>OU015496.1:154846282-155053782 GCA_907164885.2 Dolomedes plantarius | reverse complement strand
CCTTCTCATATTCTTTTAAATGCCAAATGTTTTGTCAAAATGGTCAAGATATGTCTGAAACGTGATTTGCTTTAAACAGATGTCAAATCGACTGATATTCTTACAGATATTCACGGATATTTTTTAGTGCAAAAGCATCATTCATTTAGTTTTGAATTGTCTCTCACTAACCTCCTTTAAGGGATCTGAATTACTCTGTTTCAATTGGATTATCCATTTGCATTAAATTTGTATAGAATTTTTATATTGTTGGAAACCTCTAGCTCACTTCTAGCAGAGTTTGAATTATTAATTCCTCATGTAATCACAAGCCCTTCTTTTATTTTCTCCTGAGATTACAAATAATCCTTATTTACAGTATCACCGTTCTATAGGGTAATTCACTCGAAAGAAGCCCCGAATATTCTGCTATAACTCGCGCTAGGAAGAAGCTGTTTGAACGAAACAATGTACGATGTGCTCCTCAGTCGCAGGCACACCGCATCACATGGCTCTCGGAGTTAGGCGTGGTTCCATTTGTCGGGTTATATTAACTCGTAAAAGACCCGTATATGGACCGCTGAAAATCCCTTTGCCATTTACCAAACACCGCTCCATGATAAAAAAAATTGGTGTGTGATGCGTGATGTGTCGGTGGCGCATCATAAGTCCAATTTTCTTTGACACCACCGTGAATACCTATGTGTACTTGGACATTTTTGAACAGTTAGAGAATCAACTGCATGATCGTGAGTTAAAGGAAGGTTGCTTCCACCAAGATGGAATAACGTGTTACACCTCGGCAAGAAGAATGGCGGAAACTGAGTCATTTTTCGGCCACAGATAATTTGAAAGGGGTTACCACGGTCACCAGATCTGACACAACCGGACTTCTTCCTGTGGGAAAAGTTCATCGGAACAAGCCTCGCACTGTGGAAGATTTAAGGAAAACCTCCAACGTGAAATTTTTGCTATTCCTCCCAACAGTTCCCCTGTAGAAGTGCGGGCTATTTCGTTATTTCGAACAATGAAACTTCTCTAACCTGTAATCTCGAAACGGGCGAGGGCCGAATTTAGCCGGGCGAAGGCCGAATGGCTAGGGCCGAATGGCTAGGGCGTTCGTTACCAGAGTCTGTGGGTTCGATTCCCACTGTTGGCATGGATGTTTGTAGCCGTTCGAAATCGACTTTAAGCAGTAGGTCTCGGTCTTATTAGCCCTCGTGTAGCAAAAATTGATCGTAGCGCTCCAAACCAAACCAAACCAAACCAATCTCGAAACGTTCTTTAGAAAAGTAAAATAATCTCTAATTAATCACAATCGTTGATATGTTATTTATCATTTTGTTAAAATTTCGATTGATATTAGTTACCACGTTTTTAGTAACTCGCCTTCTTGCTTGTCCAGTACAAATCTTGCAATTGATTTTTAACTAACTTCCCGACTAGCTAGACATTTGAAACTTTTATAGTAGCTCAGAACACGATGAAAATGCATTCTTTTAATACTTTTAGCCATCTTTAAGCAGAAAAATCCGCAAGGTGGAGCTTCGATCGAATTCAATGTTTGCACTTTTGTGTAACGGCGTTTGACGATTTTGAAAACAGAATACATGTGAATTTAGTTTGTTTACAAAAATATTGTGCGAAAAATTTAAAAAAAATTATAAAAGTTAGCAGTTTGTAAAGTCTGTGGATAGTGGAAACGACTAAAAAGTTATTAAAATTAAAATAAAGAAAGTGAAAAAGAATAATTAAGTGAAGGTTTATGCAATTAAGAGAGAAAAGAAGAGAAAAAAAATAAAGTGAAAAATAATTAAATAGGAAAATATTAAAATTGTGATTTGGCGAAATAAGAGGTCTTTCTAGTATGTTTGGAGCAGTCAAACTCTTCGATGCGCCTTCCTTCCAAGGTTCTAACTTGGCTTAATGCAACGTAAGCCTGTCCCTTGGCGAAGAGTTTTTTTTCCGAGGTACAGAACTGCGTGGTTCACGGTACATCCTTGTATTATGTGCACAGGCTGATAATTTCTTTTCAAGTTGATGGGATAATTCATCAAAAAATTTTTTAAAAGTATTTATTAATACACAGAATTGTCAAGTTTATATGATTCAAGAGAAAATTTAAAAACGTGGTATATAAAAAGTTCTTTTTATCTTGTAATTATTTTGTTATCGTTTTAAAAGATGCAAATGAGGAACATCATTGTCCAAACCTCATCATATGTATTTGTTGTTTCGAAAATCCATGGCTTGAGAAATAGCTGAATTCTAGTATGCCTAAACTTCGGTTTGGTGTAATTCATGTATTAGCAATTTCTCCTTACCTGGTTAAGGACAGTTTCCTTCGGGATTTGATCACTGAGAAGAAATTGTCGTTTTAATTGCTTCACTGAATTCAAATGCAAGGAAGATCGACTACTGAAGATCGTGATTTTGATTTTCTGTCTTGGACCATTGCAAACTATACTGTGTTTTATTAAAAATATTTTAAGGCCGATATCTGTAAATCTTTACAAAATACAAATTCGCAGTTGTTACAGCAGAAAGCTTACCCTTTCTTCTCTTGTAAATTATATAGTAGGATAATTTTCCATGTCAATCTCACCGCTTTTAATGCGAATTAATTATAGTGGTGAGACTCACCTTGATTTCTTTTCCTTTTCTCCATCTGAATTTCCTTTTTTTGTTTTCTTATTTTTATGATTTATGTTTATATTTGCCTAAACTTCTGTTTTCAGTGTATGAACTTTTGTTCTTTACGTAAAACTAAAACCTCAGTTTTAGATTGTTAACTGTCCCTTTTGAATCGCACCGATCGAAAAGCAGAAATAACTCCTCATCATAGTTCCATCATCGTACTGCATGAAACAAATTAAGTATTGCTTAGAAAAAGTTGCAAGTCTACTGTTTTACTTTTTACTTTATGAGAAATATGGTATTTACAGCATATCAGGATACCGGAAGAGAAAGGGCGAATAATGTTTTTTTTAACAGAAATCTATTTATTGATTTGTTAAGAACACGGTATAACCTGTTTTGGGTCTATATTAACCCTTAGTATCTTGTAAATAGCCTTTAATGTACGGACTGAATAGAAACAGATGAAAATTTAATGCTGTACACTGTTGGAGGAGCAAGGGCGAATGCACTTTTGTTTACTTAACTGCAGTGCGCAGCACACCAGCATAAACTTCAACTGAGGTATAAAGTCCATATTCACCCTTTCTATCCTGAGAGCATTCCTAAACTTTAAACGCGATCTCCCAACACCAGGAATTTCGTATTTACCCTTTCTATTTCGAGCTCCTGTTATACAAAAATACGAAATTCTCATGATAAAAAGTTTCATTCCGGGTGTAAAAGAGAATATTTTCTCCTGCAAAATCTCAGAGAAATGCTTCAGCCCCATAAAGCAAGTAAACCTGATAGAATACAAACTTTTTCCTAGCAGAAAAGAATCACGAGGCATTTCCTTATCGTATTCAATGTCGTAAATTGCCTTTAATCGGTCAAGCGGCTGTTGAAAATATAAAATCTCTCTGAAATGACACACTTGAGGATCCTTTATTTCCTCATTTTTCAATCTGAGTATGGAACAATTATTATACCTTTAATTCCATTACAATTAAAAAAATACTTCTTAGCTTAAGTTAGTATTGCATATAAACAAATATTAAATCTATTGCCATGTGTTTAAAACCCAGGATTTTGCGCTATTCGTAGCTTTTGGGGGAAAACGCATTTCTCCAAATCCCTACCTTTGTTCCAAAACCCCGTCATCTCATCAAAAATCAGTCTCGAGCATTATTCTTCCCTTTATTCATTTCCGCGGCCTTTTCGTCACACCTCCGCAATCGACAGAATAGAAAAGTTGGCCTTTTAAACTCAGAAACGCCGAGCACGAAACAATTTCCGGGCAAGAATGGAACATTTAATGGTGATTAGAGGGGAGACGGCTAAACAAGTTCAGTGCAAAATGCAGTCTTTTTCCCCTGCGAGCATTTACATAATGTCCTCAGCCCGGCACCTTTAGAGCGAAATATTAATAACCTTGGTACATGCTATTCAGATTTCGCTCCTCTTAAGTGCAAGGATGCAGTAAAATAAAGGATACTTTCTCTTCTGAGCAGTAACTTAAACAAACCCGGCAAATCCAGGAATTAATAAATGACGGGGCAGTAGCGAATCAGGTTGTTATACCGCATTCGTTTTCTTAAATCAGGTCAAGGAAAATTATACATAATTTTTTGTAACTAATCTGAGATGCAGATCTTAGAAACACGCAGTTTATTTATATGTATATTTCAAACAAAGAAACACACACACACACACACACACACACACACACACACACACACACACATATATATATATATATATATATCTTCTTCTCCAATGCGGCAGACGGTTACTTGGACATTATACTTATCGTCATATGATACCGCGGTTTTGCTGGCCACTTTTCTGGGAGCACCGTATAGAGGGACCAGCATTCCCCCCCTATCGGCCAGTCCCATAATTTTGAACCGAGTCAAGTGACAAGACCAGAACACTTGACCCTGCACCTCCAGAAGTAAATTTGAGAAATTGGAGGACATTGCAGCCACGACAGATTTTGCGTGCATCAGCCACCATTAGTGTACACGGCGGTGGATTTTGTCAGCGACCGGACTCAAACCCGCAACCCTCAGATCACTTGCTCGACGCCTTTGCCAACCGGGCCACCGCGCCCTTATATATATATATATATATATATATATATATATATATATACTATATCTATATATATATATATATATATATATATATATATATATATATATATATATATAAGGGGGAGAGGTTAAATTCTGAGAAAAATCATTTTTCCCCATTAATAACTGTATGATTTTTAAAGTAAGAAATACTACTCATATAAAATTATTTGTTACGAACTGTGAATTTTGGAGAAAAAAAAAATCGAAGCACATTCTAAGTTTGTTTCATTATATTCAGAATAAGAGATTCATAACTATATATGATAAAAATGAAACATATTGTGTTTTATTATTTTTACTTTTAAAATTCCTAATTAAATTTAAATTAAAACTTTCAGAATTTCAAAATTCCTTACGTTCCAAATTTTAATTACATTAAGTTCCAGTTTTATATGTTGTAAAAATTCAGGACGGGTGTTGTGTGAGAAAAAAACTATTAAATTCATTACATCAGTTTGTATCACAAAAAAAAAATTTTTAAAATTAAACTGTTGCAAAATTTGGTTACAATGTGTCAGAGACTACACATAATTAAATGAGTATTTGCATCTAATTGTTTTCGCTTTTTGGTTAAGTTTCTTTCTAAGGCTTAGTTTAAGCTTAGTTTAAATCCGTTAGTTTAAAACTTAAAATTCTGAAATCACAAAATGGGGCCAATTCTGAAATCACCTCACCAAAGGGATGTTATTATAAATGGTTGCTATATCAAGCGAGCAGTCCACTTACAATTTTTTGGAGGGAATGGGTGAGATGTCAAACGATTAGGAAATCAACATTTTCGAGGTAGATGTTTGACATTTTCTAAGATCCTTTTTGTGACAAGGGACACGGTTGAACACTAATTCTTGGCTAGAACTAAGATGCATCACTTCGCTATAAATCCATTTTTGAAGTTACACTCCAGTTCACTCGGCTATAGAGCAAACGACAGTCCCGGAGAACTATTAGATTGTTTTTTCCTCACGTGACACAGAAAGGGAAAATAGAGAGTGAGTTTCACCGAGAAAGTGTTGGGATATCCATCTTTTTGCTTAGGTGATAATTGGCTTGCTGGTTGATTGAGAGCGCTACGGTCAGTTTTTGCTATACGAGGGCCAATTAGACAGGGACTTACTGCTTGAAACAGATTCCGAACTGCTACAAACATCCATTCCTATAGTGGGACTTGAATTCAGAGACTCTGGAACGGAATGCCAACACCATGTCTATTCGGCCATCGCCCGGGTTAGTGTTTATAAGAAGGGAGGGTTTTACTGATAGCAGGTGTATCCATTTCCTAAGGGATAAAGAAAAATTAGATTCCTATGCACAGACAGAGCTTTTGAAGCCTAAATTGACTCAATGTGAATTTGTAACCAAAGATATGGTTTAGAGATTGCGGACAGTGGTTAATTTTTACGATTCAATGTTGATCAACAATGTACGTAAAGCCTCGGAAGTAAACTTGCGGCAGTCGTTTTGCATTCGTTATATTGATAGCAAAATAAAATTACGCCAATTGGAGAATTTTGCTAGGTTTCTAAATTGGTCATTAAGTAGCAAAGTCAGTCCATAGTTGGGAATCGATATGACACTATTCAATTATAAATACACAGAAAATGTAGAAATACAGTAAAGAAAAAGGAAGAAAGTTTTGCTGGTCTTAAAACTCAGCTTAATTAAATTTCTTATAAATGTGCATTTTCCACAATTCAATTGTATACTCTTTTACAGTCTGAGGTGTTCTAGACACCGTACCTACTGTGTATGCTTGCATCTGGTAGATTATTTCCCCCTTCCTGTAGTTCAAATGTGGCAGTGTTATAATATTAACGCAAAATACAAAATAATAAAAAGCATTTATTTAAAACTTCAAATTTCTTTGTACTAAAAGTTTTGATCCCTTCCATTCAATTGCGCTAATGAAAATACATTTTCATGAAAATGTACATTCATTTCCAACTTCTGGGAAACTGTTTTGTTCAAGTTACAGCACAGATGTGTGAAACTCGGTCTTACACTTTGTTTAAAAATCTGCTTCTTTCCATTGTTTCAAACACTATTTTCCCGTATAAAATTCTTCAATGTGTTTTAACAAGAGAGTGGATTGAATCCGGTACGGGGGAAAAGACGTTAATAGAAATGCCACATAGAATAGTTAATTATTTTAAGAGTGCGTTCATTAATACGCTCTGCTTAGCCCATCTGTTCCTTAAACGGATAAAAATATACTTCTCTTAAAATTCTAATTTGACTCAAGCTGCTTTCCTGCACAGACCAGTGTTTAGCGTTAGAGTAAAAATAGGGGGTGCACTTCACGAGTGCAAAGATGCAAAGTACCCCGGGAAAAGAGTGCATTCGGAGCAAAAGTGCGCGCGAAGAGGAAAGCAAAGGAGTTTCCTTCAAATTATAGCAATCATAATGACATGAGGAGCAAATCGCGTGCCGTACTGGCATCCCTGACAAAACGCCCGGCTAATTAAATTGATTCCGGTGACTAGGGTTGTTGCAATTTGGCCACTTTTCGCTGTTTGGCGACATTTCCTTTTTTTTTCAGTTTTTTAATTCCGATTTAGGTTGCCTTGAGTAGCATGCCAGCGTAATGGTGCATCTACGGATTACGGCTTATCCCCTTCCGGAAGCAAATACGTATAATGAATCTTTGGAAAATGACTGGTAGATTCAAAATCTTAGTTAACAAACCAACCAGTGTTAGTGCGTGTGAAAGAACTACTTCTCTCTACAGACTTTTGTATTATTTTTTATCTTGTCTTTTTCATGAGTATGTGATGTAAAGAAGAGGTTTATACAACATCCGAATCCTCATAAAAAATTAAAAATGTAGGGAGTAAATAAAAATGGTGCTATTGAGAAATCAAAACAAAATTTCTAAGTTGCAGAGCGAGGAAAAGATATTTCTATAGTTCAAGTCTTCACGTTTGAGAAATGTTTAAATACTTTAGAAAACATGGAAAATATGAGTCATTCACAAGTAAATTCACCGCTTGATTTACGCAAACATACTTTTAAAAATATGCGATATTCTTTTTAAATATTACTATAAACAAAAATGAGGATTATGAGACAGATTTGAACTCCAAAAAACTACCTGAAAAAATACCAAAATACTAATTCTTTTCGAGTGTTCAAGTTCACCAGCAAAATACTAAAACAGGATTACCAGACAATAGGATTTATAGAGGGATAGGCTTTTCTATGTATTGAAAAATATACACAATTTAAACTTATATTAAAATTGGTTACATAAATTTTCCTTATGAACAGCATTTTATTAATTTTTTCTTCAAATAGATGGGTATGAAAAGTTATATATGAACGTGGTTGTGCTTACTATTGGAGGGTCAGTCTAGAAGGAGGGAGTTATTCGAACAATGTATTAATTTTGTAGTCTGGCGGCACGTTTCTGACAATCAGTAGAAACCTTTTCAATTATAAAGAAAATGAGAGGAAAACGCAACCAAAGAAGTCAAAGTATTACTTTGACTATATAAATTCACCAGATGTACTGTCTCTTAGCCCTCTCCAAGCGGAAATACCGGCTGCGCGATTGCTCCAGCCACAAGCATGGCCGCAATAGGCACTAGCCTAAGGAAGGAGTTTAGGAGGGAAGATATTTTAAAAATTCGAGGACCTATCTACAGAAGAAATACTTAAGTGTGTTACCTAGTTCAAGACTGTAAGTTATGCGTGTCAGTCAGTAAGGTATAAACAAGTTTAGTTAAAAGGAACTATGAAACTATAATATTTACTTGTTATCTTAATAAAGCAATTTCCCAATATCATAGTCCCTCAAAAAATTAAAATTATATTGATATAGGTATTAAACTGTACATAATATTTAATAACTTGAATACTTAGTGTTCGGTGGCTAATAAATTATCCATCCTGCTCCAACACTTTCAAAAGCACATTCAATTCTTAAGCACATTCAGCTCATTTTCAAGCCAAGGGCCTCTTTCATCCGGTTTTGTTCGAACGGCAGCATGCAGACTGCCTTTTTGCTGACGTAAGTTTCACAAAAGGAAAATAAATACTTCAGAGCATGCTGCTTCTGATAATTAATGTTACTTCCCACACTGGAACTGATAATTAGTGAAAGTTCATTTTTGTTTCAATCAACTTTTAAGAAACATCGCAGGAGAGTTTTATAAAATTGTCATACTCTGAAATCAAAAACTTTCTAAACTGAGTATATTTTTCTGCAAGTGATGGACGTATCAAAATTTAATACGTTCTATAATGTATGAAAGTTTGAAAATTTATGACGTTATGATAACCTTGAAGTTGGTTATTCCCCGAAATCTCAAAGATACGATACGAAATCGAAATAAATTAGTGTTGCTGTTTCAGGTATCACGGCTCGTTCCTTATTGGGAACGAATCACACGACCGAGCTATAGGGAAAACAGGATGGCGGGAGGAAAAAATAATACGCAAACAACCGGATGATAACATGATTACGTATCATCATTTTGTATCATGATCTAATTCAATACACCTGTTACAAATTCGGACTCACTCTAGCTAAAGTTATCTTAACCACAGAAATCTTTCAGTTATATGTCTTCATCATTCATAGTCTACTTTTAGTATTCCTGATCAGGTGCAAAGGAAAATACTATTATCTAACTCTCGTTTAGACGCCTCAGTTTAAAAGGAACCTCACGATTATAATTCCCCAAAACTTCAACGAAGAACCTTTGCCAAAAATTGATTTGACTGAATAAGATCTTTCTCAATATTAAAATTTTCCTTCCCGTGGTGGTATTTTCTTACCGTCCTTTACTACCTCTGTACATTTCATATCATGAATGATTTTCTATTTTGTGTATCGGTGAGCCTTATCATCTCCCCCCCCCCCTCCAATGCCCCCAAAACCCAGATCTCACCTTGCCTCAATCACTATCGCTTCGCGGGTCCAAGGTATGGAGGGAATTTTAGGTAATTCTACGTGAAGTTCAAGCAACATGGCAGACTGGGTTCTAGATGGTCATTTTTACTTTATATGCTATCACTTCCGCCAAAGAGAAGATTATTGTACAGTACAGAATGCAATAGGTAAAGGAACTAAATTGCCAAATCTATCTAAAATGTACGTAATTTACAAGTCAAAATGTAGTTTATAAAACTCTAGTTCGTAAACGTATTAACTTCTTAAATGTCATTGAAATTCTTTACAATTTGTGCTATTCTCCTTTTAAACAGAAATTAAAATAGGACTACATGACTGCTCATTCACGTACAATACCCATTTTTAAGTCCTTTTTTTGTCACGGTCTCTGCAACATTTATTTAAACGTGAGGTCATGGATTGGTCGAAAACCCCAGCGACATAATTTCAACTTCTCTTACTATTATGAGCCCTACAATTTCATCATTCTAATCTGAAGACTTTGATAAGATTGTCGCTTTACACTCTTACAATAACTAAATAAACCAAGTTGTAACAAAGTAAATGCCTGCAGTCACCGATGATCTGAAGAACACTTCTTCTACCCGTAACTAAACGCTGCGTACCTCCTTTCTCAGCTTCCCTTTTTTTCGTATGTTGTCCATCCACTGCCAGGTAACATGACTTCATTATCCATCTTTAAAAAGAAGGCAGAAGAAAGACAGGAAAGAATCAACAAGAAGGTGACAACAGAAAGTAAGAGAGTAAATAAAAAGTAATAAAGTATGCTACCTTTTCTATAAAGTCAACTTTAAAAAGGATATATGAGGGATAAAAAAAACATATAAATGCTCATTCTGAAAAATTTACTACCAATAATAGCAAAATTTTAAAAAAAATTCTGCATTTTAGCATCTAGACAAAATTTTTTTAGAAAAATGTATTTCTTCGAATGTAATTAAAAAATCCAATATGTGTTCCCCTATCTGTGATGTTAATTACAATAGGGTATTGAGTTTCAAGTATTATGGACGAATTTTTGATTAAATATTAATATATTTACGAATTTTCTGATGTAAACGCTTCTTTTTAGTCCATCTATCAAAGGATTAAGTAATCGACGGCTACTCAACAAATGTGTAGTTCTACAACATTTAAATATTTTTAATTACCTTTGAAATTTATTTCATATAAAAAGACGTAAAGACATTTCAGATATTTTAGCAAAATTTCAAAAGGATTTTCATTTGCATACAATCCATCTTGCAAATCCAATAACTTTTGCTTAAATTCTTTTAATTTTTGTTTTGATTTAATGTATGGACTTCTTAATATTCAGCACCATATAACTGATTTGGAGTAACACATCTTAGATATAACAGGACGTATGACCTTCAATAGGATTAATTTAACTCTACACTGTTTAAAGTCTCATTATTGCAGTGAAATCACCTGATAGCATGACTCTGATGTGTTTGACATGGACATCTCTTTTCCTTGTGCACTTAACATCATCGTAGCTGAGTACTCTGAGATTCCCTAATGTCGCTTTTATGAGAGACAAATTTGTTGGGTCATAAAAAAAATAATAAAAAGGCTCAATTTCTTATCTCATTTTCATTTTTTTTAATACAGAAGTACCACAGTTTGATAGATTCTCGAGAACTAGCAAATAATTTTCATCAATTAGAAATTTCTGTATCGATCACTGTAAAAAGATACAATACCAGTTCTTGATTACATTTTATCATGATAAAACTTCGATGTTAAAGTTAGCTCTTTTTTCTTTAATGAAATAAAATTTCACTTATAGAGAATATCTGTAGTATAAATATTCTAGAAATATTTTATTTAGTTTAGTACATGTCAGTTAAATACCAATTTAATCACAATCTCTTCATTATGAAATCCTGGATCACAATCAGGATTTCTTCATCACGCTAAACACATTATAGTCATCGTGTTTTCCAAAAGCTTAGAAAGATTTTTATAAGGGTCATAGGACTTTTAGAAGCATTGAAAATGTTCCTCCGACCCTTCATGCATTTTCAACCAAAATGACAATTACGCTTTTGGAAAGTACCACTTTTTACTTCAATAAAGGCATTTTTAATGTTCCTTATGGTAATAAACTATTTACATTATAAATGCTAACAAAGCTTTTTCCACATCTCGCTATGGTAAACTCACCGCACTCACAAGTCTAAAAGAGCTTTTCCCCTAAAATATGTAACTTATGTTCCATAATACAAATACACACATGTAATTAAACTAAAATGATTTAAAATTTCATACAGTTTCTGATTATTTTAAGCAATAATCTCACTCACTTTCAATTTAAATTTTCAGTTTATTAGTATATACCTTTATCTTTGTTAATTTATCGAACAATGAAGCTAGATAATAGTTTTACATCAAATTAAGTAAAATAAAATGGCAATGAACTGATAGAATTTTTTTAAGTTCTTTTAATTATTTTTCTACTTATCTTGCGTGAAATATTTAAAAAAAATTAAATTTTGAGTTGAGAAAAGACACTTACATTTGTTTCTTTTCGCATTAGAAGAAAGTTGTTTTCCATTTTCTGAACGAAATTTCAGTTGCGTTAAAAAGCTTTCAGCAAATAAACATAAATTTATCATTGATAAATTTTTAAAATATCGTACAAATGCAATTATTTTTATTCATGCAGTATAAAACGAGAAAAAACTTAAATAAAATGTAAAACTTGGTTAATAATAGGCATATTTCCAGGGGTTTGTTTTAAATTATTTCCCCAAAGCTATGCTAATTTCCTTTCAAAATCCAAATAAATGCTTAGTTATGTCGTAAAACTAAAATGATCTAAACAAAATAATGTTATGTAATAATTAACACTGTTTTAAAATTTTAGTATACATTTTTGAATCAACATTTTTGAACGTTTTAAGAGTCATGAGACTAATTTGAAACTTTGCTATTACAATACACTATAATATCAGTAGCTTTTCCGACATTGAAATTTTTGTTTAATGGATCTCGTACACTCAAAATCTGACAAATTTTCAGAATTCTAATAAGAAAAAAATTCACCGCTGCCTAGCATTTTAAAACAGGGTAGTTAGAATTCATGTAACCAGATATCAGTTTTTCAAGATGATAACTACAGAATATCCGGGCTAAAAGGATCCAAATATGGCTTATTTTTTTACGAAACTACCAGAATTAAAAAAATTATTTAAATAGAAAGAACATCTCACTAAGTTTTAATATCAGTCATAGATTTCAATCATAGTATAATAGATTTCGATGTGTGAACTTTTTGTAGCACGACAAACGTCTAAATGGTAATCCAGTTCTCTCCAAGTGTTTCGTAGCATATCAGGAGTTAATACACGAATTGCTTAAATGATACGCTTCTTCAACTCATCCACAGTTTCAATTTTTTTGTTTATACACAACGGATTTAATGAATCCCCAAGCAAAAAAGTCTAATAACTTCCAATATGCTACGAAACACTTGGAGAGAACTGGGTTACTATTTAGGCGTTTGTCGTGCTACAAAAAGTGCACGCATCGAAATCTATGATACTATGATAGAAATCTATGATTGATATCAAAACTTGGTGAGATATTCTTTCTATTTAAATATTTTTTAAAATTCTAATGGGTAGTTCCATAAAAATAACTCATAACTTTTGGAAACCTTTAGCACGGACACCCTGTATTAAGTTGTTGTTACTGATGCCCCTGGCTGGAAGTTCCAGACCAGATCCATGTTGGCTTCGGACTGAAGTACGCGGATCCCGTGTATATAGCACCTCAAGGGCTGAAGTCCGTCTAAGCTAGTTGCAACCTCAATTTTGAACGAGCACCCCCAGGGGAGACATCTGGGGAGATCGGACCCTCTTCCACCCTCTCTGACCTCATAGAGGAACTTTCTGGTGTACGGATTTAACGTCCCCATATCCGGCCTAAACACGGAGGTATTTAATGGCGCATCCGGGATTCGATCCGAACACTCTCAGCACCGAAAACCAACGCGCTACCACAAGGCTACCTCGAGCCCATATATATTAAGTAAATCATTAAATCGAAGATTATTTTACATAAAGCACTATCCGTTTCGGTAGGAACAGAATGCTTCATTTATCACAGCCTGTTAATCAGAACATAATTATTTTATTTTAAACGTATGGATATAATATGCAAATATATTTTGGGGAAGACAGATTTTTTTTATATTCAATCTAAACTGGCATTCTATTTATTAATTTCGTCTGAACTTTACGCCTGATAGTTATTTATAAAAAAAATCTTCTTCTCTCAATGAACAAGTTGATATCTTTTCCACTAGGTTAGTCTATTACATGGAATATTACATCGAACACAGTTCTAGACGTATATATTTATCTCACATGCCAAAAAAAATTAATTATTTTTCAATAAAGTAGCACTACTGAGCTCACGAACATCCTACACGGTGCCAATCTAACCCGAAATAATATTTAATAAGATCTAAAAAAGAATCATCTCAGAAATTAATTGGTAATTTAATAAAACAAGTAGATTGCATGAACTTATTCTGAATTCTGGCGCAAGAAAAAGATTTAAGACTTAACCGGAAAAAAATGCCTTTTTTTTTCCTTCCAGAAACATCATTAATTTTTTGTATCCAGAACAACAGCGAGCTAAGATTTTTTTCCGCCAAATGACAAAAAACAGATTCCGTAAAAGCTTTCTTTAATGCTCTTAATTTTCCCCCACTTTTTGTCCACGTGCTACTGTGAAATGTCACGCGAAACAAACATCCCATTACATTTCCAATTAAACAAAATTCCCTTCACGCAGCCAAAGTTCTCACACTTGGCGACGTTTTAGATTCTGAAAAATGCGGTAACCCCGTGTACACCCAGCGATGCCAACATTAAAGGCTGAAGTTCCTTAAACGCTATCTTAAAACGAAAATCGTAATAAATACTTGAGCAGGGAAGTTCCCTGCCGATATCTTTTGTTTCTAACATATCGTGAGTGCCGTAGCGTGAGACGCTTCCCTTGTTATACATACTTACTCAGTATTTGCGTAATGCGTTAGTCATGCATACCATTATATGTAAGGTTGTCATTTAAGAGTGTTTTCGTAATGGCAAGAGATTTTGAGTTGGAAGACGCAGTATCGGGGAAGCATTTCCTTGCTAGTGCTGTTAAAAATGTTCCATTGTTCTATGTATGGAAAGAATCATATGGTGGTTTTTCCACGCTTAAGCACCGTTCTGCTTATGAAGCGTAGTTGTTAACTACCACTTATGTAGCTAAAAGGTAAAGAGAGTATATTCCGAGAACGGGAAGGCCGAAGGTTTGAAGCCTCTACTTTAAATACGGTTTACTCATTTTTCTTCGGGATTCTACTTAAATAAGCAGTTTGTTTAAACTGCAATTAATGTGTAACCGCTTTAAGTTAAGAGTTTAAAGTATAGCTGAGGACTGTAATTGCTTATCTGTTTATCTATCCTTAACGAAATGTCTTAAATAAAGTTCTATTTAAAGGTTACTATAAAATTTATGTTTAAACTTCAAGGATCATTTCTCTATTAAAGTTGTCTTTTTTCGATACACACATAAACGGCCGTGTGCTGACAAATCACTTGATTTCAATCTAGCTAGTAAGCGAGTTGTCATCGCGTTTTTAACCCGTTGCATCTAGCAATCTAAGTGGTCTCAAAAGTTTCTGTGTTGAGAACTAGAGTGCTAAATTCGAATTCTGAAAATCTTTTGGAGTTTGTCAGCAGTTAATGGAATGGTTAAAATTTTTCATGCGGGGAATTCAAACTGCAGTTCCCGAACTGTAGTCCGTTTACAGAGAAAGCCGACTGTAACGTGCTAAAGACACCATTAAAGAAAAGTCTTAATTGCAAGAGAGACCGTGGATGTAAAAGCCTTCATGCAAGTGACTGTCAACAGAAATGAACTGAACCCTGCATCAAGGCTTCTTAGAGCGATTTACGTAGACAGTTGTAGAAAATATAGCTTTGATGTAGTTATAACGCTTTATATAAATACTCCTTTCAGAACACTTATCGTCTGTTTACAGCTTCAGTTTCCCCGCTAAGCGATTTAGTTTCTTTCAGTTTCAATCACATCCTTATATAATTCTATGAGCCCCCCCCCAAAAAAAAAAAAAATAAAAAAAATAAAAAAAAAAATCGATATATTTTTACTAAAATGGAAAACACAAAAAGGTTGTATGGCTATATAATGCTTCATAGAGTAACTACGTAGATAAGACGACAAAATCCACAGACAAAGTTCTTGAGATTTGTGCATTCAAAATATCCGTTCATACGACTAACAAAAAAACTGTCTAATAAGTATCTTAACAGTTATCCTGTTTGGAAATATGGACAAAATAATTTCTGTAACATGCTTTATCCTGACATGACCATCTTTTGGTTTTAGGATTGCTGTGTGTAAGATGCTGGCAGATATTCCAAATATGATATCTGTCATTTGTCGGCTGACTGAGAAATCTTTAAAATAAGGCAAAACTTTCAGAACAACGGCAAAAGCTCGATATCTTAACTTTAGACGTTCTGAGTAAAGAAAATGTCAAGGGAACTTTGGAAAATCGCAACTCCATTGTTAATGACATCATCGAAAAGCCGTTTTTGATGAAAACTAGAAAAGTTACTTCTCAAAAGGATAATAAATAGATTTCGGTTTTTTAGTTACGCGTTTGTATCGAAATATTTAATGGTACAATTGGTTTTTATCCAGGCGAGATATCTCCTACCGCATAGAGTTCTCGGTTGGGGGAACTTTTGGTGTTATAAAATTGAACTCATGTCACGGCTCATCGCAAAAGAAGGGCAAAGCATATGTTGTAAAACGGATATATATCTTCTATATATATAAAACAGTTCCGTAACTGACTGACTCCCTGACTGACTGATTGACTGACTGACATAAAACGCACAGACCAAACCGCTGGACATAAAGGGCTGAAATTTTGCATGGCGATTCTTCTTATAGTGTAGGGGTGCACTAAGAAGAATTTTAGAAAAAATCTTCTTAGATTTTTAAAATTAAATTTTTAAGCTGTTTAAGTAACTTTTTTTTAAGTTTGTATTTAAAATAATAATTTGAGGGTTATAAAATTTATATCACAAGAAAGATCATAAAAATTACTTTAAAATGAAATATTTTTCGAATTTTTACCTTCATTTTCTGATTTTTGGTGAATTTTTAAAGACTAATTTTTAGAATTTAATTGATTAAATGCTGATCACGTGATTTCTTTTTCTGGTACTTTAAATAAATTTTTCGTCACGTGCATAACAACGTAATAGACAAAAATTTTTTTTTCTTTCTAATGTTGCAGACGATTGGACATTATAAAAAAAAAATATTAAAATACAGTAAAATATATGCTCTTCGAACTGTACTATATTAACTGTACTATATTCTTTAGTATGTCCTATTAGATTTAATTTGAATATTTTTCTTCTACATTATTTTGTCTATAAAAATATCCCTCACAATTTTTTTTACAAATATATAATTTTTTTTTACATCAGTTGCATTACATTGATCGTCGTATTTATTATATATATATATATATATATATATATATATATATATATATATATATATATATATATATATATATATATATATATATATATACATATATATATATACATATATATACATATATATATACATATATATATATACATATATATATATATATATATATATATATATATATATACATATATATATATATATATATATATATATATATATATATATATATCATGCCTTTCATCCCTTGAGTAAGTCGATAAAATGTGGACCAAGCATGCTTGGGGTCCCGCATCAGATTGACCATCTGACCGAGACATAGCTATATGGCACCCCAAGCCCACGGTCATGAAAGCGGAGATGGGCACCGCAGTCCTTGGTCCACAGTGCTGAAAAGCAATTCGGACTGTTGTACCATGAGTTAAATATATACAAGGTGATTCAAAATAAATATAGCGATAACTATTTAATCGAAATGAATTTATCGATAAGAATTACACAGAATGTAAAAAGAAGTTCGAAATTTTGTTTACATACTTTATAAATGGTCTATGCGACTCCCCTTGGTCACACAGTCAACATCTAAGCGGTAGTCCATTTCACGCCATACATTATGAAGAATTTTAGATCTAGGTGGCCAAGAGCGGAACACATCGTCGGCATCTCCAGTTCGACCTAGCCAATGCTTTGGAAGATGTTGATATAAAAATGTGCGAACCTCAATACCCCAAAGTGGGAGTGTTTCATCTTGCTGAAAGATGTAATCCGTATGCCACATCTAGATACGGATTTCATGGATTACATCTTCATATAATATATATATACAGGTGGTTATCAAAATAATGGAAACACTAAGAAACTTCATGAAAACCTTTATTAATACGGCGCAGCACCTTTGACCACCTGATTAACCTTGGAATTGGATTATAGAAGTCATGAATAGTGGTTAAGAATATATTATACCATTTTTCAGGGAAAAATCATGAAAGTTCCTGTTGAGATGCTGTGGTAGATATCGATACCTGGATATATCCGCTTATACAGATCACAGTGGTTGGGTGATATATAGTCGGGGGGATTGAACAGAGCAAGATAAGATATTTGACTTCTTTTTCATGCTCTTCAAACCAATACTTGATAGAATTATCTGTATATATAGCGGGATTATCATCCTGGAGAAACACTTCTCCTGAAAGAAACACTGTTTGCACCATAGGATGAACTAGTGAGCTAAAATTTTGACATAGTCCTTCCCATACTATCTCCCTTTTAGGGTTACAATAGGGCGTGAAGAAAACCAAGAGATGCTATCCCAAACCCTGATAGATCTACCTCCATAATTGACAGTTGAGATAAGACAGCCAGAATTTTACGCTTGTGTAGGTGTTCTCCAGACATACGCACGTCCTTTTTTGCCGTTTTTGACATAATACTTGACCAGGATTTGCGCTCGTGGCATTGTGGGCGATATTTTGTATTGGCATCTATTACAAGTGGCTTGGGAATAGTTACTCTTCCGTAAAGGCTTTGTTCGTGAAGTTCCCTTCTTCCTCAAATTGTTGATACTGGAACATGCAGATGCAGATTGAACTCTTCGATAATTTTGGTTGCAATTGTTTTCTTTCTTCATGTCGCAATACGCTTCAATACCTCGTCCGTCACTTTCACGCAACTCTCCCTTTCGTCCACTATTCTGTTTGGCAAATGATGTTTCTCCGTGCACTCTGTATGCTATCATGACTTTCGATACCATAGCTCGAAAAACACCCATTAAACTGGGGGTTGCAGTAACAGATACTCTAATTTAAACGCTGTCCAAATATTTGCCCTTTTCCCAAGGTCTGCAAGGTTTGACATTTTACGCTGTTCCCCCCAAAAGCACGATGCTTTCAGCTTCATTATTGCTATCTGACAGTAGAATAATACGTACAATATATTATATAAAAAATACCGGTGGCCAAACTTGTTTTTTAAGGAATATGAAGCACATTCATAAACACCACTAATATTGATAGGTGTTTCCACAATTTTGATAACCACCTGTGTATATATATATATATATATATATATATATAATACAATTACTAGAATTCATAAAGAAATCCATGCTTAAAATTTGAGTCACTAAAAATTTAAAACAACAGAGCCCAATGCGTAAAGTTTAACAAATATTAATTGCTTTTTTCCGTGGTTGCATCAGTGACGTCGTCTGAGACTGAATTTTCCCACAACCTCCTGAAAACACTTTTAGCTCTTCTGCCCGCACAACAGGTCCATTTAATTATCCCCAAAATAAATTTCCATTTCAACGAAGCTTTGAATTTATCTTCAAATCTGCATAGCCCATGTATAAAGGGTGATGCAATGGGTGACAGACGGTCTGATGTGCAATAAAACAAGTTACCAGTTTAAACGCATTCATTTTCGCGGCTAAATAAATGGCTTATGCCCTAACTTTTACCGCAACATGCGTGACTTTCGCAGGTTGAAAAAAGTCAAGAATTTCTTTCATTTCACATCTCAGGGCTCTTACTGCTTCTCGCATCATGTGGCTTGTTAACGTTAAGATCTTGTTCCACGCGGCTCACATTATGATTACTAACTTTATACAAGGCCATATTTTTACGTTTTCAAATACAGTAGCTTCTTGGAAGCCATCGGGGGGAGTTATAAAAGAAATGGACAGCAGGTAGAATTTCATGAAGTAAGTCAACTATTTTTATACTTGAAGGATAAAATGTTTGCTCTGTTTAAGTTTTAAAATATTAATAGAAAGAATGGTCAAGAATTTTCCCCCAAAATCTCGACTTTAGCTTAACTTGTTAAAAATAACAATTTCAAAAATATACTAATTTATTGCAGGTATAAATGTATAAAAATTAACTGCTATTTTCTTCCAATTTAGTAGCTCACAATCACTAAAAAAATAATAAAAATAAATAATATATTTGTGAATATGTTTTTGGAAAATTGGTCTACCAAATATCACCAAAACACTATGTCCAAGCAGTAGTATAGCAAATACTGCTAAAGTATAGCAGTATTTGCTATACTTTAGCTATTAGTGCTAAAGAATAGTAAATAAAATGCTATACTTTAGTACAAGTAGTGGTAAAGTATAGCACTTTATTCGTAATAATACACCCATTTAATGATAATATTCAGGGGTATAAAAACGAAATGATGAACGGGGGTCGATGGAAGTGAAATTGACTAAAACTGCATAGAGAGAAATTTGTTGTCATTTATTTTTCCTTAGCACCATTTCCAAAAATTTGCATACTTAATATTTTCAAACTATGAACGTGGCATCATTTTCTTAGCTGAAAACAATATAAACGAAATAAAATAAAAATTGGACATATAATAAAAAGAGTAGCCAAACGATAAGTCGCCAAACGATAAAAAAATATGATTAAAGGTGGTGCCAATTTTATCTGTTAGAAAAAACAAAAGACAAAAAATTCCTAACACACAGACAAAAAAATCTCATGAAATTGACCCCCTAATTATGTCATTTTCTACAGGAAATTTAATTCCGAATATGAACGGATTCAAAATAAAACAAGTGTTGTCAAAATCACGCCAGGGTAATTTCGAAATTTCATATTGTTATTGAGATGAAATAAGCGTTGTTAAAGTCATTCCGGAAGTGTAGGAATTATAAATACTTTTAAGGCTGAATTTAAGCTTATTCACTATTTGCGACATTTTAGATTTGCCCTAAATTTTTTCTTTGCCTGAATCTTTCCATAGTCCTGAAAATAGAAAATTAAATTTCCCCAAAATGTGAAGAAAACATGAACGTAACAAATCTGAAATAAGTCATTTTAAATTATATTTCGTAACTTTTTGGCCTTTGATAGCAAGAACTGAGAGACAGTTTCCATGATCATAGTAATCATTACAACTGTTATTTGAGTATGCTAAGAGCAGTTATAGAGAAGAGCAGATAGTCCAGCTGCCGAAAAAAGATTTGCGATAATTTTGTACATATTTGTACGTTACACACACACCTTGGCTCGGTTTGGCGAAGTTTTCAAAATTTGCCAAAATCACACTAATAAAAGGCGACAACGGCAGCATAGCGGACAACAAAATTACCTGACACTAAAGAATATACAGTCAGTTTTAGGCAATTTAAATATCATAAATATTTCAGAATAAATCCTAAATGACATTCTTTCCTCATCATTGAAACTAAAGAACAGGATATTGTAATGCAAACAATAAACTCAAAACAAGCATTCATAAAAAAAAAAATATTTTACGCTGACAGTGATAAACACTTGGCATCTATGTCACCGAAGAGGAGACTGTTCAATACAAATCTGTTATATGTTCTGCAGTCAATCTTATAAATGGATAAATCAGTTCAATACAAATCTGTTATATGTTCTGCAGTCAATCTTATAAATGGATAAAGTAGCAATAACTTCGCCGCATTGATCGCCCACGGCAAAAGGGGTACCGAATTCTTTACAAAAGCCCTTTTCTGAAATGATTTTAACTCCTTCCTGCATATGAACTTCTCTGTAATAACCGACGTCTTTAAGTATGATTTTGGCGAATTTTGAAAACCGCGCCAAGGGAAACCAACTCCTTTCCTTTAAGGGGATAGTGGACATTACAAAGAGATTTCTGAAATTTTTACCTCAGGGATATGAAATTTTGCATATATATTCATTAAAGTATAACTATATCAAACACCCTATCACATTTTATAATTATTTTTATACAATTTATATTTAAAAAATATGAATTTTTTTAATGCTCTTTGCGATCCAATTTTTATCTTTCCTGTTTAATTTAGCATTTATGTTGCTTATAAATACATTGCAAATACATTTTGAAGAGTTATTGCTTACAAATACATTTTGAAGGGTTATGTATTACTTTGTGCTTTCGTTGAATAGTTAATTTTTAGGAAACTAGGGGCTTCGCCCCTAGGCTCGCTACGTTCGCTCCTCTGTTATGACTAATAGCGAGATACATAGGGGTGATTCTCGGGCAATGTAACAGCTTCCATCCATTTACTGTTGTCACCCTTAATGCGAAGGGCGTTTCATCATTGCTGAATTATCAGCTTTAAAATTCAATTAAAATTCTAAAATTTAAGATATAGACTTGAAATGAGGTTTATATGAATAAGAAAGCTTTCAGCTTCCAGATGATGTAAATATTTTCTTTGTAAGATAAAAACTCGAGGTGCACCGACATTACATCCACATAGGGGACGATATTTCTTGAAAAACTGTGTTTCATTTTTTCATGAAAATATTAGTCTGTTTTAAAATATTTTTTAACAAATGAGGTCTAGTTTGAAAGAGAAATGTCTGTAGTCTTAGATTGTAAAGAGATCAAAATTCTACTATCATGTTTTGGCGAGTTATCGTAATCTGAAGATGAAAAAGTCAATATTTTCCCACAAAACATAAAATTTAAAAATAACTTAAAGTCCGACGAAGATGAGACATGTCTTACTTTGGTCCCCCCATTTTTCTGTATCTATTTGTATTGCACTCGACCCCATACCCCCATCGGTTTTGGAGGAGATAGCGTGACAAGCTTTTGACAGCGGCAACGGCAGTTACTTTATTTTAGAATAGAGAGATATTTTTATGGTTATACTCTGGATTTCCGTGAACTTTTTGTAGCTTTCTACACTTAAGTTTAAATTTGATAATCTGAATGATGTTGAAATCTAAAATGGATACATGATTTTATTTTGATGTATTACAGGAGTCTTTAATATAAATTTTATAAAATTTCGTCAAAAATTATGACGCAAGGAGCATTTCAAAGACTTGCAAATCTGGAAATGACTCATTTTGAGAAAAAGCCATTTAAAAGATGTTTTTTCACCTACCTTTAATACCTACTTTTTTAAAGCCACCAAGTTTTCATTTCACTTTTCACTGCATATTTTAAATGCATTTTATTTCGATCTATTCTAAAAAAAAAGTATCTCCCGCTGCCGCTGTCAAAAGTTTGTCACGATATCTCCTCCGAAACCGCTGGAGGTATGTGGTCAAGAGCGATACAAATGGATACAGAAAAATGGGAGGACCAAAGTAAAACATGTCTCATCTTCGACGGACTGTAAGGTTTTTTTATCTTATGTTTTGTGGAAAAAAATTGACTTTTTCATCTTCAGATTACGTTAACTCGCCAAAAAATGATCTTAGAATTTTGATCTTTTTACAGTCTAAGACTACAGACATTTCTCTTTCAAACTAGACGTCATTTGTTTAAAAATATTTTAAAACAGACTAATATTTTCATTAAAAAATTAAACACAGTTTTTCAAGAAATATCGTCCCCTATGTGGATGTTATACCGATGCTCCTCAAGTTTATATCTTACAAAGAAAATATTTACATCATCTGGAAGCTGAAAGCTTTCTTATTCATATAAACCTCATTTCAAGTCTATATCTTAAATTTTTGATTTTTAATTGAATTTTAAAGCTGATAATTCAACAGTGATGAAACGCCCTTCGCATTAAGGGTGACAACAGTAAATGGATGGAAGCTGTTACATTGCCCGAGAATTACCCCTATATACCTCGCTATTAGCCATAACAGAGGAACGAGCGTAGCGAGCCTAGAGGCGAAGGCCCTAGTTTTATAAATTTTAAAAAATTCTCATTTTTGTTCAATTTTTGGTAATTTGAAAGTCCACCATTCCTTCAACCATGATTTTTCCTGAGCTGCGCTACATTCCCAAATTTGCCTCGCTTCCTCAAAACATTTTTTGCAGAAATTAGCTACGGAGTGCCGAAATAAGTAGCTCCGATTTGTGCTTAGATTCAGGCTGTAGATCGAGTACCTTGTTATATGATTAGTGAACTGACACACCACGTTCAGAAGAAAAGCAGCGCTCCTCCCCTCTGAACTGTGCGTTTTTGCAGATATATTTACTTTCCATAAGTGACTTGTGACACTGACTGACTCACAAAACTGGATGTGTAGTTGATTGGGAGGGGGCAGTAAAATTCCTGAATTAGAAGCTGGAGAAACATGCAACGAAAAAAACAAATTTATGCGGCTGGTTGTAGTTTCGGCGGGAAAGAAGAGTCCGATTTAGGCAAGTGCAACCGCAATTTTGACCGAGTACCATAAGTGATGGCATATTGGGGAGATCGTACCTTCTCCCATCCTCTCTGACCTCATAGAAAGACTTTCAATCTACGGATTTAACGCGACTATATCCAACCTAGACACGGAGTTATTTAATGGCTCTTGTCGGGATTCGATCCGAGCCCCCTCGCACCGAAAGCCCACGCGCTACCACTATCTTACTTCAAGCCCATCTTAAATTTTATTATTATTAGTATTAAGTGTCAGCAGAAAAAAGGGTATCTTTTATTTAGCGCAAAGCCGTTTTATCTTTGGACTCGCTGAATACCCGTACTTCGCTATGGAGTACATTCAAATTAATTACAACGGTCAATGTATGCAATTAGTGCCAATATATATATATATATATATATATATATATATATATATATATATATATATATATATATATATATATATATATATATATATATATATATATAATAAAAACAACGATCAATGTATGCAAATGATGTACCAAAAAAATATATTTATAAAAAAATCGTAACGGATATTTTTTTAGACAAAATGCAGAAGAAAAGGTTCAAATTAAATCTAATAGAACATACAAAAGAATATAGTGCAGTTTGAGGAACATATCTCTTACTGTATTTAAATATTTTTTTGGATAATGTCCAATCGTCTGCCACATTAGCAAGAAAAAAAATATTTTTTGTCTATTTCGTTGTTATGGACGTAACGCAAAATTAGTTCAAAGTATCACAAAAAGAAAAGAAACCACGTGATCAGCATTTAATAAATTAAATTCTAAAAATTAATCTTTATAAATTCCCCAAAAAACAGAAAATGAAGGTAAAGATACTTAAAATATTTCATTTTAAAGGAATTTTTATGATCTTTCTCGTGATATAATTTTTATAACCCTCAAATTATTATTTTAAATGCAAACTTTAAAAAAGTTACAAAAACAGCTTAAAAATTTTATTTTAAAAAATCTAAGAATTTTTCAAAAATCCTTCTTAGTGCACCCCTACACTATAATAAGAATCGCTATGCAAAATTTCAGTCTTTTAGGTCCAGTGGTTTGGTCTGTGCATTATATGTCAGTCAGTTAGTCAGTCAGTCAGTCAGTTACGGAACTGTTTTAAATATATAGATAAATGGAAATGGCTCGGTAATGGAGCGCTAACATGTTGATAAAATAAGAAAATGTTTGATAATTTTTAATTAACCCATATGAACACAAAATTCCCTCTGTTGAGCTCCAAACAAATCACTCCTTAAAATTAGAGGAACTCACCAATGGGCAACAGGTGACGTGGTTTGCTTTTAAAATTCAAGGTGTAAGATGAGATAAGAATTTTAAGATTACGTTGAACGAATTAAATTCCGACTCATTTGCATAGAATTCACTGAACTCAAAATATCTCTAAATTTCCGTCCACTTACTTTTGCTTCACTTTTGATCCATTTTCAGTGGGGAGAAATATATGTCTACCGAACTGCCTTAGGAGGATTGAGGAAGTTGATATTCCAGATCAACAGTTAACACCCCGACAACAGCGAAGATCTACAAGAAAGTTGTTCTCGACATCAAAATTAAGTCTTTTGTTTATGACCCTAATCATGATTTACCATCTCAGAAATTTTTCAATTTGTGTATGCATAAAAGAGCAAGAAGGGCAATCATGTGAATGCTCATTTGAATTGTTTAACTGTAGCCTATCGTTTTACCTCAAAGCCACAAACGTGACAAGACTAGAATACCTACCGTGTGTATGGAATTATCTCTATTAAGTTTCTAAACGGTCAAAAAATTTAGCCTTGAGAATGAATAATAATAGGAACGAAAGACGAAGGGATAAAACAATTTTTTATATCGTATAACATGATAAAACATTACGCTTAATTTAATTAAAATGAAACAGAGATAAGAATGCCCAATTCTCGAAAAAACTGCATATGATGTTGTATTTATAGCTTAACATTCTACCTCTTTTATTGCAACCTAACATGGCAACAATACCTCGAGCTTAAAGATGATTATATTACTTCTAAATTTTTAGGCAATCAGCAATCAAGTATGAATTTAATTCTAAATATGATTTTTAAGAAAAGAAGTGAAAGGAGGGATTTATAACAATGTTTTATTTCACTTTGCGATTTACTATGACTTTAATTGACTTTTATTAAAAACATCAAAAAATTTTTAACTGTAATTTTTAAGGATATCTACAGCTTTTTGAAATTTTTAATTTAAATCAATAAAAGTATTTTAATCAAAATTTTTTTGCTGGTGAAACTGAGTATCATTATTTTTTAATTCCTACTATTAGTTCATACTCTCCCTATATTTATATATCTTGTTCAAATTTTCAATCGTTAATAAAATACTTTTTATTCATCCACTCAAGTTCAAATACATTTTTTTAAACTTGTAGTGGATGACACTTGATGTTAATACAGTTTTTTCAAATATTAATTTATTAATTAAATTTAGTTAATTCATTTTAGTTTTATATGGGAGAAAAAAATTTCTCGGCAGTAATGGTGTTCACAGAATCGAGCCAATATCAGTGCAATTCCCCGCCAAACGCAATTCCCCGCCAAAAAGTAACTAAAATAAAATTTTTCTTTGTTGACCTAAGTAGGAATTGACTTTAAGTTTTTTTTAATATTACTTGTTTATCATGTTTTTATTAACTTGCTTTCTTGTTTGTGTGTGTGTTTGTTTGTCCGGTACAAATCTTGAAATCGATTTTTAACTGACTTCCCGACTAGCTAGACATTTGAAACTTTTAGAATAGCTCAGAACACGAGGACAATGCATTGTTTCAATACTTTTAGCCATCTTTAAGCATATTTTTTCCATGTTTTTATTATTTTCAGTTAATTTTGTTTTCTAGACTGGTGCAGCCATCTGTCGTTCGGAACGGGAACGAACGTTAAACGCAAGTTAACTTCCAATTAACTTAATTTTCTTTCAAGTTGATGGGATAATTCCTGAAAAAAATTTTTAAAAATTATTTATTAATACATAGAATTGTCAAGTTTATATGATTCAACAATAAATTTAAAAACATGGTATATAAAAAGTTCTTTTTATCTTGTAATTATTAAATTTTATTCTAGTAAAACATCGCGCCAAATTTGACTTCTGTACAAAATTAGATTTCCGCAGACTTGTTTAATCACTTAGTGTGCTTTAAGGAGGATTTAAACTAATTTCTATCTTTTCCTTAAATTTAGGTTGAATTTGAGATAGTTTTATTAAATATATCCTTCTGTTCAAGTTTCTGGTCATTCGAGAATCGGAATCAGAAATTTTCATAATTTCGAACTATAAATTATGTGGAACTGAACAAAACGCTTTTGAAGACTCAGTCAGTGTTTTTCCAATCTTTCAGAACTACTCAGATGTTCCTTTTTTTCCCGTGTTACATCTACTCTACTGAGCAAACGTCATTTTTCTTAAGATTCACTAGTGTTGCACGACGTAAAAGATTGTCTTTTTGAGACCATAGATGGCGGCAATAAATTCCAAATTGAACCCATTTTTGTCTTACATTAGAGAAATTTCTCTTATAAACTTAATCAGAAATACTATCATTTTTCGGAACAGCTTCGATATAGGACCCCATTAGCGATATTTTGTATTGGCGACTTTTTTTTGTCACCTGGCAAAACATCGCATCGTTAATATCGTATAAATTACATAGATATTTAATTTTGCAAAATATAAATTAAATATTTCAGGTAGTCTCCTCTAACGAAACTACCGCGGTTTATTAACGTAGGATAACTTATCATTGCTTACTTCACGATGCAGGACAATTTTTTTCTCTCCGAAGGACCGTTATTGAGGAACGTAATCCTACGTTAAAAATAATACAAAATAAATTTAAAAAATAATACAATAAGGAAATTGTCGTAAACTTTGTAGATCCAGAAATTATAGATAAATCTATACGGAAAGGCATAGTTAAATCAAAATAAAAAATAATTATGAAAAAAGCGGTACAACCTGGTTTGCGTCACGCGACTGTGGCAGGGTTGCCGAAATGAATTCTGTGTATACCAAATTACCAATATACGAATTCTACTATACCAAAGCTGTTCCAACGGGGTATGAAGTTGAAAATGACGAATTCCATCGGGTTACAATCTATAAAATGGTTTATTTCAGTTTAAAACACACTCGACTGTGGCAGAGTTGCCGAAATGAATTATGGGATACCATAAGCGCCAAATGTAAAATGTAAAACGTCGCCAATACAAAAGATCGCCAATGGGGTCCTATATGGAAACTGTACCCATTTTTCTCCGTATATCATACATGAGTTATTATTAAAATGATTATAATTCTCATCAGCTACCAGTTGTATTACCATTTACCATTTTTTTATGGCTTTTATAATTTAAATCAATAAATCCCGTCAGGAGTTGCCATTTACTGAAACCCTTGATGTTTAAGTTTTTCTTTAAGGATGTTTAATTTGGTCTTGCACGCACCGAAAGTTTGATCAAATCCATAAAAATTTCCAAACGTGGCTTATCGAAACTACAGCCTTAAAACTATCAATATACACGTACGTAACACTTGGCGGGATTTTAACATTCTGTATCTTCTGAGTGTACAGTTATATCACGTAATAGAATGCAGTTTAGTGGAGTGCAAAGACGGCTGCAACGAATTAGAGGAGAGAAAGGACAAGCTGGTGGAACTTTTCATATTGCTGTAGGATCGATTTTTGATCTCATGTAACGTGGCTTTCTCGATTTTTTTTCTATAGAATCACCCACTTCTAAACTGGAATTATCCAGATTTTAAATTTGTGATGAAATTCCAACGTATTCTGCCTTATAGGACGTTATAGGCCACTGTTTTTGTTGTATGGTATTGCAGACAAATGAACAAAGATTTACTATCATAACGATTCACGTGTGAATGATATATATGAAGGCCTTATTTGAATAGTGGTCCAACTCCATTCTTGTTCATTTTCAGATACAGAGCCTTAAATTCTAATGAGTGCTGAGAAATGACTGCTGAAGTCTGATTTGTAATGCCTTCTGTTGTCAGGAGAAATAAGCTGGAGGTGCACCAGTTTAAAAATAAGATAGAAATGACTTGTATGAGCATGAAAGTGAGGCTTACTCTATTTTTTTAATAATTACAAGATTTAAAAAAAAAACTTTACAAACACACACCCAAACAAACAAGAAACAAGTTAACAAAAACATGGTAAAAAGTGGAGTTGGACCACTATTCAAATAAGGTCTTCATATTATGTAGATACAGTAAGAGAAATGGGAGAGGAGACATACATACACACACCCTAATACCGTAGATTATATAATTATTTCAAAATTAAAAAGACATCTTGAATTCTGAGGAAAGTATTATTGCCATGCAACAGACCACCTGATTCACGATATATTCAATTTATGAAACACGTAACTTTCCTAGGGTTCGCTAATTTAACTTCAAATACCAAAATTATATCCTAATCCTTCAATATACATCTATTTGACCTCCTTAATAATTAAGCAAACCTTACTGTCAATCTTAGAATATGCTTCCCCTTGTAACTCCGATAGCAGATAAGCTCATACACGTATCCATAAGTACATATATGCAATGTGCATTGAAGTGTATTGATTAAGCCACTGCAGATTTGTCAGAGATTGCATACATATTAGCAGCGATTCCATACGGATATGGAATAATAATACCATGTGCCAATACACAACATCGACGTTTCAGTTACTAAATAACTGTTCTTTTTTTACACAAAATTTATACATTATAGTAATTATCGTCGATTTTAATTTATATCACAACAGAAGAAATATATCTTAAGAAGTGTTCAATTAATAATTAGTAAAAAAAGTTCGGGTCCTACAACGTTTAAAATATAAAATACATTTAAGATAAACAATAACATGATTTACTTTCATTAATAAAATACTTGAACATATTTCAGAGACGGAATTAATTATTTTCGTCCCACATCGTTACATCATATTCTAGTTGATTTGTCAATAATGAACACGATCTATATGATTCTTAAACTATGAGTTCATTTTTAATCGGCTTAAGTTCCTAATCGGCTTTAAACTATAGTCCCTCTTGTAGCATAAAATGATAGTAAAGTTTTCACCAACCAATCATCCATTTGTTATTCGAAAAAGCAAACTCGACGCCCAATAGTACAGTTTTCTAAGAATTAACAACTGCTATGGAAAAAAAATTAAGTTTCATTAAAACCATTACCATTTAGTAATTATTCATTTTACGCCATGCAATAGTTATTTTAGTCTGAAACACCATGATGGAAAATGATGTTTCTATTAATTTTTTCCTTTATTTGGGTCTTAAATGTGCTTTTTGTATAAAGTAATCTATCTTGTATAAAAGACAAACTGGATTTCCCTTGCAATCAATTATCTTTTACTTCCTTTTTTCTTAATATATAATTGTATTTTAAAATCTCTAGTACAGATTGTGTCTTTTATACTGTTTGATTTACAGTGAATGTCGGGATACTTAATTATACATTTTCCTCTCATGTTACAAATTTCGGGTATTCTTTAATTGCCTTCAACAATTTTCATCTGTATGAGATTTAATATATTTTATATTAACATTGTTAAATGTGTTTTATAATAGAGTGTTTTATGATATATGTGTTTTATAAATTGTCGCAAAAAAAAAACCCAAATTGTTAAAGCCTCTTAAAAACATTTGGACGAACCGTTAAAATCTCTAGATATTTCTTTCTATGCAACCTGTATCGCGTGTATCCTTTAAAGACAGTGAAAAAAATTTACGGCCTGTTCACATTGAATATGGAGCGTTACGTAGCGCCAGCTGTAAAATTTCTATCTAATCACGGAGCTCAATTCATTGACTACGTAATATGTCAAACCAATCACAAGCCGTCAACAATCTTGGAGCCAATGGAGTAACGCAACGCAACGCTCCATGGAAACAGCGCCTTAGGTATGAATGAATTTATTTTTAGAAAATAAAACTATTTTCTTGGACTTTTCAGATATACAGAATAATACGTGAAACAGTGAAAAATTTATAAAAAAAATTTCAGGTAGTCTCTTCTAACGAAACTACTATCGTTGCTTACCTCTTTTGAATGTATATATATATATATATATATATATATATATATATATATATATATATATATATATATATATATATATATAGTACATACATATATATATATGACGAGCCTTAATACTCATACTCCCTCTAAACTCATTTCCCTAATACTTATTCTAAATGTATGCAGTCAATGATCGTAGGCCTGTGGAATTAAATACAATTAGTTTACATCTAAATCCTTTATTTAAAATACTATTAATTAACCTGATTCAATCCGAGCCAATGTTTTGATCTTTCACCTCATGACACGCGCTCCGCTCAATTCGAAATCCGAAAACGCTCTGCCAATTAACCCTTTGTTAAAACTTAGGCGAAAAATTTTCGCGCATGCTCTGTGATGTCTATGGAATGTTCGAGAAGCCCCTCCATCTCTGAAATTACGTAATAGTTTCACTCCTCGCAAGCCCGTGCTTTCTCTAAAAATAGATAGCTCGCCCGACCATTCAAGCAAATCGAGGTCATCTAATGAAACGGGAAAATTTCCTCTTTTAACTCGTTCTTTGCTGTATTAAACTAATGGCGTTCGCCACGAAATTAATCTATCCTGAAGCCCCCTTTAAATTTTAACTTAGTTATTTTTCTTTTCTTAATTAATTCTTTACATATATATATATATATATATATATATATATATATATATATATATATATATATATATATATATACATAGGTTTGGAGCGCTGCCAAAATTATAACTCGCGAGGACGGACGGAAGGACAATTTTAGAGTCTGAAATTGTCCTTTCCGGATGACCGTTATAGAGGAACGCAATCCTACATTAAAAAACTGTTAAACACTCAATCACTACCCTAAAGGCCTGTTCACATCACATTCGGAGCGTTGCGTAACGTTACTACGTTTGCTCTGAGAATGTTGACATGACCTGTGATTAGTTTGACGCATCACGTGATCAATTAATTGAGGTCTGTGATTGGTTAAAATGTTTAATGCTGATGCTACGTAGTGCTGCGGATTTAGTGTGAACAGGCCATGACAGTTCTCTCACTCTCTAATTTCCCACTTGGTTGGTTCAACCAATAACTGAATTTAGAATCTTCCCCTAACTCATGGATGTATTAATAATTACCAATCTTGACCAATATCCTGTCCTTTTCAAATCAATCTCATATCTTGCCAGACCAGAGATAGCCCTGCGGTGCTGATTGACTGTGATTTAACGACTCGATTATAAAGATTCAATTACGAAATGAAGCCACATATTCTAACCATCAACTTTTCAGATACAAGCAACAACCACTGGATCTCTCTCTTACCAGATGGATGTGTTAGCCACAACAGTACGTGCTACCACATCACGTGCACAATGTACTTAACCCGCATTCAAAATTCATTGCAAAATATATAGATCGAAAATTTTACTGCAAATGAAAGAAAAAGTAATGAATTGACTCAGTCCAAATAAGGGAAAATTTTTTTGAAAACAAATGACTTTCGCGAACGTCCTAAGACCGTAACCACACGGATGAGAAATCCATACACTGAACTACAGATTATTCATTCCAAATAACAGACAGCAAAATTAAAATATAATTTGTCTTAAGAAAAGGCACAAACAAATAAGTAAAGCAGACTATTAACGAATGAAAACCTGGAAATAAATTCAAATTTTATTACTACACTAGCTGAAGTACCCGGCGTTGCCCGGGATTTTAAGAATGTTTGTTTACGAAAATTATGTATATCCGGGGTGTACAATCACGGGGGAAATAACACTTCCTTCACATGAGGTGAAGCCTAGGGTGTTTTTTTTCTTTTTCATTTTATAGTGTATCCCCAGTAGACCTAAACCACTTTGAAAATTCAAATGAGGTGAGTGATATCCGTTATCATTTCAAACAGTACCCGAATGTAAGTTAACATAATTCATATAATTTCTAGAGGATTCTGTAAGATGTGTAGTGTAACAGTTGTTTTCAAACAATTAATATAACCAAACATTTTGTTTTTCACACATTCATTAATATAATTCTTATGTTGAAAGGGTCGAAATATAGAGATGGAGCTAAATGTAAGAGCAACGTATGGTTAAACATAAATATTGTATGGAATATGTGATATTAAGAAATTGAAAAAACATGAGTCTTTTTAAAATCTAATTAACAAAAAACATTATTGCTTTCATAGCACATAAAAATATTTATTGGTAAATTAAGGTGTTTTTTTTAATATATAAATATGGTGAGCAAAATTTGTCAGTTTGTTTATTCAATTCTCCTCTTTTTTGAGGGGAAGATGCATTAATTTTAAATGTATTCAACTTGAATTTAAGTAAATTAAAAGTGAACTAATAATATAAAAAAATTAAACTATATTTAGTTACATTAAAATGAAATATGTTAATCATTTGACAATATTAAACCAGTTAGGAATATTATAATGTAAAAATATTGTTATTACATATTAAATATTATATCCAGGCGGGTGGATATTGTTCTGAGTTCAACACATTTACTGCGAAAAGCTATAGTACCAATAAAGCATAACCAAATCTATAAGTTGGGCACATTTCTAAAGAATTGGAACCATGAGGAGTATCTAAGTTAAAAGGATTCGAATGTAAATATTTTTAAATTAGTATTTGGAAAAATATATTTCCTTTGAAGCATTCAGTTTTAACATATTTTTTTAACAAAAAGTACTAAAATAATATAATAAATATATTTCTATTTTACAGGGCAAAACACACACACACACACATATATATATATATATATATATATATATATATATATATATCAAGATCCATTGCATCTCTAGTAGAAATAGAGAACAAATAAAATAAACTGCATACTTCTGCACATAAACACTCATAACATCTGTAATCAAAGCTGTTATCAGATGCTAAAACACAAATAATTATTAAACTGAAAAAGTGACCACAGTACAAAAGGATTAATGTAAAAAAGAAAACAATAGGGGTAATGTTAGCAAAATAACCTTTAATAAAACAAACATTAAATACAAACAATGAAATTGAAAATCAATACACAGTAAAATTAATATTTTTCTTTCAAAAACTGCTATTACAGGTTATTAGCTTAGCGCCTCTGGATAAACAATGTTAAGTGTCCTACCATTTGGAGCATAAATGCTAAGATTTTGTCTAATTCCTACTCGTGAACAACCGACATACAGTTGACCATGGGAAAAATAGGGGTATTGTAAGTCGAGACCTACAACTTTTAAAGACTGGCCCTGAACTTCATTTATTGTCATGGCGAAACTCAACTGAACAGGAAATTGAAGGCGTCGAAATTGAAAAGGTAAATCTGATGGGATTATCGGAATCCTTGGAACAAATACATCTTTGCCTGCGGCTTGTCCATTTATTATAGTCGTATCTATAACGTTCTTCATCAATCTCTTGTTCTTCACATAATCTTGTCCCATTACACAGTGAAGGTATATCTAAATTCCTGAGAAGTATAATAGGTGCACCAATCTTAAATTCCAATATATGCGGCGGTACTCCATATGGCCGCAGACAGTGCAAAAATACTGTAGGATAGTGTACTGTATCATCTGTAGCACAAACTGTATCAACAGACTTATAAATCTGAGATGTGCCAGGCAAATGACCTAAAAGCTGCTTATTAAGGAGAATAACGTTGTCGTTTTTTGGTGCAAGGATAGCTCTTTCACGTAACCAACTATGATCTTCAAAATGCTGAGAGAGGTTGGGAAACACTTCTTTTAACAAATCTTCACGATTTCCACTGATATAAGTCCATCATCGCCATAGTAAAGTATCAGAAAACTGTTGTGCATCAGCATCACCTGTCGTACGAACCCTCATATTAGTTAGGAGATTAAGTATTTCAATTTCATTCCATATAACTGAAGATGTCAGGCATGCGTGAATTTCATCAGCTCTTGTTCCACGTGGAATAACAGGCAAAGTCTGTCGGAAGTGACCAGCCAAGAGCAAAGTAATACCTCCTATCCTTCGGCATAATCATTTAAAAATTCACAATACAACGATCAATGTATGCAATTAATGCCAAAAATATGTAAAAATATATTTCAATATGTATAAATATATTTATAATAAATTCAACGATCAATGTATACAATTGATGCAAAAAAATCTATATATATATTTATAAAAAAATCGTAACGGATATTTTTATAGACAAAATAATGTAGATGAAAATATTCAAATTAAAGCTAATAGGATATACTAAAGAATATAGTACAGTTTGAGAATCATATCTTTTACTGAATTTTAATATTTTTTTGGATAATGTCCAATCGTCTGCCGCATTAGCAAGAAAATAAAAATATTTTTTGTCTATTTAGTTGTTATGCACGTGACGATAAATTTATTTAAAGTACCAGAAAAGGAAATCACGTGATCAGCATTTAATAAATTAAATTCTAAAAATTAATCTTTAAAAATTTACCAAAATTCAGAAAATGAACGTATAGATTCGAAAAAGATTTCATTTTAAAGGAATTTTTATGATCTTTCTTGTGATATAAATTTTATAACCCTCAGATTATTATTTTAAATGCAAACTTAAAAAAAGTTACAAAAACAGCTTAAAAATTTAATTTAAAAAATCTAAGAAGAATTCTTAAAAATCTTTCTTAGTGCATCCCTACACTATAAGAAGAATCGCTATGAAAAATTTCATCCCTTTAGGTCCAGCGGTTTGGTCTGTGCGTTGTATGTCAGTGAGTCAGTCAGTTACGGAACTGTTTTATATATATAGATCATCAAACTCCCATTTAAAACAGTATATATAGTGTATTTTAAATCCCTGAACCTTCTTTAGGTAAATAGGTTTATTTTAGGGATTATCCATTTTTTTCTTTCGATTATCCCGTGATTAAAAATGCATTAATTAACACGCGTAATTCATAGTTTAGGGTATTCCTGTAAATTACGTTGAAAAACAGACAAATTGGCAGGAACCGAATAGTTTAAACTTAAAACTGAGCTCTTTAAAATAAACAATTTTAAAATCCCGATTTTTGTTTTTGTCCCTTGTTATATGTCTCTCGAAAGAAAAAACTAATTTATTTCAAAGGTAAAGAAAAACCCATATTAGTTTAAACACTAAAAACAGTAGAACAATAACGCATTCTTCCTTGCATTAAAATTGCATCAAACTCCTCGTAATTATAAGGCTTTCTGTCTTCATAGCCCACTGATCTGATTATACCTTCAATCATCCAGGTTTCCCAAACAAACCCCAGCGATTTCTAATTCGGTCAGCAATTCCGCATATAAGCTATCGCAATCAACGTGGTACATTGGGACGGCAGAATCAATATCCCAGCAATAGCTTTCTCATTAATATACATTGCATCCAGCGTATATTGATTCAATTACAATACGTATTAACTACTAAATTATGAGAATAAGCTTCGATTTTCTCACCATGCGAAATTTAAAGAGAAACATCACTTTCTCACAGTGCTAATCAAGAATAAAATTTGGAGTGATATAGGAATTAGCGAGTTTTAATTACCTTTAAATAGACATGCACGATGAAACATCTATCAATGCAGGGTTTATTTTTGACATTCCGTACATTAATGATATTTAATTTTACTGCTTTATCAACATAGCTAGAGCACTGCATTGTAAGCTGTATCAGTACCTGAAGTTAATCAAAGGTATTTTTTGTAACAACTTTAGAGTTAGAGAGCAATTTAAAACTTCTTAGAATGTAAATTTCCTTAAAAGGAAGGTAAGAAGAAATTAATTAAAGAACTACAGATGAATTTTTTGTAAAAATAGAAAAATATAAATCTTTATAAATCTTTTTAAAATCTAAATTAGATTTTCTTTTACTCACAAGAAAATATTTTAGTTATGAATTGAATTAAATTTATTATGTAAATACGCACCGTATAAACCTATACTACTATTTAATTTCCTTCAGTATTTTTGATTTTTCTTCAATATCACAGATTCAACATTTTTATAAAGTCTTGACCCGTAGCTAATCTTGTACTTTAAGCAAGTAGTTTAATCTATGTGTATTATCCTGTAAAATATGCTTTTACTAGCTGTGTGCCTGGTATTTCTCGGGTATTTTGGACAGCTCGGCTTAACTCAGTAAATTTGGACATTTTATTCGAAAATACGATATTTATAAAAAATACTTCAGATTTTGTAGAAATTTTAAAAAGGACCTTGAAGCTCGATGAAATGACTGTAAATAAGGTCTAATTCTAACCACAAAAACTCAAATAATATTAGAAAAAGAAACTTTCTTTCTTTATGCATATAAAGTACATATCTTTAAATATGCCATACATATAAAAATGGAAAGTATAAATCTATAAATAATTTTCAAATTAGCAGTTTAGAATTTTTTATGGTTAACTTGTAACTAAAAATCATAAAGTGCTGCACGTATCATAAAATTTAGACATATGCTTACAGAAAATAATTAATGGTCAGAATACACTTTTAATATATTTATCTGTAATGTAAAACACAAAAAAAATTGTAATAAATATTATTTAAAATAAAAATTGAGCATAAAATTGGAAAACTTAAAAAATTATCACTTTTATTTGTATAATTTTCCCACATAAAAAAAAAAAGTTTTCCCGAATTGCGCATTTTTCCGGTTTTAAATTGTAGAGTACTATGAAATATACATATGAGTGTAGTTTTATCAGTTTCCTATTGATAGTTTTAAAGTAATACTGCACGCAAAGTCAAATTAGCAGTTAATCATATAAAATTCTAAACTGCTAATTTGAAAATTATTTATAGATTTATAATTTCCATTTTTATATATGACATATTTAAAGATATGTTCTTTATATGTATAAAGAAAGAAAATTTCTTTTTCTAACATTATTTGAGTTTTGTGGTTAGAATTAGACCCTGTTTAAATTTATTTTGTCGAGCTTCAAGGTCCTGTGTCCCCTTTTAACGTAAAGTATTTATTTATGTGAACTGAATGGAGTGAAACCATTAAAAAATATTGTATACGTCAGACGTACGATCCTTTTTGTAAACTTTATGAGCCGCAACTAAAGAATTTAAATCAATTACATTTATTTTATAAATTTATTTTATAAATAAATTTAGTGTAGAAATAAATTAAGAACTCTGACCCCTGATAGGCTGAATTTTTTTTGTAAATTTCGTAGAACGTTATTAAAAAAAACAGCTTTAAGAAAATGGCCTTTAATTTTATTAACTGTTATACTAAAAATTTTTAACAGTGACTCCTACACTATCAGACATTTTTTCAATTGAATTTTAAATATATTCAGAATATATTATAGATTAACATGAGGGGTTAAAAGAAGTTTGATTTCTTTTTGAGGATTTAAAAAGTTATAAATGTATTAACAGTTTTTAAATACAAATGTATAGTTCGACAAACTCATATGCACATATGCTATTTCCTTAGTAATAATACATCAATCTATATATATAAAACAGTTCCGTAACTGACTGACTGACAGATAGCGCACAGACCAAACCACTGGACCTAAAGTGCTAAAGTTTTGCACGGCGATTCTATTTATAGTGTAAAGGTGCACTAAGAAATATTTTTGAAAAATTCTTAAATTTTTTTAAATTAAATTTTTAAGCTGTTTTTGTAACATTTTTTAAAGTTTGCATTTAAAATAATAATTTGAGGGTTTTATATTACAAGAAAGATCAGAAAAATTCCTTTAAAATGAAATCTTTTTAGAATCTTTACCTCCATTTTCTTATTTTTGGTGAATTTTTAAAGATTAAATTTTATAATTTAATTTATTAAATGCTGATCACGTTGTTTCTTTTCTTCTTGTGATACTTTAAATTAATTTTGCGTCACGTGCATAACAACGAAATAAATTGACAAAAGAAGTATTAAAATTCGGTAAAAGATAAAACTTAACCACTAGACTAATTGAGATGGAAGTTTTTTAAGAATTTAATTCAAATTAGTATGTTTTATGGATATTAAACATACGAATTATTGCATACATTGACCGTTGTGTTTAATTTGAATATTTTCTTCTACATTATTTTGTCTATAAAAATATCCGTTGCGATTATTTTATATATATATATATATATATATATATATAGGCTTTAGTTGCATACATTGGCCGTTGTATTTATTGTAAATATATTTTTTTTTGGTATTAAATGCAAACATTGACCGTTATATTTAATTTGAATGTACTCCGTAGCGAAGCACAGGTATTCAGCTAGTATTATAATAACAATTATTCCCCCCCCCCATACATTATCTGGATTGAGTTTTAATTTAAGTTCTCACACTTTCAACTTATTACAAAATTTTGAATTGCCATGGCTTTAATTTATGGTTCTAAAGTGAAATTTACCTTATTTTGGACTATCACATCCATATACGTCCCAAAACGCATTATTAACATAACCCAGTTAATACTGCAAATCGATAGCATGTTCCATATAGACGCTAACATCATGTATTACGGCCACTGAGGCTATCGAAACTGTCTTAATCTGTGTCTGTATCCTACAGAGTGAAATCAATATATTCTCTAGCGAGCGATACAGAGACGTACATCGTACCTCCTGTGCCCGACTGGCATTGGAATTTCGCAGCATGCGGTACACTCAGGTTGACAATAGGCTGAGTTAATTATTAACGGCTGGGGTTGTGCGGGAGCTACATTGCGGGTTGTTACGGGATTAGAGATTAGTTATGGTGTTAGGTATGGGATATTATCCCGCCTAGACGCGGGAATCGTTTCACGTCAGTCAAACCAACGTTTACCGTTCATTAAACAATATGCCATGACACAGATATGGGTTGGTAAATGTTGGTTTCAATTAAAGATGTGTGTACTGGACGACTTGGAAAGGAAGAGTTGCAGGAAATGAGCAAAAATTCGACTCTCCAGGTAAAAGCAACGACTTAAAACGTACAGATTTTTGTAAATAAAATAATGATACTAAAGCCTTTTTCCAGGATTGATAATATTGCGATTCGTAATTTAAGTAATGGTATATAGAAAGGTGCCCTGAGTTTGATTATATTTTGCCATTTACAACTATGCAAATAAAGAAAGAAAAGAACTGATATGCGTAGTAAATTCTGTTTTTATATTTTCAAAATGTCTTTAAAACTATTGATACAATTCTCGTAAGTTTTGTGGTTGAATATTAATTATCCCATGGGCAAAAAGAATGCAAAAAAAAATTCTCTGAGGGAAAATAAAGTACAAAAATACTTTTTAGTCACAATTTTTCAATAGCTGTTTGTAAACTTGCATTTTAAATAGAGTCCCATTTGAAAAAGTATTGGAATGCTAGGTTTTATGCAATAGTATATTTTTGTTATTGCATATTATCCCATAGGCAAAAAGAATGCAAAAAATTTCTTTGAGGAAAAAACGTGCACAAAAATGCTTTTTACTCAGGATTTGTCAATAGATGTCTGTAAGCTTACAATTTAAAGAGTCCCATCTGAAAAATGTATTGGAAAGCTAGGTTTTAACACTATTCCACTGTAAAAACTCCATATTTTGCCAAAATATCGGTATTTGGTCACCTTAGATTTATACCGAAAGGCATGTTTGAAAAGTTATATTTTTAAGGATATAATTCTATATTTATTTTAATTTAATCATATATTTTTTTACCAAGAAATATATTTTTATCATGACAAGTTATGTATTTAACTCTTTCAAGTCCTCAAAGTTGAAAACATCGTTTTGTAATCAGTTACTGGAAATTTCAATACACTCATAAAATAATTGCATAAACAAATGTATGTCTTAATCACTTCACTAGCAGATATTTGTATTTTTTTAATTGTAAGCAATTTATTTCTAAATTTAAAAACCTTTATAATGATGTAAAGCGTTTCTCTAAGTCATAACAGTTTAGAATTGTAAATTCAATCTATCAGGGATTATCATATGTTACAGATTTAACGCACACCTTTTCCCGTCTAAATTGGTCTGGGATACAGATTATAGCAGAGTGTGCTTTGGCAAAGCCTTTTCAAGGGCAAACATTTGACAACGTTTTTTGTCGAGGTGACAGGATCGGTTGAAACGGATATAAGAGATATTCTTTTCTACACTAAAGAGTTATTCATCCATCATAAACTTAAGTTACCGCCAAATAATAATGTTATATTTTTGAAAAATCCCCTTTGCACTAACTTATCGAATTTCCTTCATCATCTTTTCCTTGTTCATACGTGACCTTCATCTCAGAGCAGCGGCGGAATGGCTTTACGCCCAGTCTACGGTCAGCCTTCCTTTGAAAGCTTGACTCCCAAGCCACTTTCCCCGGATAAAGCAAAAAATGATGATAGATTCCAGGCTTCAAAAGCTGAAATAAAATAGCGGCTTCTCGGCTGAAACTTTTCAGTAAACTCTCCTGGAAAACTTATGGGAGTTGTTTGTTCGATCCCAGCGTGAATAGCATTTGCCATTGGGTTCTTTTTTTTCATGGTGGGCAAATGGTTGTGAATTTGTTGCTGAACTTTCTTTTCGACTTTAGGTGAGGTATAAAGAAAGAAATTTGATGCTGTAACATACTTTTCTACAGAAAAGCGATTTGAAAGGCTGAACTCTTTTCGATACTTCTCTTAATGCAAGAATATTTTTTGTTGTTAATTCTTTGAAGGCCTATTTTTTTATTTAAATCCTTCTGAGCTTACACAGAAACAGAAAATGATTTTTTTTTCATACAAGTCTCTACCATATATATTAAAAAAATTTTTAGGGACAAATGAGTGCATTTATATGTACAAAATCGAAGTATCACCATAATTAAATACTATCAATAACATTTGTTAAATTTCAAGTTTTCTAATACTTTTTAATGTCTTACTATTTTTATTTTGGTCTTCTTAGTTGAGTGACGTTACCTCAAATGAATGAGCAAACTTTAAACTGCTGGAAATATTTCAAAACACTTAATGGAATAGATTCTAAACCTCTCTAGGAAAATTTTTGGCTAATAAAATCAAGAAAAGTGTTGTTCATTCAGCAATCAGTGGACAGTAAAAATCGAGACAGGAAGCTGCTGCTACGATTAAAAGTGCTTTTTTCGTGAAATATGGTTTTAATAATGGTATTACAATATTTGCATTAATCGCATTAAAATTAGACGATATCTGTTAAATGGATAATATTGAATCTGGTTATTCCTACTACTAAGTTGTGAATCGGATAGCATGAAAAGTTTATCTTACTGCTGCAGTTATAAAGCCAGTTGTAAAGTATACAGTAACATAGCATGGTTATAAGGGCCCATTATTAATAAAATTGCTTAAAATCATTTTACACTCTTTGACAGAGCCCAGAATAAACTCAAAGAAGATACTAATATTCCACAGGTGACCAACTTTACTCTTTGCCGGACTCGAACTTTCTCTGCCTTGTACCGCAGTCAATAATACGACAAGCCTTTCGCTTCAATTACTTTGCTACGATACGTTAAACATACTACAACTACAACATTTAAAGCAAGTATGTACAGAGAGTTAGAATATATACAGTTAGATAGTCAGGATGGCTTCGGGTTCAACGACAGCGCGGGCCTAACAGGCCTGTCTGACCAAGAGAGCTCCGTCTCTCTGGCACTCAAAAACAGATCTCTTCCGCGTGGACTATTGGGATCTTCTTTTATACTGTCGGCGAATTCAAAGGGCTTTCTCCGGCGTTTGAAATGCTGGTAAGTGTTTTAAGTTTATGGGATTCTAAATGTCACTATAGTGTCAAAAATCCCAAAAGCCCTCGAACCACTCTGGGATTTATGCGTTCTATAACGTCAGAACCGCACATTACAAGAACTTTATGGCCTCTTTTCCTAGAGTTTACGAGGCCACCCAGATCAACAGTTCGCCGATAGATGACATGTTGAGGGGTAGGAACGGGGCATCACATATTTATATAAATACTAATTTCATGTAGTAATTGAGACAGTGTCACAGCCTCCTACACCTACATTTTAATGTTGCGAGACTATCTTACTCTCAAAAAAGCAGCCACGAACCAGTGCAACCATGAATTTACATAGTATCTCAGAATTTGACAGCGAGTTGAGAGGTTTTAAGAACAATGGACTACTTTCATATGACATAGCAGGCTATATGATATCAAAAGCCTGTGGATACTCGCCTTAGACAGCACAGACAAACTGAAACATTCAATGAGCCACTTTAAGCTCCAAAAAAGTTTTGTAGCATGTATATAAATCTGTAATAAAACAAATTTATAAAGATACAAAGCATACATAGGTAATGCAAAAATCAAGCTTATTTTCAGAAATTATGATTTTTTTCTATGACAGCATAAGGTTATTTGTATAAAATACTCATTTTTTAAATATAAATAAAGTCATGTTTATCATCCTAAAACATTGTTTGAAGCGGGCAAGGCATTCTATTTCATGAGCTACGTGTTAAGAAGAGAAACATCTCAACTCGTACTCGTATCCTCAGCATTTGTACAAATTCACTTCTCGTCAAATTGGAGATTACTATGTGTATGGGGGGGGGGGAGAACATCCAACTAGAAGCTAAAAGAGGCTGTCGGCAGTTAGCATTTAGGAAGGAACTGAGCTGGGGAGCAGAGCATGCGGAATTTCTGCTAGGTCTGTTCTGTGTGTCGACGAGCTAGATCAAATACTCCCAAATAAATAGCCAACTCACCCGAACGTGCTGGCTTCTACTCTTCCTTAATGAGAATCTATGTAATACCATATATTTACGACATTATAAAGGTGGAATAGTATATATACCTAAATACCACCTTGTATAAACCACCCCTAAACCGAATCAGCTGGGTTGCCTTAAAAAAGAACTTTCAGACCTTTCAGGCCTTAAAAAAGACTCACAGACCTTTAAATTAAGTCTAAATTTCTTGAATTGCAGATTAAAACTTTACGTTGTTCCTAGCTGTGCTCTCTGAATTTTAATTCATTATTAATTCATTCCCTTTGTTTGAAGACCTATAAGAATGCAAAGACATCGCCAATAAGCAAAATCTGCTTTTTCCCACCTCGCACCCGTAAGGATAATCAGTAAACAAAGGAAAAGAAATGATAAAATTTAGCATTTAAATGCTACACCAGACTGATAACATTCCGCTAAGTCCACACTCATTTCTTTTATTCTTTTACTGAAATTCCTGATTTCCATACTCTAACAGCATATTATACATCTACAAACTACCGAAAAACTATTATACACTCTTTTTTTTGGGGGGGGAGTTATGTCCCTGGGGGCTGACGACATTACACCGGTGACGACATTACACCGACATTACACAGTCCGGTGTACATATGAATGCGGGGAAATAGAAACACACAAATCACACAATCACAGAAGAATTTTATTAACAAACGATGACACCGGCGATGGACGATGGGTTACAGCACCCCTTTCTAGACGGGGCGGGGCTCCTTTTGCAGGCGGAAGACTGACAGGTTCCACAGAATACAACCAAGTCTTATGCGGGAATCGAACCCCTGGCATGGCAGGCTGATGCCTTAACCACTTAGCCACTGGGAGACATTATATTCTTTTACATATGCCTATGTAAAATCTTTCTTTGAAAGTCAGAATTGTAAAGTTGCTGCATTCAGATTATCAAAAACTCAAAAGTAAAAAAAAAAAATCAACGGATTTTGAGATAGTAGCTGCTTGCTATTGTTGCAGTTTATCAATTACAGTATAAAACTAATATTTGACAACTAAGACTAACAGGTGGCGACTAAAGCTAACAGCTGACGACTACTGAGAGATCAAACGCACACTTTAAATAAAATGTAAAGTTAACGGTAAAGTACTGTCAATTAAGGTGCCAATATAGTATTTTAAATTTCAAAGTGATTCCATAAAAAGTAATTGAGCTATCTGCATTTATAATCAACAGATATCAACACAGAATTGTGACTCCATTTGAAAATATCGCATTCACATTGTCTGAAGATAGTTATATTGCGTTGCATCTAGATGTCTTACGGAAGACCCTGAATCTAGGGTGCGAAATACGGTCACAATAAGGAGTGTTTTGCGCTATAACTTCCTCCTTGGGACTTCTTATAAAATGTAATCCATTAAAAGAAAAATACATTAATGCCCTTAGAAATTGTGCTAATTTTCATAATACTATTTATCCCTTATGAAAATGTTCGTATTACCACTGAGGAAATGCACCCTGAATTTAAGGTAGAAAACCATAATTTAAAAAATATGGATTTTATCTTCCATTATTTATGGATAAAGAGCCTTTAAAATGACTTTTTTTTTCAAGACAGGGGCGCAGTCAGGAGAAGAAATAGTTAGAACTGTATATCCAACGATCCTAATTTGTTAAAAAATGAAGTGTACTGAACAAGTAATAGAAGTGTTGGATCCACTTAAAACAGATTCTAAGTGCGACACTATAGAATGTACATTGCTATAAGAAGAAAACCATATATTTTAAACATGGTATTCTCTCTTTTGAATTTACAGTAAAAGACCACACTAATGAAGGTTGGTTTGGGTTTGGAGCGCTATGGTCATTTTTTGCTACACGAGGACTAATTAGACCGAGACCTACCGCCTTATGCCGATTTCGAATGGATACAAACGTCCCTGCCAGGAGTGGGGCTCGAACCTACAGACCCTGGTAGCAAATGCCAGCGCCCTAGTCATTTGGCTATCGTCGGGCTAACGAATGGTGGATTTTTTTATTGAGTAACTAAAGATTCGTTGAATGAATGAAAAGATTCATCTAATTGTACCTATACATGTGTATAATGGTTGACTAGGGCTATTTTCTGGGCTACGGTCATCTTTTGGCAGGACATAACCTACATACTTAAGCCTATTCTGAATAACTAGCAACTTCCACGACTATTGACAGTCACCGTCTTAACCATTTGACCATCGTCCGGTGAATACTTAATGAATGATTTTGTTTTGTGTTTCTAGAAAGTATAGATGTTTGGTATTATCTCCACATATCTCATGAATCTTTTCATTCATTCAGCATGTGAACTAATATCTACGTAATACCTCCCCAGACAACTCAAATACTACTTGGCAATCTTTGTAATACTCTTTGTCACTATACACTGAAATCAACATTTTTAATGTAACGATGAAAAATGATTCGTTGGGAAATATTGATTGCATTAAAAAAGTTTTATTCCTCAAGAGTATTTCAATATTTTTGGACTCTTCATTTACCCAATATCTAGTTACTCGCATTATCCTGATCTTATTGTATTACATGTATGAGTATGCAGATATGTATAAACATACGTAAGTATGTATAAATATGCTAATACATGTATAAGAAGTCTGCATACTGGTTATAGATGTCTGCATACTCATACATGAATACATGCAATACAATAAGATCAGGATAATGCGAGTAACTAGATATTGGTTAAATGACGAGTCCAAAAATACTGAAATACTCTTGAAGAATAAAACTGTTTTAATGCATTCAATATTTTCAAAAGAATTATTTTTCATCGTTACATTAAAATATGTTGATTTCGATGTATAGTGACAAAGAGTATTACAAAGATAGTCAAGTAATATTTCAGTTGTCTGGGGAGGAATTACGTAGATATTAGTTTATGCGTTGAATGAATAAAAAGATTCATGAGAGGTGTGTCATGAGAAATATGCTAATACATGTATAAGTATGCAGAGTTATAGTACATGTATAAGTATAAGTATGCAGATATGTATGAGTAATACATGTATAAATATGAATGCATTAATTATGCTACTACATATATAAGCATGCTAATACGTATAAGTATGCAGATTTATAGTGCAAATGGGGTTCGTTTTCGCTAGCTTTATATTATAATAAACAGAATAAGTTGAGATCGTATTTACTTCACTTCTCCAAAGAGTTTTGCTCTCACGCACTGAACATCGAAACCAGTTATAAATTAAACCCCCAGGATTTATACACTTTTCTTTCCAATCAATCGATCACTGACAAAAGCACCTTAGATGGATGAGTAACCATCAGACGTGCAGATGAATCTATCTATATCGTTTCGTGAGAGACAGCATCATAACACTCAGGCTTCTGGCAGAGTCATAGAAGCTGGGTATTGTTCAGCCCCACTTGTGTGATTCTACAAAAATGGGATTTCATGGAGTATGAATGACATACGACGGGGTTATAACAGGTTCCGTTATGTTTAACTTTAGAATATATATATATATATATATATATATATATATATATATATATATATATATATATATATATCTATATATATATATATATATATATATATATATATATCTATATCTATAAAGGAAGAAGTCCTGACTTATATATACACGTATCAACGCCCAGCAAAAACTATTGGAGATACAGATATCAAATTTTAGGAGCTTATTACTTTTGTGCTGAAGGCGTCATTTAAGAAGCGATTTTTCAAAATTCGCCCCCCAAGGGGGGGAGGGGGGCAAAACGTGTTTTTTATATATTCCTTCATATCTCATAGAAGAAAATTGATATCCATAAGATTCTTGCTTTAAAATGTAAGTAACATGAATACCTAAAAACCAATTTCAGGATTTTTCAAAATTTGGCCCCCAAGGGGGGGAGGGGGGCTAAACGTGTTTTTACGTGTTTTATCACATTTTCCTTCATATCTCGAAGAAGAAAACAGATATCCATAAGATTCTTGCTTTAAAATGTAAGGAACATAAATACCTAAAAACCAATTTCAGGATTTTTCGAAATTCGGTCCCCATGGGGGGGGAGGGGGCAAAACGTATTTTCCCATATTCCCTCATATGTTAAAGAAGGAAATTGATATCCAAAAGATTCTTGCTTTAAAATGTAAGGAACTTGATTACCTAAAATCAGTTTCAGGATTTTTCAAAATTCGGCCCCCATGGGGGGGGGGGAGGGGGCAAAACGTGATTTTACGTGTTTTTCACATGAAACGGATATCCATAAGATTCTTACCTTAAAATAAAAGGAAGCCGAATACCTAAAAACCAATTTCAGGATTTTTCAAAATTCGGCCCCCAAGGGGGGGGAGGGGGGCCAAACGTGTTTTTACGTGTTTTATCACATTTTCCTTCATATCTCGAAGAAGAAAACAGATATCCATAAGATTCTTGCTTTAAAATGTAAGGAACATAAATACCTAAAAACTAATTTTAGGATTTTTCGAAATTTGGCCCCCATGGGGGGGGAGGGGGCAAAACGTATTTTCCCATACTCCCTCATATCTCAAAGAAGGAAATTGATATCCAAAAGATTCTTGATTTAAAATGTAAGGAACTTGATTACCTAAAAACCAATTTCAGGATTTTTCAAAATTCGGCCCCCCATGGGGGGGAGGGGGCAAAACGTATTTTTCCCATATTCCCTCATATCTGAAAGAAAAAAAACAGATATCCTTAAGATTCTTGATTTAAAATGTAAGGAACTTGATTACCTAAAATCAGTTTCAGGATTTTTCAAAATACGCCCCCCAAGGGTGAAAGGGAGCAAAACGTGTTTTTTACATATTCCTTCATATGTAAAAAACCGGGTTAAATAATCCACCCATACCTAGCTTTACGGCCTAGATACATTCCGGAAAAGTTGGCCGTAAAGTGAAAAGCCGTATAACGAATCAATTATTTTGATACAAACTCATACAAATTTAATTGGATCTGTTCCAATTTTTTATAAATAATATAGTTTTTAGTTCAGAAAGCATTTTATTCTTTTTATTTCCTAGAAAAATGCTTACATAAAAATAAAAGTACAAAACAATGTAATAATTCAAAAAATAAAAAAAATCATATCCACATATGTATACATATAATGAAAACCATAAAATAAAATGTTTAAAAACTGTTTTAATGTGATGACGAACATTAACATGAAGAATCACTAAGCTATAATATGCTGCCAGTAAATAGTTGGTATTTGGCGCGATAGATGGTAGCACCTATTTCGAGCATTAATCCGAATAGTCATATCGATTACAAACTAATATATAAGATCGAGTAATCATATCGAGTACAAAGTAATATAAAAGAAATTCTAAAGCAGTTTAATTTATTAATATGCGTATAAAAGAAATATATCCGTTTCCTACTTTGAGATATGAAGGTATATGGTAAAAACACGTTTCGCCTCCCCCCCTCCCCTCCCTCCCTTGGGTCCGAATTTTGAAAAATCCTGAAATTGATTTTAGGTAATCAAGTTCCTTACATTTTAAAGCAAGAATCTTATGGATATCAATTTCCTTCTTTGAGATATGAAGGAATATAGAAGATACAAAGTGTAAAATATTAACGGTATTACTATACGGTAACTGTGCTTACCATGTATAACTGTAACCTAGAGGTTAACTGCTAGACAGACATGTGATGTTGTCAGATTAAGTTAGTGTGGTTGATTTTCATGCGAGTTTTGTGATACTAGCAAAAGATAAGCTTTATTTGATTTTTAACTCTTTATCAGATTTACTTATATTTCTGAACCGTATCTAATTTTGATTTTTATATCTTCTAAAATGCAAGAATATTTATGCATAAATGGGGATTTTGTACTTCATAGTATTTTCCCAATCCCAGCAGATGGTGCATGTCTTTTTCGTTCTCTCTCTTTTGTCATGTATGGTACAGATATGATGTCTAGGGAAGTCCGGGAATTAATTGTGAGTCATGTGGTAGAGAATTGGGAGAGATTTGCTATAATGTCTCATGACATGAATGGGAATAATTATTCTAACTCTGCTGAATATTTTTCCGAAATGTCAATTCTCTCCACATATGGCAGTTCTTGCGAATTGTCAGCAGCAGGTGAACTGTTCAACTTTGTTTTTGAGGTGTACCTCAATGGTGAACTATGTCACAGTTTTGGTGCTGCTGGTAACCCAATAAGGAGGCTGCGTTTTACCTCTGCATGTGACCTCTCGAGTGGGCATTTCGATGCTTACTACCTGTCACAGGAAACACAAGCCATGCCATCTTTCCCTCAATCTACCTCACATGATGCATCACTTTCTAATACAAATCAAGCTACTAAAAGACGTCGCTCTAGATGTACTCATGCTCAAAGGAAGCAGCAACTTAAAGATGCAAGAAAGAAGTATGCAGAGAGGAATCCTGGGGTGAACAGGGCAGCTGTTGCACGGTACCATAAAGCTAAGCCTGAGGTGATCAAAGCAGCTGTTGCACGGTACCATAAAGCTAAGCCTGAGGTGATCAAAGCAGCTGTTGCACGGTACCAGAAAGCTAAGCCTGAGGTTCACAGGGCAGCACAATGCCAATATGAAAAAAATAATCCTGGCAAACGAGTAGAAAGGCGAGTACTTCCATGGCAGGTAAAGGTTCTTTCAGGCTTGGCATATGAGCCTGTTATTGATTATGAAGCAGATAGCATGGTATCCCTGGGCACTATGAACCACAAGTGTCAGTACTGCAATGCCCTGAAGTGGGCAGACGAATCTCCAGGAATGTGTTGTAGTGCTGGCAAGGTAAACCTACCTGCATTTGAACATTCTTGCACTAGTGTAGAATTGCACTCTTCCTGAGCCTCTCAATAGCCTGGTAATTGGCAACCATCCTGAGCATATCCACTTTATGGAGTGTGTTCGGCAGTATAATGGATGTTTCCAAATGACATCATTTGGAGCTAAACAGGTTGTAGAGGAAGGTTTCATGCCAACTTTCAAAATTCAGGGACAGGTGTATCACTTGATTGGAAGTCTACTTCCATCTTCTAAAGAAGCCCAATTTCTTCAAATCTATTTTGTGGGTGAGGATGAAAGGGAAGTACGCTTAAGGTGTAGTAACTTTCCTGGTGTAAAAGACGGATTGGTCAAGCAACTGCAAGAGATGCTAAATGACGTTAATAGCTACATAAAAGACCTTAAAACTACCCTGGATAAAGTGCCTCCAACCTGCAAGAAGTTTGCAGTTGTTATCCAGGCTGAAAAAAAGCCTGTCGATGCTCATGAAGGTCGCTTTAATGCACCAACAGCAAATGAGGTAGCTCTGGTGATGGTTGGTGTCACGAATAGTTATTCGTAACTTTATTAATTAGTTTCTTATTAAGGCAGGCCCCCTTTTTTTGTAACTATAAATAGATTGATTATTGTAAAATAGCCTGAATGGCAATCAACCCGCCAATATGGCAGCCTTTGGCGTTGGCCCAAGCTAACCATCGCGCCAAGTGGGCGCTACGGTAGCGGCTAAGGACAGGTTCCAGGAGAGAGTCAGTGACTTTTTTTTTCCTCTCTCGTTGTGTGAGTCAAGTTTTATGTTCCTGGGCCAAGCCTAAAAATTCCCCACGTGGGATAGGAACAAGAGCTTGAATATGTGTAATATGTGAGTATTTTTTTATCTTTACCATTTGATCATACCGTTATTACCTTGTGTGTTTTTTTAAATGCTAATTTTAATAAATCTATTTCTTTTAACTATTCTGTGAGTCAGGCCATTCTTTTCGTTGTAAACTGTGCAGGCTATGTATTTTATTCTAGGTATGTAGATCTATCACTTACTCTAATATACACAACGCATAAAGTTTTCCACTATACGATTTGCCATCTTGTGCAATTTCATGGTTTATTATTTTCATAATTATCTTGTTATGCACGTTAACATTTGACTATTTTTGGCACATGGCCGCATGCTTCAGGTTACTGTGTAATCCTGTTGCATCTAAGTTAATTTATATGCATATGTTTATCTACTCTCCTTAATAGTAATGTAAGTGTAGTGTAAGTCACCCAATCTAATTATTAATTCTTAACCTTTTTTATCCTCCACATTGTTAATTCCACAATTAATGTTCCGTATCCCAGTTTGTTCGGTAACATATTAAATAACATCCCGTAACATAATATTATTCCATAACATATTCCATAACAGTTGGCCAGCAGTTTCAGCAGCGAGATATCGTGCTCCAAAGCCACGATAACAAACTGCATCGCATCAGTGAGATCCACCGGTCATACGATGCTCTTCAATACCCACTTTTGTTCTGTCGTGGCGAGGATGGATACTCCATCAATCTGGCTCAGCACAATCCTAAGACCAAGTTGCCTATCAAGAAGACAATCTCTGCATTGAGTTTCTACTGCTATCGCATTATGGTCAGAAAAGGAGAGGACAACCACCTATTGTACTTCTGTTCCCTCTTCAGTCAATTTTTAGTAGATATGTATGCTAAAATAGAGACTGAAAGGTTAAACTATATCAGGTTTAACCAGGCAGAGCTGAGGGCAGACAACTACATTCACCTAAAAGATGCTGTAGGGGAGAAGGATGCTGATGCTGCTCAACTGGGTCGGAAGGTAGTGCTCCCATCATCTTTTACTGGAGGACCTCGCTACATGCATGAACGGACTCAAGATGCTATGACATATGTCCGTCACTATGGGCGTCCTGATCTGTTTATCACTTTCACCTGTAACCCCAAGTGGAAGGATATTACAGATGCATTGTTCCTCGGACAAAAGTCTCATGATCGGCATGACATCATAGCAAGGGTGTTCCACCTAAAAGTAAAAAAAATGATGAATGTCTTGACCAAGGGCAGTCTGTTTGGAGCTGTACGTTGCTTCATGTTTTCTGTGGAGTGGCAAAAGCGGGGTTTGCCTCATGTTCACATCTTGCTGTGGCTAGAGCAACGCATATCCCCTGACATGACTGATAATGTCATCTGTGCCGAAATACCTAATCCTCAGCAAGACCCCCTTCTCTATGACATTGTCAAGGCCAACATGATTCATGGGCCTTGTGGCAGCCTGAAGTGCAATTCTCCTTGCATGAAAGGTGGCAGCTGTAGTAAAAGGTACCCCCGTCCACTTCTAAGTGACACCCAGACTGGTAATGATGGGTATCCACTATACCGAAGGCGATCTCCAAAAGATGGTGGGTTCACTGTAAAATGCAAGGGAATGGAGTTGGACAACAGCTGGGTTGTACCTTATAATCCTGTACTGTCACGTACTTTCAATGCTCACATCAATGTAGAGTATTGTAACTCTGTGAAATCAATAAAATACATTTGCAAGTACATTAACAAGGGCAGTGACCAGGCAGCTTTTGGTCTAGAGAATGAGGAGGATGAGGTGAAGGTCTACGAGAGTGGCCGGTACCTCAGCAGCTCTGAGGCAGTTTGGAGGATCTTGGCATTCCCAATTCATGAAAGGTACCCCACAGTTCTTCACCTGGCTGTTCATCTCGAGAATGGTCAGCGTATGTACTTTACTTCTAAGAATCTGACTGAGAAGCTCAAAAACCCTCCTCAGACAACACTCTTAGCTTTCTTCGAACTATGCAAAATTGATGACTTTGCAAAATCCCTTCTTTATTGTGAGGTTCCTTCTTATTTTCTGTTTAGAAATAATAAGTTCACAAGAAGGAAGCGAGGTAAAGATGTTGATGGTTGGCCAGGAGTGAAGAAAGACTCTGCATTGGGAAGGGTTTATGCCATTCATCCTAAAAATGTTGAGTGCTATCATCTTCGCCTGTTGTTACATGAGGTTCGTGGCCCGACATGCTTCTCAGATTTGAAGACTGTCAATGGTGTCCTCCATCCTACATTCCAGTCTGCATGCATAGGACGCGGTTTGTTAGATGATGACAAGCAGTGGGACTCTACCTTGGAAGAAGCTGCCCTGTGTGATTCTTCTTTCAAGATGCGGGAGCTTTTCACGGTGATGCTGCTCCATTGTGAGCTCTCAGATCCCCTGAGTCTTTGGGAGAAGTACAAGGACAGTCTTTCAGAGGACATAACACGCCAAGTAGAAAGACAGTTACAAGGAAATGTACAGCATGTTATGGATGAAGTATACAACAGATGCTTGGTGCTGATTGAAGATGCAGTATTGTCTCTGGGAGGACAAGATTTGACACAGTACTCTCTTCCTAGACCAAAAAGATCTGGTGATATCTTGGGGAACAGGGACTATATGAGGGAGACCAGCTATGACAAGAATGCTTTGGTACAAGTGGTTTCGAATAAAGAGAGTTTACTAACAATTGATCAGCTCTCTGTCTATCGTCAAGTTCTTGCCAGCATTCAGTCAAGTGTTGGCCATGTCTTTTTCCTAGATGCTCCAGGTGGTACTGGAAAGACTTTCCTCCTCAACTTGCTTCTTGCAAAGGTAAGGAGTGATTGTGGCATTGCCTTAGCTGTTGCATCCTCTGGCATTGCTGCTACATTGTTGGAAGGGGGTAAGACAGCCCACGCTACCTTCAAACTGCCCTTCAATCTCATCCATAGCGAAATTCCCATGTGTAACATTTCTAAGCAAAGTGATATGGCACAAGTGTTGCGGGACTGCAAGCTTATTGTCTGGGATGAGAGCACCATGGCACACAAGGGGGCTTTTGAGGCACTTAGCAGAACTCTTAAGGATATCCGAGACAATGATGGATTGATGGGGGGAGTCACTTTGTTGTTGGCTGGGGATTTCCGCCAGACTCTGCCAGTAGTGCCAAGGGGAACTAGGGCAGACCAGGTTAAAGCATGCATCAAAGCTTCATTTCTGTGGCCCTTCATCACAAAGTTATCTCTCAGGAAGAACACGAGAGTGCACTTGATGGGTGATGTCTCTGCTGGCCAATTCTCTGAACTATTACTGAAAATAGGAGATGGAGAATATCCAGAGTCTGAAGGGAAAATTACCATCCCTGCAGGTCTTGGCTCAGTTGTGACAACCCTAGCAGCCCTAACAGCCAGGATATATCCTGATATTGCCAATATCAAGGAGAAGTCCATGGACTGGTTAAGCGAACGTGCTATTTTGACTCCAAAGAATGATGTGCTGATAACATTAATGAGAGTCTACTGAAGAGTTTTGAAGGTGCAGAAATGACATACAAGTCTGTTGACTCAGTCTTGCACATGGAGGATGCAGTCCATTATCCTGTGGAGTTTCTCAATACGATTAACCCTCCTGGCCTCACAACCCATATGCTTCATCTCAAAGTGGGGGCTCCAGTTATGTTACTGCGCAACCTCAACCCTCCAAAACTCTGCAATGGTACCAGGCTGCAAATAACAGCCCTTCAAAGGAACGTCATTGAGGCTACAGTGTTCACCGGCTGTGCTCAGGGAGAATCTGTTTTAATACCCCGAATACCACTCATTCCATCAGATTATCCCTTTGAGTTTAAGAGACTGCAGTTCCCCATCAAGGTTTGCTTTGGTATGACTATCAACAAGTCCCAAGGACAATCGCTGAAGATGGCAGGGATTTACTTGAGGGAGGAATGCTTTTCACATGGCCAGTTTTATGTGGCCTGTTCCAGAGTCAGTTCACCAAGCAGCCTGGAAATATTAACACCTGAAGGTAAAACTACCAATGTTGTATACAAGGAAGTTCTAAAATGAAAACTAAAAAAAAAAGGGATAATGCGTATAATATTTTTTAAATTTACCTTTTTTTTCTTTAAATGTAATCAGCTATGCTTTATAAATTGTTTAGAAATATGTTTTAATTTATTGTATTGTACTCAAAAGCAGCTTGAAAAAAAATTTTTATTTAATGGTAAAAAATACAAAAACTCAGTTGTTACGATAGATGAATTGTAAGAGACAATGTAATGTGAAATAGCATATTATAATTGTTTCTTAGTTAGCAAAGTGTAAAACTAATTTATTAGTAAGGTGTAGTGTACGAAATAATTCATTAGTAAAATGCACTGTACTGAATAACTGTATTGCATTGAATAACAATGGTTAATTGTATATTGCACAATGTAAAGTGAAAATAGTATGTTAGAACTGTATTTTAGTTAGCAAAGTGTAAATTTAAGCTATTAGTAGGGTGTACCGTACAAAACCGCATACTATTGAAATGTTGTACCGTATGAATTAATTTATTAGTAAAGTGTACTGTATTGAATAACTGTATTGTATTGAATAATAATTTTAGTTAGCAAAGTGTAAAATTAATTTATTAGTAAAGTGTACTGTATGAAATTGCGTACTATTGAAGTGTTGTACTGTATGAATTAATTTATTAGTAAGGTGTGCTGTATTGAACTGTAATGTATCGAATAATAAGAGTAAATTGTATACTGCAAAATGTATTGTGAAAATAGCATATTAAAATTGTATCTTATTTTGCTAAGTGTAAAAATAATTTATTAGTAAAGTGTAAATATATACATAAAACGTACTGAATCTGGTACAACAAACTGTACTGCAGGCATTAGTTAACTTATGAAATGCATTGCAATTATAAAATACTTGGTAAATGGCTAAATGTAAAAATATAAAGATAAAATATACATGTTATGTTGTTAGCGAAAGGAGTATAACTAATGTATTTAGTGGTTTGCATTCATGTAATGATGGTAATTTTGAATTTTTTGAATTTTTAAGTATACTGTATGAAATTGCATGCTATTGAAGTGTTGTACTGTATGAATTAATTTATTAGTAAGGTGTGCTGTATTGAACTGTAATGTATCGAATAATAAGGGTAAATTGTATACTGCAAAATGTATTGTGAAAATAGCATATTAAAATTGTATCTTATTTAGCTAAGTGTAAAAATAATTTATTAGTAAAGTGTAAATATATACATAAAACGTACTGAATCTGGTACAACAAACTGTACTGCAGGCATTAGTTAACTTATGAAATGCATTGCAATTATAAAATACTTGGTAAATGGCTAAATGTAAAAATATAAAGATAAAATATACATGTTATGTTGTTAGCGAAAGGAGTATAACTAATGTATTTAGTGGTTTGCATTCATGTAATGATGGTAATTTTGAATTTTTTGAATTTTTAAGTATACTGTATGAAATTGCATGCTATTGAAGTGTTGTACTGTATGAATTAATTTATTAGTAAGGTGTGCTGTATTGAACTGTAATGTATCGAATAATAAGGGTAAATTGTATACTGCAAAATGTATTGTGAAAATAGCATATTAAAATTGTATCTTATTTAGCTAAGTGTAAAAATAATTTATTAGTAAAGTGTAAATATATACATAAAACGTACTGAATCTGGTACAACAAACTGTACTGCAGGCATTAGTTAACTTATGAAATGCATTGCAATTATAAAATACTTGGTAAATGGCTAAATGTAAAAATATAAAGATAAAATATACATGTTATGTTGTTAGCGAAAGGAGTATAACTAATGTATTTAGTGGTTTGCATTCATGTAATGATGGTAATTTTGAATTTTTTGAATTTTTAAGTATACTGTATGAAATTGCATGCTATTGAAGTGTTGTACTGTATGAATTAATTTATTAGTAAGGTGTGCTGTATTGAACTGTAATGTATCGAATAATAAGGGTAAATTGTATACTGCAAAATGTATTGTGAAAATAGCATATTAAAATTGTATCTTATTTAGCTAAGTGTAAAAATAATTTATTAGTAAAGTGTAAATATATACATAAAACGTATTGAATCTGGTACAACAAACTGTACTGCAACTGCAGGCATTAGTTAACTTATGAAATGCATTGAAATCATAAAATACTTGGTAAATGGCTAAATGTAAAAATATAAAGATAAAATATACATGTTATGTTGTTAGCGAAAAGAGTATAACTAATGTATTTAGTGGTTTGCATTCATGTAATGATGGTAATTTTTTAATTTTTAAGTATACTGTATGAAATTGCATGCTATTGAAGTGTTGTACTGTATGAATTAATTTATTAGTAAGGTGTGCTGTATTGAACTGTAATGTATCGAATAATAAGGGTAAATTGTATACTGCAAAATGTATTGTGATAATAGCATATTAAAATTGTATCTTATTTAGCTAAGTGTAAAAATAATTTATTAGTAAAGTGTAAATATATACATAAAACGTATTGAATCTGGTACAACAAACTGTACTGCAGACCTTAGTTAACTTATGAAATACATTGAAATTATAAAATACTTGGTAAATGGCTAAATGTAAATATATAAAGATAAAATATACATGTTATGTTGTTAGCGAAAGGAGTATAACTAATGTATTTAGTGGTTTGCATTCATGTAATGATGGTAATTTTGAAATTTTTTTATTTTTAAGTATACTGTATGAAATTGCATGCTATTGAAGTGTTGTACTGTATGAATTAATTTATTAGTAAGGTGTGCTGTAACAAAATTGAGATTATTTTGACAAAATTGAGATTAACAAAATTGACAATATTTTGACATTTTTACTTTTCAGCTTTTAGTCGAACAATGATGAAATGCTGAATCTACCAAAATTCTGAGATGAGTGTAACATTTCATGTGCTTTTTTTTCTATGTTATTTATACTGTGTTTAGTTTTTAAATTGATTTTGATAACATACATACTTAAAATCCTGGGCAACGCCGGGTACTTCAGCTAGTATATATATATATATATATATATATATATATATATATATATATAGATAGATAGATAGATAGATAGATAGATAGATATAGATGTGTAAATGTGCATTTATGATGGTCTTTGCAATTATTAAAGGTGAATTTTCAAGGGCAGAACGTCAGATGAATTTAAAAAAATTAAAATTAGATAACCGAACAAAAATTAGTCGAATATTTTTTGTGTTGCTATAAAAAGTAACATCCCAAGGTCTCAAGTGTTTTAGGTTCAAGACACTGGAGGAAAACTTGGCTGTTATAAGTTAATTGATCCATAAACTGTAGATTTATGTACCATCTATGTAAAATATGAGCATAGGAGTTACAAAAATTTGCATATTCTTGGACTGATTTTTTAGACAAAGATAGTGGTTTTATTTTTAAACGATGTTCAATTTGTGGAGTGAAAAAACAAGCGGGTAGACAGAAGTTCCGCAAAATAAAAAGTGTAGTTGACAACATAAGAAGATACCACGTTAGGGAATTCAACATTTTTAGAGTGAAATTTTACTTAAAGGTAACAGAACCGTAAGGGAAAATATTTAAAATTGGATAATGAATGATTGATAGAATGAAAAGTCACTATCCTTCTTTCAAAACCCCTTTATCACCCCCCCCCACCCCACATACACTCACCTTACCCTTATAAAAGTAGTTTGGATAAGGACGAATTACTTTCTGCCTTTAGATCCCAATTCCCGGACTCATAGCTATAGATTATAAAAGATTTAGTACCCAGGAAGGAATTAGCTGTAATAAGGCCTCACTCGATGAATCATTTCTTCGAAATTTAGGTTATGCAAATCCCTCCATCAGCTTCTATGAAAAAAATCTTATCTTAATTTTTTTTTCAATTTACGGATGATCAATTAAACATTTATATGTACAAATATACAAATCCCTCCATCATCTTCTATGAAAAAAAAACTTACCTAATTTTTTTCTTAGTACATAGCAGCCTTAAGGCTGCTATGTACTATTGTGGTGGGAGTAGTCCAGTTGACAGTTCGAGAATTCCACCACCCTTAGGATTGACATTTTAAAGGATTGTAATGGCTCTCTCTCTATAAGGGGGTTAAGCGCTGCCCCCAAATTATTTATTTAAAATATATTTTTGTCACCTATTTACAGGTACATAAATGCTGATAATCAAATAAAATTGGTATTGTCAGATAGCCTGAATTTTTCTGCAAAGCGCTACAGGATTCATTTTATAAATTTCGTCCATCGAAGGAATTTATGAGCGTTTAAAACACACTATACCAGATTTTTCCCCGAATAATTTAAATTTTAAAATATTAGTTGCATTTTTTAAAAAAGCGAAAAATGTACACAAATGTAAAATTTTTTTCTCTATGATGGAGTACAATTTTTTAAAAAAAATCTTTGAATCCAAGTTTGCAATACGTGGCCAATTTTCTCCATAGGTTAACATTGAGGTGAGCGAATCTAATGGAGTTAGTACATAGCAGCCAAATCCCTTAATATGAACTACGGGCAAACTTTCATGAGCGACATTCAATATTTTTAATGTTTACTGCATTTACTTACCGGATAACAGTCATACAGACAACTGAGATGTTTAAATTGGACTATTGGTCCTACTTAGGACAAAAATATCTCTTTTCGCCAAAACAGCAGTTCATCTTTATCGCAACGGTTCCAAAAATTTGGAAGGAATAAGGAATATTTTTGAACTTTTCAGATCACTTAAAAATGTATAAGGATGTCCATTAGTAGATCCTAGTAATGAACATCTTTATACATTTACCTACACATTTTATCCTACACATACTTTTATAAACTACATCAATGGCCACTCTACCACTCTTGATGGTAGTAGAGTGGCACTCTACTACTATACAGAGTGGTAGTGTGGCATTTGTATTTATTATGCTACTTTTTAATAATTTTATTATATAGTGGTATATAAATGTAAATTTAATTATATTTATAATTTTAACATGATTAAAATTATATACCAACCATATTTTTTAATATATATATTTATAATTGTAATTATAAAATATTTATATCCTTTTTTTTTGGCTCTTACAATTTCATTTTTTTATTATAATAAAATTATTTCTATTTAATATTTTTACTATAATATTATATGTTTCATAAAAGATACTATTTTTCTTTCAACTTACTTAACTCAACATTACATCTTAATAATATCTTATAATTTTTCTTTCCACTTACTATTGGTCAGTGAATCCAACTGGTACTTTTTACCGTCCGTATTATGGACTTTTAATGCTATCCTACAAAGATATGTTTTCATCTTCACCAATAAACCTTGTAATCTCGAAATTTTAGGTCAACCGGGAGGGTTAGTCCATACGACAAGTGTCAAACTGAAGACCAGCGCTGCGTAGCAATTCTTGTATACACAGCCGGAGGTTAATTTCCCATGTTCGGGGATGTTTCATATGGGCCTGGGTGCCGGCCGGGCAGTACAGATCTGCCGACAATTGGACAACCCGGGGGCCTATAATAAACCTTGTAAGGAAGATCACTAAAATTGTTTTCTTCGCATCGACAAAGTAGAAAAGCATCCAGTAAACACATCGGGAAAAAAGTCCTGAACTAGGCAATATCCCTATTGAGTTGCATGTGCCCAAATTTACCCATTCGGCATCATATTTAAACTTACATTTTAAAATCATTGTTACTCTGTATTTTCTCATATTTTAAGCCGTTGATTGTCAAGAGTTTCCATTTTGCAAGTTCAGCGTTCATAGGTTCAAGTTCCCAGGTAGTTAACTGTTAGACTGACGAATGAACGCTGGAAAGAACGCTAACGTACAGTCACTCAGATTTATATAACTCTAAAAATCTAAGTTTGTTTGTCCGTCATTCAATATAACAAACTTCGCACTCATTTGTAAGATTACGAAGCCTCTGATGGGAATAGAAATGGTATAAAGTAAGTGTCGTTTAATTATGGCCACGATCCCAGAATCATAAGCATATTTATTATTTCATATAGAATTATTTATTAAACATTAAGTTTATATGCTGTATGACGTGTCTATTCGAAATTTTATAGCTGCAACCAATCGCCTAAAAGATAAATTATTTGTTCGTTGCAAAATCACATTGTTTTTAGAAAAACAGCGTAACTTGCTTCACATCAACGAGGTTATAAGACAGATGCACTGACTCTACACCACACTAATTACTGTCACTATCTTTACTAATGTGTATATCTTTACTATGTGCCACTGGTATAAAAACTCGTTATTTATATTCCTTTAATGCAGTGATTCTCAACCACTCTGCCGCGGCACTTTAGTGTGCCGTCACTGCGAATTATTTTGTATGCTATTTTTACGAAATATATTATAGGTACATCAATCAATTATCCAAGTAAAATTCTTTTAAATTTATCTTATTGTTAGTGTTCCGCCAAAATTTTAAATTATTAAAAGTGTACCGTGACGAGGAAAAGGATGAGAATCACTGCTCTAATGTTTTAAGGCAGGGATTCTCAACGGGGTCCAGGTGGACCCCTTGGCGGTCGATGGAAGTTTAAAAAGGGTCTAAAGTATTCCAGGAGTCTGTTGGGGGTCTATGATAAATTTTTATTTTAAAATTTATTTTTTTAGGAATGTAATTGTTAGATAATACCCGCTTTAATATGTATAAATGCATATTTGCATAGGAAGGAGTGATCCACGCATCTAAAGTCGAATGTCATGACGCTTTTGTATATGCATCGAATGCCGTCGTCGGCTTTTATTTGTGTACCAACACTAGGCAGAACTGGGGAAATCCACTGGACCTTAAACAGCACATGTGTCCTCCCGTTGCAACCAATCAAAAGCAGTTTCTTTTTTCTCTTGGCGATGTTTGTGCGATTACAATCTGTGTTTTTGAAATCTTGTTTATATTTGTCAAATTAAAAATGAAAATAGTACAAAAATAACAAAAATAATAAACATGAACCCAATGAACCACTTTTTCGTTTATTTTACTTTTCTAATTTTTTGTTCATATTCTTAGTCAAATTGTCATCTTTAAGTGTTTTATGGGCAATTATTAGTATTATAATTATGTTGTGTGCTGTATATTATAGAGAAAAATGTGAGGAGATCGATGAAGAAAATCGTTCTTTTAAAAGGGGTCGATGGAGGAAAAAGGTTGGGAACACCTGTTTTAAGAAATTTATCCTTTTTCAAGAGTAAGCATACCTTTAACAGTTATTTTCTAAAAGCTATAATCTTAGATCCCGAGTGCGATCTACCTATCATACACCACTTGAGTTCTAACCGCACCTCCCCATGAAAACACAGATCAATTTCGCTTTAGACCACTACAAAGTGAACTCACGTGTGAAATTTGACGCGAACTCTCCTGAAAAGAGGATAACTCGGGCGCTTGTCAAAAAATGCGGAAGTTTTGAGCGATGCCCGCGGAATTTCGCCCCGGCTTTGCTATCCGACAATGGTGAAGGATTGTTCGTCACTGGTCTTCACGCACAATACAGGCGGAGAGAGAGATTAGAGTTGTGCGAGGGGAACGCTTTAAAACTTGGGAGGTCAGGAATTTGATGAATATTGGATTGTAAAGAGAACCGCCATTAATCATTGAGAATGAAGTTGTTTAGTTTTCCTCAACTGTGAAGTTTCACGCGTGATATGTCAGACCTGGGATTCGGTAAATAGATCCTTTTTACGGTCTTTCTTTGAGGCGAAACTTGTTTATGAAGCACAGTGAAATCCCGGTCACTTGAAATTCAGGTAACTCGATACTTTGTGGTACGTTATCTCAAAAAGTTTGGTTTTGTAGTCTCATTGCAGACAAGGAGTAAATGCTTTTAGAGCAAATGCAATAAACTTTTTAATTAAAACTACTGTTGAGTAAAATGAATCTTCATGCATATAAACATTTTAACTCTTTATTCTTAAAACAGCTGAATACCCGTGCTTCGTTACGGAGTACATTCAAATTAAATACAATGGTCAATGTATGCAATTAATGGAAAAAATATATATATTTATAAAAAAATCGTAACAGATATTTTTATAGACAAAATAATGTCGAAGAAAATATTCAAATTAAATCTAATAGGACATACTAAAGAATATAGTACAGTTAATATAGTACAGTTTGAAGAACATTTCTTTTAGTGTATTTTAATATTTTTTTGATAATATCCAATTGTCTGTCGCATTAGAAAGAAAAAAAAATTTTTTTTGTCAATTTATTTCGTTGTTATGCACGTGACGAAAAATTAATTTAAAGTGTCACAAAAGAAATGAAACCACGGAATCAGCATTTAATAAATTAAATTCTAAAAATTAATCTTTAAAAATTCACCAAAAATCAGAAAAGGGATGTAAAGATTCGAAAAGATTTCATTCTAAAGGATATAAATTTACCATCGTGATATAAATTTTATAACCCTCAGATTATTATTTTAAATGTAAAATTTAAAGAATGTTACAAAAACAGCTTAAAAATTTAATTTAAAAAAACCTAAGAAAAATTTTTCAAAAATCTTTCTTAGCGCACCCCTACACTATAAGAAGAATCAAAATGCAAAATTTTATCCCTTTAAGTCCAGGGGTTTAATCTGTGCATTATCTGTCAGTCAGTCAGTTACGGAACTGTTTTATATATATAGATTATTAACTCAGTATGTTTGGGTAAGTAGTCATAATGTAAAAAGCGGGGCGTAATTTTATAGACAAACGGTTATAACAAAAATGTGTAATTTTAAGTGGTATGTAATGATAAAATATTTGGTTCGGTTGTCCCATTACAGATATAGATTAAATGACTTTATGAAAAAATTATAAACTTTTAATCAAAATTACTGTTAAATGATATGAAATCGCAACCCTTTAAAAATTTAGTGTTATTTGTAAATTATGAACTTTGGAGAGTTAGTAATTATAAAGCAAAAAAAATGGGATGTAAGTACTCAGAAGAAAAGCAATTATAATAATTAATAAGTTTTTGCGTAATCATGTAAAAAATTTAATTGAAATTTCAATTATTTGTTATTTGTGGAACATAAATTTTAGTGTAGGTAAGTAATCATGTTGCAAACACTATCGTGCACTTTTACTGCAAAATAGTAAAGATTTTTTTTTTTAAGAAACAATATGAAAGTAGAAGTTTATCACAGCCAACTGAGACTCAATTTAAGTTGACATAGGTAGAAAATTGTAGGTTATGGTAAATGATTTTAAAATAAAGTAATAAAGATTGAATATGCAACTTATTATGAAAGTACTGTGACATTTGAAAGCACAGACAAATCACAAACATTAGAAAAATTTTGGGGAATTAATATTTTTGGGGAAATTAACTTATAAAGTCCTCAAAAGTGATCTTATTCAAGATTCTTCTACGGAACAAAATAATATCAAGTTAATGATTTAAAAATAACTTCATATGGGTAATGAAATTCCTCAAAATTTAAAAATATAAAAAACTGGATATTATACACTACTAACAAAAAGATTATGAACGATTTGTCTTAAAGCAAACTTCCATATGTAGTTCATAGCAAGGAATGAGATATGATAATTATAATTACTTTGGAAGTAAGATGAAATTATAGCTGTCTGAAGTTCAAGTAAAATCGGACTTATGGAGCTTAAAGTTAGAAAAATTGGTTAAATAGACATTTTTCAGTGTAATGTTGGTATATTTTTATGAAATAATTATGTATTATATACTGTCGAACTAAAGTTATTTAAACTTCAAGTTACTTGATATTTGCATCACATTTACTTCTGATATTTAGGAAATAACTTATGCTGAAAACATTGAATGTGATTTTTATAGAAAATTATAAAATTTGTTTAAAAGATTACTTATTTTCCATTTATATGAGAATCGATTCTTGAGGATGAAATATATAGTACAGTTAATAATAAAGCTATTTGATCAGAAAATTAAATATTTAAGGATTAGCTGTAAAATGTTAAGATTATTTAATCCCATGTTTGGAGGTTAAATAATACACTTTAAAAACATCCATGTGCAATATTTTTGTCTGTATTATACAATAAATATCCCACATACTAGCAACACGCACACAACTCAGTCTTTAAGCTATTTTAACCTAACATTATTCAGTGTATCATACTTTTCGAAAAGGAAGCACTTTAATAACATTGCATTATCAATATTTTTATATGTTATCTAACACACAAAAACACGACGTATGATAAATAGCTGAGCTTGTAACAATACTCGGAACGTAACACTTCTCCGTGACCATGAATTCTCCATTTCTGTTCATAGACATACCCCCACAGAGCGAGCACACAATTCACTCGGCTACAAAGTTGTGTGATCATTAATTTGTGGGATCAGTTCGAAGATGCAGTGTAATGTGCAAGGGGCTTTGGACGTCAGCATTTCAGACGCTGTAATATATAGTTATAGAAGCTACCTTTTGTGAGTAAGCCTGCCTGGTTTTCAGGAAGCGAAGAGAAAACACACACAGGGGCTATCTGCTAAATGCGCAATTTTTCGAGGGAAGTTTCTACCGCTAATTTATACATGTATTTGGAAGGGTTTAATTATAAACAGAAATTATAAGAATTCACATTTTCTTATGAGTATTCTTATCTGTGTGTGAATTTTTTGTTAAGCCCGGGAAAAATATGTAAATTTATGGGTGATAAAAGCTTCTCTGATAATGCATTAAACATAATTCTGTTCACGTATGGTTGATACTAGTATTATTGGGAATTACCAAAATGACATTCGGTAAGACATGTCTTCATTCAGTGACGCAAATCATTACTCTCTGTGATATTTTTTTAAAATGTAGAGACTTTAGGGGAAAACTCACCATCGATTCATGAATTTCAATTCTTCTTATAACAGTATAGATGTACCTGAGATAATAAATATTATGTGAGAGTTTTGCCTCCCGAGAAAATTGATTAAAGCTCTAAATTTTAAGTTAACTGAAACAACAGCTAAAATATTAATTCAGAAAAGAATGTCTAAACCTCTTAAAGTTGTATGTAGTGGAAAAGCAGTAAATGCACTAGCCTTTTATGTCTTCAATACAACCCCTGATGAGGTCATAAGAGATTCTGCTGTCACAAAAAAAAGGTACCATCTGCAAAGGGCCTGCTGAAATTCAAGCGTGCGCTGATGACTTGAATATAATATCAAGATCAGATCCAACTGGAAAATACTTTAAAAGCCTTGGAGAAATCACTCGTAAAGAGAAGCATGATAAATAAATCAAAGCTAAATAAAAGACATGCTTTGTTATTGAGAAGAAAATTCTGTTTAGTTTGAAGTTAACAACAACAATTTTGAGGGTGGGAAAAAACTTTACTTATTTAGGACATGAAATGAACTGTAAATGTGATATCAACCTAGGAATTAAAAAAAATTTTCTGCAAAGCTTTGTTTCTTTTTCTGTAGAAATATACTTATATCATAACTAGTTAAACCTGTAAGGAGTCCCTCTCAGACTAATTCTCAGCTTCTCTTCAGAAAAGCAGAAATTTAAAGTGAAGCACAAAAATATCTTCCTGAGAGATTTTTCGGAAAAGGTTTTCAGTAATATTTTTGTGGAGTTAGGGGAAAATAAAATCTATGGAAGGAGGTATAAGTCTGAGCTATACAAACTTTTCAATGGCAATGATTTTATAAAAATTATTATAATAAACAGAATAAATGTTAGGATTTTTAACTACGAATGAACTTAAATCAAATTTAAAGTCTTAAAGGCTACTCCTTGAGGCAATAAACAAAAGGTAAAACCATAAAAAATATGCAAAGATAACAATGATAAAATCATTCGTGTAAGAAACTTCCAAGAGAACAAGCTGAATCAGAGTTCTAAAGAAAGGCAAGTGCCATCAGGAGCAATAGAGGTACTGCAACGTACATTGAACTCTTTTCATATTGATAGCCTTATATTGGTAGCGAAGAACGTAAATAAAAAGCATTTATTCCCGATGAGAATCGAACCAATCCTCTTCTTTTATCATTCTACTACCAACTTAGCAACGATACCATTCCGTTCACTAAACTTACAAGTAACCCATTTGCTTGCTCCCATTACAATCGTTGTTATTAATTCACATTTGGAGCTCTATATGAGACATAAAGATGGCCAGCAGAAAGTTAGACAAGCAATTCAACCAACTAGGTGGCCCGTGTAACCCTTTCGCATGCGATTAAAATACGATAAGTTATATAGCGAGGTTGGTGGTTTGTAGTAGAATGAAAGAAGAACTGGTTCATTTGTAGCAATTGTTTATTTGTCAAATAACAATGGTGCGTAAGGCTAATACAAAACCAATTACAAAACGCCTTTGGTCACACTATTGGAGGGGAAGCATAAGACAAAACAAGGAAGCATGAGATATGTACACTTCAAAACACCTTTGTAGACAATATTAAAAGTTAAATATGACACTAACTCGTGGAAAATATGATTATATGTACATTACAAACCTCTTTAGGCACACTATTTGACAGTGCCGTATCGACACCACGAGGGAAAGAACTTTAGGGCCAAAAGTCAGTTTTTCACTTCGATTTTTAAACAAACAACACAATGTGTCACTCTGAACTAACAATTTGACAGAAGCGGAGATTTTAATCTTTAAAATGGTACCTCATTTATCAGTTTTGGTTAAGTATGAAGGGAGAGAAAGGGATCGTCACAAAAAATCACCTTCTTGAAATAATATATATGATTTTTCCATTCAAAAAGAATAATGTACAGCTACGCGGATGTTGCCAATAAAGAAACTCATTAATGAAATCACAGAATGGTAGCAAAAGCAAACGATTTTTAAATTTAAAAGTTCAGTGCGATTGATTATCGTAAAATAAAAAGAAACTAGCGCGTGTGCCATCTAGGGGAAGAAAAATTGTTTATAATGTTTATACTTGAATTTTTAAACAAACGATAAGATGTACAATTCTAAATTAACAATTCGCACGAAGCGGAGATCTCAATATTTAAAATGTTACTCTTTTATCGATTTTGGTTGAGTATGAGGGGAGAAAAAGGGATAAAGCAAAAAAACACCTTTTGGAAATAATATATATAGATGGATGGTGCTGTACATTGTTTTTCATCACACACTGCAAAAATTGTAGAACTACAAAAATTGTAGAAAACACAGAATTATAAAAAGATGAAGTAAAAAAATTCTTTCAAATCCCATCTATATACAAATATTGTTTCACTCTAACTTTTATGCTAATTCTTAACTTTAAAAAATTCTCCAAAAACCCCCATGCTATCTCCAAGAACTCAGAAAATATACGATAGGATTATGCTAAATAAATTTTGTTTCATTCAGGGCTTGACATCCATTAAAATGTAGATCTGATAAAAAAGGTTTATACGAAATCTCTGTGTGGTCAAGATATTTTATAGTGTATTAAAAAAATACTCGTACATATATATATATATATATATATATATATATATATATATATATATATATATATATATATATATATACCCGTAATTATAAAACCACTGTGTACACATTCAACACTCAAAGTAGAAAAAAAAAGTTTTTTTCTCATCGACAAAAAAAAGAAGAAAAAAGCCTGAGATATTCAAACGAAAAGGAAGTGAACATCTATAATCATTTGATTTTTCTGAATTCATTCTCAAATGGATGTAAAAGCATTCCCTCTATAGGCTCGTTATTCCTAAAACCAAACTAGGGTAAGAAGACTATGATGTTTAGAAACAAAAGAAACCATTAAAAATTACATAAAAGAAGTCATATATATAAATATATATAGATATATATATTTATATAAATATATAAATAAATAAATATATATATATATATATATATATATATATATATATATATATATATATATATATATATATATATATATATATATATATATACTACGTGAATACCCGTACTTCGCTGCGGAATACTTTCAAATTAAATACAACGATCAATGTATGCAATTGGTGTACAGTAAAATATATTTATAAAAAAATCGTAACGCATAATTTTGATCGTAACGTATATTTTTGAGGTAAAGATTCGTAAAAGATTTCATTTTAAAGGAATTTTTATGATTTTTCTCGTGATATAAATTTTATAACTCACAGATTATTATTTTAAATGCAAACTTGAAAAAGTTACAAAAACAGCTTAAAAATTTAATTTAAAAAAATCTAAGAAGAATTTTCAAAAATCTTTCTTAGTGCACCCCTATATTATAAGAAGAATCGCCATGCAAAATTTCAGCCCTTTAGGTTCAGCGGTTTGGTCTGTGCGTTGTCTGTCAGTCAGTCAGTCAGTCAGTTACTGATGTGTTATATATATATATACATATATATATATATATATATATATATATATATATATATATATATATATATATATATAAATATATATATATATATATATATATATATATATATATATATATATATATATATATATATATATATATATATATATATATATATATATATATATATATATATATATATACAGGAAGGTCATAAAATTTTTTTGCCGATATATGAACCTCTAGCGGCCGTTCCATTCAATCTATCGAGATGAGATTTTAGATATAGTTATTAAGAGGTATGAGTTCGGTATTCTGTGAACGGCAACAAAGTGGCACTCGCGATTACGATTATAGGTACAGAAACTCGAATTTTTTTGAATGGCAACGCCCACTTTTTCACGTCTCAAAATGATAAGCGCATGCGAAAACCCTAAAGAACTTTGGAACGGTACGTGAATAAGAAAAAATGGACGCGTTATGCACGCACAAAAAACTGCTCATCGAACGGCCAACAAAAACATGATCGGGGCACACGGAGGAAATTTGCATATGACAGAGGCAAGACAGCAATCACAGAACTCCGTTCACCAGATATTCAGCGTAGAAAACTGATAAAAAGCTCTGTCATATGCAAATTTTCTCCATGCGCCCCGATCGAGTTTTTGTTGGCCGTACGCAGATCTTTATTTTTTTTGTGCGTGCATAACGCGTCTGCTTTTTGTGATACACGTACCGTTACAAAGCTTTTTAGGGTTTTCGCATGCCCTGAGTATTTTGCGACGGTAAAAAGTGGGCGTTGCCAATCGAAAATTTCGAGTTTCTGTACCTATAACCATAATCATGAGCTCCAAGTTGTTGCCGTTCTCAGAATCCTGAGCTCATACCTCTGAATAACAATATGTAAAATCTCATCTCGATAGGTTGAACGAAACGGGCGTTAGAGTTCCATAAGTTTTTTTTATGACCACCTGTATATAGTACACTTCAAATAAGATAAGCTATAACAGTGGTCGGTAAACTCATTAGTCAACAGAGCCAAATGTCAACAGTACAAAGATTGGAATTTCTTTTGAGAGCCAATTTTTTTTAAACTCAAACTATATAGGTAGGTGCATTGTTATTAATTTAATTAGGATACTCCAAAGCTGGCTTTTGCTAAGAACGTCCTCAATCTGAATGAGGTACGTTCGCTGAGGTCGACCCCTTCCAACTCTTCCATCCACACTCGTCTTGCATACTTATTTCGTCTATCTCCATTCGTTCATCCTCTCTGTATGTCCAAACCATCTCAACATACCTTTCTCAATCCTCGACACTACATTTTCTTTCACTTCACAGCGCTCCCTAAAATTAACTTAATAAACTGTACTTAAAGTTTTATGTCTTAGTTAAGCTATAGGTATGTTGAATAAAACTTGATATATTAATATCGATATTATTTATTGATAAAATTAAATTGTAAAGTATCCATAAAATTAAATCATAACAATGACAGACAAACACTAATATGAACAATGGCCTCGCATCTCCTAGTTCAGGGATGGCGAACCTTTTCTAACGCGTGTCAAAAAATGTCTTGAAACCGTAGAAATTAATATAGCGTGTCACTTAAAAAAATTTTTTTCGGTCTTTGGAAGACCTTTGGAAGTTAAAAAAATTATACGATATATATTTAAAACTAAAATATATTTAACTTTTTATTATGATTTGTTTAAAACTATCAATATCAGGAAGAAAATAAGTGAAAAAATTATCGAACTTAATGTGACACTTGTTGTTGTCTTTCGGACGATAATTTATTTATATGTGGTTCGATATTTGTAACTTTTAATAGTACACACGCAGCGGACAAGTCGATGCCGAGGCGATTTCGATTTTTACTTTCAATAAAATTCACTGTCGAAAACAACTGTTCGTAAACGTAGGTTGATCCAAAGATTGTCAAAGGAGCTCTTGTTAAGTTTTTCATCGACATTAGCGAATTAGGCAACGAGTTCTATTCAGTTAAAATAATATTTTAGGTGCTTGTTCTTAAAATATATTCGTCACAATTTTCCAGATCTTGTAATTATTTTTCTAAGTTTACGTTTAGTTCTGCAAATTTATTCTTCCGTACAACACTACTGTGAAATTAAACCATTTCCGTTTCTAAGTTATCAATTTGAAGCCAATCGAAAGAGGATAATTTAAGTTTTCTCTATTTCATGAAATTTGGAGAATCTTTCGTCAAATATTTCTTTTGCATTCGCTAGTACTGAAGAAGAGTGTTTATGTTTGGCAAAAAGAGGAAAAAATTAGTTTCAAACAATTATTCTTAAAAAATTATTTCTTGTACAAATTAGATTATAGATCTCTCAGTCTGACGAATGAAAATCAAAATTTGAAAATTTAAATGGATGTTAAAGCAATCTGATCGTCTCGCGTGTCGTCTAAAATTGCTTCGCGTGTCACTGGTCACAGGTTCGCAATCCCTGTCCTAGTTGATTAAATGTCTGCGCACAAAGCGCGTCTAGATGAATTTCTCTTAAAATAGCAACAAACCCGTTTCTTACGACGGTCATACTTTTCGCCCCATCTGTTGAAATTGAGGCAGTTTTGTCGAGTTGAATACGATGTTTTTCTATGCACTCAATTATACCATTTGCTATATCCTCTCGACGTGTTTAACCTTTGAGTGACAATAATTCTAAATGTTCTTCTTTAGGACCTGTAGATGAAATAAATCGTACAAAGCGTGAAACTAGCGCTGTATCATTTATGTCACAAGACTCATCAACTGCTATTGATAAAGCTGAAACTAATTTAAGATCTTCGACTTGCTGGTTGGTTAAATTCAAAGACTAGTTTGACTAGTCTAGTGTTTTCTACGGGGACACGCTCTCGGAAGTAATACATTGTAAAACACGATGCAAAGATACGACTTGACGATTCGCGTTGACATTTAATCTTTCTAGAAATGTTTTCTCATTAAGTCACTTCAGAGCATTCGCCTAAAGATAAAGACACAGAAACACCAAATAAGTATGTAAAAATAGAAATAAGAAAACTAGTCATTAAGAAGTTTCAATCTCACTGTACGTGCGCGCCCGAACGTGGTATTTTGTGGAAGAGCCACACTCAAGGGGCCAAAGAGCCACATGTGGCTCTCGAGCCACGGTTTGCCGACCACTGAGCTATAACATATGTGAGTAGGACAGATGGAAGACATATTTATTTTTTAATTTGAAAAAAAGAAAATACATTTATTTTTCATTGCTAAAAAAATTACATCTACGTATATCTACAAATTTCGAAGGGAAAAAAATTGCTATCTCTTAAAACCATAAAAATTATTGTTTCTTGGGGCATCACTTTCTCGATGCGATGAGGAAAAAATTCAATTAATTTTTTTCATTTTATATATTTCCTCTCTTCAAGAAATCGTTTGTTTACCCACAATTCAGATATTTCTTGTCCCAATGACACTGTGATTACGACGCAATTAACATGTTAATAACAACCCGCCTACACGCAACACGTCCGCAATTTTTACTTGCTCCCCGAAGATTCCATAAATTACAAACTGCGCTGCTTATATCGCTCTCTCTCTCTCTTGAGCCTCAATTCCTAACAAATATCACCGTCCGAAGAATTAATGATCACGGCGACTGCTATTGTGACCGTAAGACGTGATAAAAGAGCCGAACGTGAAACATGATTCAACTTGTATGAGGATCCAGAGATGAACGATAGCCATGAGTGCGGCTGTGTCTGATCAAATGAAAACGACTCTGGGGATTAACGGGTGGCGGGGATTAAGACTCTCTCCCCTGCGAATTCCTGAGTATGCATTTGGTATGGCTGAATTGTTATTCATTCGTATCGTCGGAATTCTGATTTACATCCTTGCGATGATTCGCTTTTTCACAGATGATGAGTATGCTTTCGTAATGCATGTGCATCTGCTTGATTTTATGTGAAAAGTGATTTAACTATTTTGATATGAGCTGAGTCTCCTTTGGTGGGTTTTCTACCAGAACTAAAATACGTTTGGTTTTCGATATTAATATTGTTATCTATTTTAATATTTGTCTGCATTTAAGAATAAACAAGCGATTTGTCGGTATGAAAAATATCCAAATTGTAAAAATTAACGAAAAAAGTGTCCAATGCCTTAAGGAAATCAAGGACCAAAAATTCTCAGATAAAGCCCATATTTAAAGAAAGGCATGTTTCTTGGCTTAAACTTTTCCTTACGGAGGGGGACACCATGTATCCCAAGAATGAATATATATATATATATATATATATATATATATATATATATATATATATATATATATATATATATATATATATATATATATATATATATATATATATATATATATATATACATATATATATACATACATATATATATATATATATATATATACATATCTATATATATATATATATATATATATATATATATACATATCTATATATATATATATATATATATATACATACATATATACATATATATATACATACATATATACATATATACACACACATATATATATAACCCCCTTAATGGCTGTTCTTACAAAGGGGGTAAGAAATTTCCCTTTCTGAAGAGGGAACCGGAAAAATGGGCCCCTTAAGCTAAAAGTTAAAACGTACTACAGTCGGTTCCGGTTAATCGGACCACATCGGGAAACGATCATTTTGGTTATAATAACCGGCTGGTCCTAATAACCGACTGGCGAATAATATTAGGATTATGCAATAGGATTTGTTTCGGTTCTTTAGGATTCGGTCCGAATAAGTGTCCGGTCTGATTAACCGGAATCGACTGTATAGAATTTTGAGAAATAAAAATGACGCAAAAATAAACGCATTTCTCAATGATCAGTTCATCACCAGATATAACATTTTTTTCATGGATGGATGGGGAAAGGGGCAGCTTCTATAGTCAGAGACCTGGAGCACCAGCGGCAGAAGACTGACTTAGCTCCGGTGCCTACAGACTTTAGCTGGACATAATGGAGTGGCCTTCACGCCTTTCGAAATCTGCACTAAGTGTTCTACTGCTAAAGCTTCCCCTGACCACATTTTATCCTGTCTGGGGCTCACCAGGAAAGACCTGGCTCAAGATATTCTTTTGGTGCTGGAATTTCTCAGATTGAACGAGTTATGGACCTGATCTAGCTCTACTGGTCATGGGGATGAGAAACAACAACAACAATACATTTTTTTCTGTCTATACTTATCAAGCTTTATAATTGCACTTTAATTTTGTCGGAAGAAAATTTTTTAGGATTTGCTTTTTTTTAAATAGGCCAGGGACCCAAAGTTCTAAGGAAAAGTACATTCCTTGGCTTAAAATGTACTACAGAACTTTTAAAATAAAATAACACAAAAAAATCTCATGTTTCTAGGATGACTTTATTGCCAGATATAATTTTTTCAGTGCTTATCCAGCTATGCATCTGTGCTTGGTGTCCAAGCGCCGTGGATGGGAAGATTTTAGAATTTAGCATGTTTAAAAAATATATAGAGAGTACCTTTTAAGGTATATGGAGAGTCATTACTTCCCTAAAATGTCTATTTAGAACCAAAATAAATTATTTAAATGTGACATTAAGGTAGTCCGAAAAAATTTCTCAAAACAATAGCGCTTAAAATGTGCTATTTTCTTTGGCTTAATAAATACTATTGAAATTCTAAAACCCGATAGCTTACTTCTATGAGGATTTCATTGTAAATACAACATATTTAGGCTTTACTGTAACTTAGAACCCTCCGCTTTTCTACTGCACTTTAAGCTTAATCATCTGGTAATGGACATTTTCTAACTTTAAAAGGATAATCTAAAATTCCTTCTAAAGAGTTTCTATGAAATTTTATACAGCGTTCATTTGTTTTTACTCTTTATTAAACTGTCAAGTTTTTTTGATTTAGAGGAAAAATTAAAAAAAAATTTTTCCGAGATAAAAAATTACCTCGAATTTAATTATTATTTTACAAACGTGGTGATAAAGATATATTTGATGAAAAATATCATTACAAAATATGTGTGAATGAAATTTTTAAAAAATTTCTGGTATGTCGGTCATATCCTAGCTTAATTGTCTGAGATAAAATTTCATGTGTTACACGATATTTACGTGGGAATAAAATCTATTCACCTACCCATAAATACCTTCTATTGTCATTCGGAGGGGCACACACACACAAACAAACAAACAAACACAAACACACACACACGCACATATATATATATATATATGTATTTATATATATATATATATATATATATATATATATATATATATATATATATATATATATATATATATATATATATATATATATATATATATATATATATATATATATATATATATATATATATATACGTACACTTATGTCATAAGCGTTTTTTGTCACTCAGCGTTTTTTGGAATCTCTTATCTATACGAAACATTTACTTATTTCGTCTTGGGTACCTGTAAAATGCAACGACATTATCGAATAAATAATTTGATTCTAAACAGTTCAACAAGTCTAAACTCAAAATTTTTAATGTGAATTCACTACATCCAACATCTTTAACAACCCACTTACATTCATTCTATAGTAATCTGGGTATAAACCTTATTTGAAAGACCTTAAAATATGAACTATTTGTTAAAAAAAAAATCTTATTTATTTTCCACTAAATAACATCTCATCACTTTGCTCAAAAAGGGATTTAACCAAACTTCACAGAGATTTGAAGCACTATTTTGATGTAATAATTGATTTAATGGGAAGATTATCTCACCGTATGTTATACAACATAAAATTGTCTATGTTGCTAATCTATATATATAAAACAGTTCCGTGACTGACAGATAATGCACAGACCAAACTGCTGCACTTAAAGGATTAAATTTTACATGGCGATTCTTCTTATAGTGTAGGGGTGTATTAAGAAATATTTTTGAAAAATTCTTCTTAGATTTTTTCAAATTAAATTTTTAAGCTGTTTTTGTAACTTTTTTAAAGTTTGCATTTAAAACAATAATCTGAGGATTTTGCAATTTATATCACGGGAAAGATAAAAAAAATTCCTTTAAAATGAAATCTTTTTCGAATCTTTACCTCCCTTTTCTAATATTTGGTGAATTTTTAAATTTTAATTTTTGGAATTTAATTTAATAATGCTGATCACGAGATTTTTCTTTTTGTGATACTTTAAATTAATTTTACCTCACGTACATAACAACGAAATAAATTGACAAAAAAATATTAAAATGCAGTAAAAGGAAAAATCTAACCACAAGACTAATTGAGATGGAATATTTTTAATAATTTAATTCAAATTAATTAAGAATTTAGTTCTCTAAAATTAATTTCATTTTTTCCCATTGTAGTTATCATAAAATGTACTCCGTAGAGAAGCACGGGTATTCAGCTAGTTTCACTGTATAAATGTTTACAAGAAATAAGAATCCTGCTATAAGAATCATTACACAAGTGTATCTACATCATTCCCAATATGACTAAATCCGGTGCTGTTAAAGGCCCATTATTCCATCTCTTTAGTTTCATTGTCACTGAATAGATATTTACCAGTATTTCAACCACAGTATTACCTCCTTCACTATTATTACACATATATTATTGTCTACCAGTGTGAGAAATACAGAGTTAACGTATGTATCTCCATCTTCACTTGCTTTGTCATCAAAGGTCTCGCATAAAGTAACAGTTTACAACACTACATTTGATAGCAATGCACTACAACTGTGACACCTCCATTTCCAAATTCGTAGACACCTTTCTAATCCACCCTACTTCTCACGATTCTATGAGCAAAGTAGAGTCATGTTTCATGTGCAAGCCTTTTATCACGTCTTCCGGTCACAATAGCAGTGATCTCGATCATTAATTCGGTGGAAGCAAGTGTTTGTTGGGAATCTACACCCGAAGAGGATCACTAAGCTCCCAAGTTCAGCATTCTGAGGGAGTATGTACAAATTGACATACTTTAATAATCGGTATATTCCCTATTGCATTCTTTTGAAATTTTTACCAGTTCCTATTAAACATACATTGCACCTAAAAATCAGGAATTTTTTCCAAGCAGAATTTAAGACGTATAAATATAAACTTTCGATATAATTTTTCCTTTTCATAGATTTTACTGGGTAAACAAAATTTGGTAATCATACTAAAATTGCTAATTTGCCGGCTGAATATTGAATGGATATCATTCATTTCTCCTTACAGCAAAACCTATATATCTTTACTATATAAAATGCGTATTTCAAGTGACGATATCTCTGGTTTATAATTTTTTTGTTTTATTTCGTTAATTTTGGGTATTTGAATGCTTCTTACATATTCAATTTTTCAGGCGCAGACTAAGCTTAGAAACAGGTAGACATATTAATTATTATTACCTAATTTATTCATTTATCTTAGTGGTCGTTTTCGCTCTGCTTTTCTTTCTTTCCGGTTTTCTTTTTAAATCAATGATTTTCTCCTTTCTATTTGTATTTCTCGGATTGACAATGCCTTAGGTGAAATATATTCACTAATTTTGGGAATTTAAAAAGACCGAAGAAAATTTCAAATTAGATATCATTAGTTTAAGATTAACATTAACAGAACAGAAAAACTACATATTTATTATATTGGGAAACCCTGTAAAGACACTAAAAGTCAAAAAATCATACATTATTTACGAGTTCAAAATACGTCGAAAATCTTTTTTTTTCTCTTATAGTGAAAAATAAATGTAATTTCTTTGTGTATTGAAAGTTTCTCTGCTGATGAAAATTATTTTCAAAAACTTTTCTATTTGACCACATTTGATGTTATATTTTTTAATAGACATCTAAAAACAAAGCAAACCCGTTTTACATGTACCATAAACGTTTTGAAAGTAAGATAACTGAAAATCCAACTTTTAAAATAACTATGATAGCTTTTGAAGCATAGAACAAATATGGCAGATTTAATAGCTTAGGATATTCACATCAGATTGGATCTTATTTAAGACTGCAAGATGTTTTGAGCATAAAATTTCAAAACCTGAATTAATAGCAGTATTATTATTGATTTATTTCGTCTATCACAAAAGCTTTCACTTTCAAATATGCCCAATTGGAAATTACGGTTCTCACTCCACTCAATGTAAATATTTAGTTAGTCCCTCGGTTTTATTCTCGTGGACACAAAAAGCGAGAAAAGCAGTTCACAAAAGATAACTATATATTATTTCACGCTCATAACGATACATTTCGAGGCACATATTGTGGAGGCTCGAAGATCCCAACACTTTATAACAAATATCATCTCGTAAATTGATGATCGTAACATAACTTTATAGCCCTACTCAGTTTCTTATTCACATTTATTTTTAAAAATAAATTGTTTGCAGGAGTTCTGCGTGTTTATGTTCTACTACGAGTGTTTTTATAGACGAAAATTCGGTTAAGTAAAATTGCATATATATATATATATATATATATATATATATTTATTTATTTATTTATTTATTTCTTTATTTATTTATCTGTATACTGGGGGTAAAAGACACCAAGTCCATTTCTTAAAAGTAGACTGTTTAACATTATTCCTTCATTCTTTAGCACTATTTTCAGTAGAGAAAAGCTGTTACGCGAATGTTTATTCAAAACAGACCTTGCCCATTGAAAATGGCACTATATCCTATCATTGTGTCGAGGTAAAAAACAGTAAGTGGATTTCTTTAAGCTCTCCTGTGAAATTCAAACATTGTGACATAGTGCTCTATACCTCCGAGGTACATATATATATATATATAATGTGAATAAAAAAGGTAACGTATATATATATATATATATATATATATATATATATATATATATATATATATATGTGTGTGTGTGTGTGTGTGTGTGTGTGTGTGTGTGTGTGTGTGTGTGTGTGTGTGTGTGTGTGTGCACGTGCACATACAGAGTTCAGTCACTAATGAAGTCCCATTATTTTATTTCAAATTTCGTTAAAAAGAAAATTCGTTGAGTAGAAATCAAATAGCACAACAGTAATTTAATAAAATTGTTACTTGCTTTACCACAAATGAACCCGGCCAAGCTTATGTAATCCGTATCTAGCTATCCCTATTTACACAAAAGTGACCACCCAAATTGCTTAGCTAACGGTTTAAAAATTAAACTTAGTAGAAATCTTTTTTTCAGAGCAACGTTAGACCCTCTGCAGTGAAAGACGTTCTACAGGTTAGACCCCAGCATTCAGGAAAAGCAATAATTATAAGAAGTAATTTAAAGATATCAGAAAAAATATCTTTTAAAAACATAGTTTGAATGTTCTGAGCTAGAAAATAATCATGGAATTAAAGCTTCACTGAGTGTTATTGATTTTAACTACACACATTCTAGAAAAGAAATTTGCCCTCATTTATATAGAATCATCATTTAAAATAACAAACAAAAAAGGTAACGTTTCCTTCATTCCTACATTAGTGTTTATGCAGTGAAACACGTTCTACAGATAAGACATGTTCATTGGGAAAAATATATTAATTTATAAAAAAAGATAATGTAGTATAATAAGTAGAAGTATAATAATTAGAAACAGGAGAAGTTTAATAATAAGGGGATTAGAATAAGGAGAAGTATAATAATTAGAAAAAGAATTTTAAATTTTTGTGCCCGAACAATTATAATGTATAATAGCTTTAAAAAGTCATATTTAGGTACTTTTATTTGTTCTAAATTTGCTTAACATAGGAAAGAGATTTGACATCTATTAAATACCATCAACAATAAAATTTGATAACGCTTTGCTTAGTGAAGCGTTAGAATTAGTTCAGTAAAACAAGCTTTAGAGACTTTATATATATATATATATATTTATATATATATATATACATAATATATAATATATAATATATATTATATATATATACATACACACACACATATATATATATGTGTGTGTGGTGGGGGGGGATGTTAAATAAGCTACTGTATTAGCATAATCAAAATACAATCTCTGTTTCATTTAACATGAACCATATAATTATGATCCCTTGTTTATACATTATTGATTAATTTAAAAATTTCTTGTCAAATATGATAAAATAATACACTCTTAAAATTTCAAGGGAAAGGCGTAAAAGAGATATGTATGAAAGTGTAGGAAATTCAGAATAGGTATCAATCAATATCAAGTATTAATAATTTTATGTTACTTAAAAATTGTGTAACATACGAAAAAAAAATTGATGAAAAATGTTTGAAAAAAACACGAGTTTTTATACTTTATTTCGAAGATGGATTTCAGCCAAGATGTTAAAGATAAATTAATCTTCCCTCAAGCCCATACACATCATAAAAATCCACAGGCACGTCACTTCACACAGAGGCGAAAAAAAATTCAAACTCAATTCCCCTTCGTAAAAAAAAAAGTTCTAAAAAGTTTCAAAAAGTGTAGATAAAATTACACAAGATTAACAACTCTTTATGAACAGTCACTTTAAATCCTACCTTACTACCACGTATCGAACATTTCGTGCTCGAACATCCCCTCTTCAATTTCCCCCTCTGTGTTTTCATTTTTTTTCCCATGTTAAAAAAAACCAAATAAATAAAAAGAAGAGAACAACTAAAAACAAGCCTACCCCTGTGAAAAAACGAAACGACCGCAGACGAACTTACTCTGTTGCCAGTTTGCGATAATCAAAGGTTACGACCCGATACCCAGTGAGGTGAAGTGAAGTGGAAGGGGGTGAGCTGAGTCCATTAATTCGAGTCCCCGGGGAGGGTTAAAGGGGGGATGGCACAGCACCCGCTCTTTTAACTTGTCATCAAACAAACACTGTTGTTGAAGCTCAGGAGGCAGTCCAGTTTTCTCTATCCGAGAGCTTTTATTCAGGACCGGAGATACGCAGAAAGGTATCAGCGAATAAATATTGCCCAAATTCTATGTTAATGAGAAAATAACAACTTAATGAGTTATTAAGAGTACCTGGTAACCCTGTTTTAATTTAAGAGCCTCGATAGGTAATTGCGTATAGATTGTTTAAAATGACAATAAATATATACATTTATTTTCACTTCTAACATTTAGATATTTAAATATTGCATTGAATCCAAATCCCACACATTATTTATTTATATGGTAGGAGTGTGTTTGTGAGTGTGTGTGTGTGTGTGTGTGTGTGTGTGTGTGTAAAGGAGTCAGACAGAGTTAATAAAAACCTGAACAAAATTGCACTAATCTACTATCGTACGAAATTAAATCTTAGAGATTGGGATTTTTATGTGCATACTTCCATAGTAAGGCTCAAAAGGCAGTACTTTTCAATGATAGAAGAAAATATATAAACGTTTAAACAAAAGAAGAAAAACACATTAGAGAAAACCTTTAAAAACAGTGTCAATATTATTATAAAACAAAGGATATGAATCTTGAGACAAGCGCATCTCGGCCCTGAACAGTCACTCAACAAATGGAAGAAAAAGAAATTAAGATCAGCTGAATAAAGGTACTTCTTTCTATCCAGCTAAGTCCCTCTACACAAAAGAGGAAGTTACTCTTAAGAAATTCTCTCGAAATCAGTGAAGCATGGAACCCTATTAAAAACAATACAAGAGCAAATAACATATTAGAGCAAGTTAATACAGACTGAAATTCTAAAATAGGGAAAATAATTCTATTTAATTTTGGAAAATTATATTCCAAGGTGTCAATGTGAAAAATATCAGACATAAAAGTTTTTCTTTAGATGTATAAATTTAAACTGATTCTAGTATTAACTTTATTAACTTTATTTGTTAAATTTTCAACATCAATAAAATTATATTTTTTAAGTGAGAATAATGATGTTGATAAAGATACTATATGTCAAATTATGTATGATTTGAATACAGTTTACTTCTTTACTAATCATTTTGGGATAATTTTTTTTTTGAAATTTACAAACTAATCTTTGAGCATTACTAATATGAAACTTATATATAGTTTTAAGATACCTAAGCACTAAACATTTACAAGCACCAATATATTCTCAATTTTTTAATGTTTTCAAATTTTTAAACGGCTCTCACTTTGTCAACTTTTTACCAGCTTCAAATTATTTTTCGACAATATTTAGGCAGCTTGGTATTCCTGTCAAGCTTTTCTCAAAAAGCTCTGAATCATGGCTCATTAATATTTATTTTATTTGGAGAAGCAACGTCTTATGTTTTATTAGTTTAGGTTCTTTTCAAGTAAATGGATTTTGTTTCGATGTTTTGATTAATAAAAACCACAACTACTATGGTTCATAGAATCTAGTATTATTGATCTTCATAACATTCATTAAAAGTATGTAGCTAAAATTAATTTTGGCGAGTTAATTTCTTCTATATTTGACTGAAAAATATTCGATCTATTTTTACAGGGTTATAAACTGTTTTTAAAAACAGGACTGTTTACGATTATATTGCATTAGCGTGGGGCTTTTCATGTCTTTAGGTGAAGAATTGAATTTTCTTTTACTAGTCACAGACTAAAAACTGTAATATATTGGATATAAATAACTGTAATATATTTGAAATAATTAAAATATATACTTTTAACTGTACACCTATACCTCGCTATATGGCTGCTCTTTATACGGCATTTAGCTATAACAGCCTTTTTTTAATTATAGCACTTTTTCGATTTACGGCTCCAATGTTTCTTTATACGGCCACATCAGCGGAAAGTGATGATGGCAGCGTATTATAGCTTAGTGGTTCTTCATGTTAATGTTCGTTATCGCATTAAAACAGTTTTTAAGCATTTTATTTTATGTTTTTTATTATATGTATACATATGTGCATATGATTTCTTTTGTTTTTTGTTTGTATGTTTATTTTTTAAATTTTTCTTTAAAATTACATTGTTTTGTACTTTTACTTTTACGTAAGCATTTTTATAGGAAATAAAAAGAATAAAATGCTTTATGAACTATAAAAACTCTATTATTTACAAAAAAATTGGAACAGATCCAATTAAATTTGTACGGGTTTGTATCAAAATAATTGATTCATTATACGGCTTTTAGCTTTACGGCCAATTTTTCCGGAACGTATCTAGGCCGTAAAGCGAGGTATGGGTGTATTGTATTGAAATATCAAGAAAAAATACATTTGATTAAATTTTAAAGAATTTCTCTTTCAAAGAAATTATATACCCATAAGTATTCCAAGAAGATTAGTTGCACAAAATATATAGAGCTGTATTTTAAAAAAGAAATGATAAAAATAAGAAAAAAATCTGTTCATCGCCTTTCATAGACATGTTTTATTATTAGATAGCTGAGAAACATACGTCGAACCTCCATATATCGAACTTCCCTATATCGAAATTTTCTATATATCGAACTCTTGGCAGATCTCCATGTTCATTACATAGAAAAACTGTTTCTACATATCGAAAAAATCTCTATATATCGAAATTTTTTTCACGATATATTGTGAGATTTTATTCCACTTTAGAATAAAATCTCCCAATTTTTGGCGTTTGAAACAATACTTCGTGGACCCCTGATGAAGTTTTTAATGGACTGAATAAATGCGAGCATTTCTTTGATGAACTTTCCGCAAAACTGGCTGTTCAGCAAGATATTCGTCGTTTTTTTAAAAGAATGCAACTGTGATCACTGTAACCACTGTCTGGATTATTGTTTTTTTTAAGGTATATAGTACTCAATAAATTTTTCACATTAATTCATTGTTTAGTTATTAACTTTCATTTAATGTGATTCGCATATAAATTGGAAATGGAGTTTCGTATACGACAATTAGCTTTAATTTTAATGTTTTAGGAAAATTATGATAAAACTAAGATCAATTCTATATATCGAAATTTCTATATATCGAATTTTTTTCCGGCATTTTGCTACTTCGATATATGGAGGTTCGACTGTATTAACATAGTGTCTTGTTCTGAACAAAATAGAGTTTGAAGAAAGCTATAAGCTTATCTGTGATGAATATCTGCCTCTCGTTTTACTGTAAATTACATTAAGATTTTTTATGTCTAGAGTGGTAGTTTCCTCTCTTCTATAAACATCTGAAAGAGTTTCAGTTTTTCTTGTCAAAAATTTCATCATTAAGTCTAATCTCGCGTGGGATTTTACTTAGCCTCACTACTTGTACCTCTTTTCGAAACTCAAAGACTAATTATTTTTTCCCCCTTAATAACAATTAGGTTTTAAACAATTCTGTTTAAAAGTTTTGTAATTTCAAAAAAATAATTTAGATTATATAAATGCACTTATTTTAGCATAGTTTTTAAAGTTATTTTGTTATGTAGAAAATATTGCTTTATGAAATTAAATGTTAAGATAGACAGGATTCGTTAGTTTTTATTGTGTGATATGTAAAAAGATAAACAATTTTTATTGATGAAATTAAATGTTGAAATAGACAGGATTCATTAGCTTTTATTGTGTGATATATAAAAAGAGGAACAATTTTTACTGATGAAATTAAGTGTTGAAATAAACAGGATTCATTAGTTTTTATTGTGCAATATGTAAAAAGAGAACCAATTTTGCTCGAACATGTGTTTTAAAATTATATATTAAAGGAATTCTTCCATTCCGCCTCTTTAGTGTAATGCATTAATAAAAAATTATAATTTATTAAACACATTGTAAAAATGACCTGCGGGTTTTCCCTAATCTCAATTTCTTCATCTGGTTCAGGCTTCAGCACTTACTTATTTGAGCTGAAATATTTGTTTTCACTTGCATTTTCCTTTCTTCCTCCTGTTAAGAATTTTATATAGGATTCAGCAATTCTGTGACGATGAAAACTCTTCTCTAAATATCTTATAATGCACAAAATGGGTAATAGAGTTCGAGACAAAAAAATTTTTACTCCTCTAATTTCTCATGAATTCCTTCAGCTATGAATTAACAAAAAAAGGCCAAATTCCTTTGAATTCTGGCCTCTTTTATTTTTAAGAGTGACATTAATTGTAAAGTAATGTTAAGGTATCCGACTACGTTCGGAGCCCTTTTTTTGAAAAACTGTACTTGCGAAAAATTTTATGTTATTTTTCGAAGAGATATAAGACGTAAACTCGAAAATGGTGAAAAAATAGACATTAACTATGCACATTTTTACAAAATTGAGGAAATTGGGTCGAAATTTAGCAAATTTTTACAAAATCGGCTCTAGCGCTAACAAAAAAAATTATGCATATAACATTAACTTCATTTTTGTCTTATGTGCGTAAGTACCTTCTAAGTGTAATGACCTACAAGCTAATCGATATCTCAAAATCTAAAAAAAGTACAGGTCATTATATGCAATTACATATAAAATTTTAGTAATTTTCCATGAGATTTTTTATAAATGTAGCTATAAATCAACAAATAATATACCTAGAACCAAATCTGTAGTCCATTACATTCTTAGTACTATGAAAAACATGCTTTAAAAATTTCATTGACATATCATGATGAGATTTTAGTTATCGCAAGAGTCGTTTATATTTTTGATGAAAAACAAGTTCTTCGGAAAACACGATTAAACTTTTCAACTTGCATTGAAATTCATAGCTGCTGCTGATCTAATTTCATTTCTAATGATCGTATTGAAAAAATAAAAGCAGATTTAGAAACATAAATTTACAATTTTTAAAATAAAGGAATAAAATCAATATTGGAAATTTCGTAAAAATCGATGTTTTAAACGTAGTCGGATACCTTAACTAAATTAAATTGCAATTAATACACCTGCTAACAGAAATTTCTGTATATACTACCAAGCAATATTGTTTACTTTAAAATGGTGAATTTTAGCTACGAATTGAATAAATTTTATTTATAATATTTGGTCTGTTACCTTGAATTTTGCATCTATAACTAATTTTTCATTGGCCTTTGCGACAAAATTTTTATAATAAACCGTGTAATGTTTTTGTCTTTAAACAGATGCTTGGAATTTCAATTTGATAGATGCACAAGTCAGCCGACCTTACGGAACAGGAGGGCTAGATTTAAGCCTTACTCACAGATTGTGTATGTTTCGTAGAAATTATAGTCCATCAGGGCCCAGAGCAAATACAGAAAATGTTATAGAAAACAAGAATGGTGCACGTTTCCGAAAGAAAAGCAATCGATAGCCAGATTTGATACATTAGGAATAAGCTTTCAATTTTCAGGTGTGCAAAGAAAAATAAGCAGTCGGCAGGAAGAATCGACACCACATTGAGTTGTGCAAGTGAGGTCGAAGAACTATTTTAACAGCATTTTAAAGCAAAAAAAAAAGAATATGTAAAAAGTACTTCAATGAACGAACTAGTTTTTTACGTTAATAAATTCAGTGCTTGCGGTAGTTTCTCCTGAACTTAACTGAAAGTCAAAGATTGAACTTTTTCGGGTATTTTTTGTAAAAATAAAATAAACAAATCAAACTAACAAAATTAAAAAGTGAGCATAGACTGCCAAACAAGGGTTATGTATGCATTAGGGTATGTATGCACCTTTGGCTTTTCATTAGGATTTTACGTGTACTTGTATGTATGGTGCGTTGAGCCCTTACTGTAAGTTGTCTCAGTCTTTTCATTTTCTTTTGACTAAATGTTTCAATGGGGAACTCGGGGCCTTGGGATGTTTTTTGGTTATACCTGCATCCTATTCATAAAGTTCCCCTTGAAGTAACTGATTTGCTCAGGCTCCCTGATGACGAGACCAGTCAGTTACCTCGATTTCTGGTTCAGTTCCGGCACTACTACAAAATCTCGCATCTGGTGCGTGGAGCCCTGAGTGCTTGATTTGTTTGTTTTTTTGTCTGCATTCTTCTTATAATTATCTAACTCTGTTGGATTATTTATTTTTAGTTATATTCGGGTATTTTTTTCTGATTTTGAATTTCATTTTCAGGGCCCAGTAGTTCTTTCAAACGATTCTGCATTTATCACTTAAATTTTTTGGTATGAAATTTGAGCAACTATTTAAGTCTAATCTATTCATAGCTGTAGTTATGACCCCCGGTTCTCTTCCGCTCTTTTGCCTCATTTTATAGATGATACTGATATACCTAAGCTTAAAAGTTGGTGGTTTCCTTCAGCCTACTTTTAATTCTAGACATTTCGCTCAGCACTCATAACCTTAGGCTGCTCTTTCTTCCTGATAACTTCTCCTTACCCTTTGGTTCCTTTCCGCGTGCCCTCTTTTTAACAGTAAGTGGCGTCGTAACGGCAGTCTAGTGGCTACACCACCCTCCCACTTGCGAAGAAAAGCAAACTAAGCATATCCCGGGCGACAAGTCGGAAATGATAGTCCGCTAAGGAAGAGCACGCCGTAAACGTCAGGGGCTGACCGTAATGACCGTTCGCTTTTGTGGATTTCGAACGCACCTTGGACGTTCCCAGGCGTTCCAATTTCCCTGTCGCTCCCCCACCCCGCAGGGAAGGGGGAGAGATACGGGAAAATCGTCTGCCGAGGGAATTGGAACGCGGTGATTGGTGGGTTGGGTGAAGTGATGCTGGAGAGGTTTAAAAAAAATAAATACTAAGTGACGTAATAGTGCGAGCAATGCATGGAGCCCGAAAGAGGACGTGAATTAGCCTTCATTTCTCTAAATTGTGAATGTCCGTTCTTGGAAAAGGAATGGAGTATTCTTGAATTAAGGAGAAGCTGCTAAGCAAACAGCATTAAAAGATTTGGTGAGACATACAACGTAGTAGTAGGACTAAAAACTTTTGAGCCATAAAGCACATTGCGTTTTTTCGCTTTCTTAAGATTTAAATAAACGTTTATCATTTTGTTTACAGTGGACACAGAGCATTTTAATGATTTTGCAACTGTCCTTTGACTAGGGGGATTTTCTTTTAACATTAAACAACGTACCTTTGCAATAGTCGAAGATGTCCGTTTTTTCCTTGGATACTTGTTTGGAATTTTTGTCCCACTTGAGGCTCCAATTTGACGTTCTTTTCCTTTCTTGTTGACGATATTACCTATCGACGCTTTAGATATCACAAAACCATGACTCTCACATCGTTTTTGGATAACGGAGTATGCATATTTCTCTTCGGAAAGACCATAAATGTAGCCTTCGAACCACTGCTTTGTTAAAAACGCCATTTTGAATTAAAAAAAACTTTCAAGCCGTAGACGATAATTTTGACTTTTAAAAACATAGTACAATTGCAATTATTTCTTTTGCAGCAAACGAATTTTTATTACCGCTTACCAAAATCGTCTAAAAAATGTGAGAACAGCCTCTGTATAACACTGTATACAATTCTTTATAAATAAAAATTATAGCTTTATAACAGCTTCAGACCAATCGTAAACCTTCAGTCACTTTTATCTCTCTCTTGAGAAATTACTCGGTTGAAAATTACTCGAGTGAAATGCGAGACATTCTGATTTTCAAACAGAAGTATAAATATTTAGACAACCAAGAATGTTAAGATCCTTTCAAGTTTTAATCACACTTGTTAAGAATCCAGAAAATCCCTTTCCATCCTCCCAAACATAGACATACACATACACACGCACTAAAGTTATTTCATTGTTCGGGTGCCATTGCAATGACCACAACTGAGCCACGCGCATCCTCACTCCCCTTTTCCTAAACTTCAAACAAACTGGCTGATTCGGGTATCGTCCCTGTTTTTATAGAGAGACGTCATTACCGTTCCACTACCGAGGCACAACAGGATCTTCTTAAAATACAGTCGAACCTCCATATATCGAAGTAGCAAAATGCCGGAAAAAAATTCGATATATAGAAATTTCGATATATAGAATTGATCTTAGTTTTATCATAATTCTCCTAAAACATTAAAATTAAAGCTAATTTTCGTATACGAAACTCCATTTCTAATTTATATGCGAATTACATTAAATGAAAGTTAATAACTAAAAAATGAATTAATATGAAAGATTTATTGAGTACTATATACCTTTAAAAACAAAACAATCAAGACAATGGTTACAGTGATCACAGCTACATTCTTTTAAGAAAAACTACGAATATCTTGCTGAACAGCCAGTTTTGCGGAAAGTTCATCAAACAAATGCTCGCATTTATTCAGTCCACTAAAAACTTCATCAGGGACATTTTCCGCGAATTGAAGTCCACGACTTATTGTTTCAAACGCCAAAAATTGGGATATTTTATTCGAGAGTGGAATAAGATCTCCCAATATGTCTCGAAAAAAAATTTCGATATATAGAGATTTTTTCGATATATAGAAACAGTTTTTCTATGTAATGAACATGGAGATTTGCTAAGAGTTCGATATATAGAAAATTTCGATATGTGGAAGTTCGATATATGGAGGTTCGACTGTACCTCTTATTTCCCACAGCCTAAATGAGACAGAAAGCCCTCTGACTCCGTGCTGAAAAATCTTTTGCGTTATCGGGAACCTCTAAAATGAACATGGTGCTGCACATTCATTTTTTTCTTTGTTTAATATGCAGCTAGATATCCGATATTCGTATCCGTGACCTCATGTTTTCCGGACAGATGTGTTTATCCTTACAACATTCGACTGTGTCTCGTCTTCAGGAGTGAGGCTTAGAACTAAAACATCAGGTAGTTTTAGTTCCTCCAATAGCTGTCAAAGTAAAATAGGCGACGAGTTTAAATTACACGTTAAGATGGCACTTAATTTCGAATTGAAATATATTATTATATACACATTTCATTAATATGTACTTTCACAGATATGACGCATATATGCATATGCATGCACTATTATGAACAGCAGAAAATATCTAAGGAAATATTAATATCACTTAGACTATTGATAAAACGAGTTCAACGAAAACATGATAACTCCGTTTAGGCTTTCAAATAAAGGCTGTAATATCTCCATATTTCTTGCGTACAACAATTTATACTTGTAACATCGTGAGAAATTTTAACTATACCACCAAAAGCTAAGCATGCATATTCAACATTTCAACAAACGTATTTTTGTATCTACGTATTGCATTAATTACCCTCCCAAAACTGCCCTTCGTAGCTTTTAACGTCTTTTCGCTTATCCCGATCTCTGGCACAGAGGCACGTTTGGAATTAAAATTCGAGCGTGATTTTTCTCGACATTAATTTCAAACTTTAGATTTCCATTAGACGCGCGACAGGCTAATGCCTCTGTAAACAGGAAACCAGCACTTTAACAAGCTGTCTGGTTTCAAGTGTTGAAATATTGTATCTTTTTGTCGGACTTTACATAAATCTTAGACGTCTGAGTTTTAAGGTTTGGGGGTAGCTAATGAAATTACTGATATTAGATGTCTCAAGAACTTTGAAAGTATCTTTTTGCCTGGAATTTTTAAGTCAGCCGCAATCGTGTTCTACTGCGTTCTCGAGTTTGAGACACGAACGGGAAAAGATACTTTTTTAAAAATGTAAACAAAGTATAAATATTAAAAATGGTAAAAATAAAATAAAATTATTTTCTGTAATGCATATAACAATGAGATTTTTGTCCATAAATCTAGCAATGACGTAATTTTGCTGAGCTTAAATTTTATACAATTTTATTATTTTTATTTTTTCATATTATTACAATTTTTATCATCGTTACATTTAATTGGGTTTTTTCTAATTACGTAATAACAATTTTTTTTTCTGTAATATATAGAGTACTAATTCAGTAGTTTAATGTAGTTATGTTGTTTTTCAGAGTATTAATGAGATCTTTGTTTATAAAAATATGTATTTATAATTTATTTTATATGATTGGTTTCTACACCAATCTCTACTACTGAAAGATTTTTTAGGGGATATAAAGGGGCAAATATGTGTTGTATTTGGTGAACAGAAACTCAAAAACTTATGGTCTAACACTCATACACTAGAAGTATACTGAGATATGTTAGCTTCCTTCATCAAAATGCATTTAGAGTTTTGGAGGTATCCAAACGTGACATTCTTATAGCAATAAACATTGAGTTAAAGTTTATTTTTAAATTACTTAGTTCAACTGTAAATGATTGCTACTTGTACCTTACGCCTCATTTCTTTTAGATATGTTTTTATATTAATAGTAACTGATAACTGCTTATTCATAGCTTTTATTTTAGTACGTATATTTTATATATTTTCATGATTTTACCAAAATATTCGATATTATAGTACGATCATAGCTCATGAAATTATGATCATAAAAAATTAATTTTCATTACGCTATCAATAAATCTATAGCTCTCTCGAGTTTGAGCTCAAATTTAAAAATAGTTTAAATTAGAAGGAAGGCCATAGGTTTGAAAATATGTTAATTCTTTTAGATAAAACATTCTCTTAAAGTTGGTCTGGGAGCGTATATATTTATCTGTACTTTGTGACTGACCAATTAATAAAGGGTTATGACATCCAATAAAATCAGTTACGGCTAATGATGTCTCATTTTGTTTCTTAGTGTTCCAGCTTTCAATGGGAGGCCTATGTAAGTATGCACAAATTAGGGATGCGACATCGATATCGATGTTTTAAAAACATCGATTTTTTGATAAAAACATCGTGTTTTAAACATCGATTTATTGAAGCCAATGTTTTTTTAACATCGATGTTTTGTGCTCGATGTTTTACGTTGTCTCGATTTTTTTTAATGAAAAAGTACCGTAATTAAAAAAAATTACCACTTAGCATAATTTTCCAACCCAGTAAATGTAAGTCTGAATTCTGAAAAGGACGAATACAAAAGGGGGAACGATTCCTTAGTAAATAGACAAATGGCAATTAACAACCAATGAAACCAATCAGAGCGCTTGGAATGTTCCTGACACTCCAGAACCTTCCATAGGGTTTTATTTTACAAATAGTCTATACACGAGTGCATCCATTTAAGTCTTTGTTTTGTGCTGGTTTTATATAAGTTGACGTTAATATTATTAGTAAGATGCCTCCCAAAAGTACCGTTTGGAAATATTTTTACAAAACCTCTGACAAATTGGCTAAATGCAATATTTGCCTTAAGTCCCTCAGAACTTCAGGCAATACCACGAATTTATCTGGACGTTTGAAGGCAAAACATGGCGGTATTTACAACGAGAATTTTGAGTCATCAATGTAGCCCAAAGCAACCAAGTTTTTGTCATTTGTGTCTGCCCAATCAGAGAGTAAAATTAAATCACCCCCTCCCCCCACGACTAACGGAAATAACATTAATGTTAGAGATTACTAAACCAGTTTTAAAACATGGATGTTCTAAAACATCGATGTTTAAACACATCGATGTTTTTTGGGCGATGTTTTATTAGCATCGATGTTTTAATATTGAATATCGATGTTTCAAAACATCGATGATTTGTTATCGATGTCGCATCACTAGCACAAATCAGGCAAAAACATGAAATCGCAGATGGTATATTATTTTAATATTTTAAAATATTTTCGTACAAAAACGTTGTGCCTGCATTACTAATATTGATAAACATTTGTCGTAGAATTTGATGGGATTAAACTTTTCTGATCGACAAAGGACTATGTGGATCATGGGCGCGGTAGCCCAGTTGGCAAGAGCAGCGGGCCAGTGATCTGAAAGTCCCTGGTTCGATGCTCGTCGCTGGAAATCTACCGCCTTGTTCACTAATGGTGGCCAGGGCACGTAAAATAGGATGTGGCTACAAAGTCCTCCAAGTTCTCAAATTTACCTCTGGGGGTGCGGGATCAAGTGTTCCGGTCTCGTCACTTGACTCGGTTCAAAATTACGGGACCGGTCATTTAGCCAAGTCGGACTCCGACCCTTGTGGTGCTAATTCAAAACAGGAGCCGCACCTTCATCGCCCATAGCCTTCGGGACTTGATCCGATGTTACATGTCGGTCAAGGGGCATAAGCAACAACAACAATATATGTGGATCATGACATGACATAGTATCTAAGAAACAGATAAAACCAATAATGTGGATGTAATTATATGAATTAAAAACCATGTACCGCTGTACATTATTTTTTTTCAACGCAGCCGACACTTTTATTAATTGTCTATTCTACACCGTGGAACTATTGTTGTTTGTTATGGAAGCACCATGCATGTGAACCAACATTACATCCTGGTTCCACCTCAATTTAGCCCGAGCACCAGGGGCGACATCGTGTGTGTGTGTGTGTGGTTGGAGGGGTCGTACCCTCCTCTCACCGTTACAAATCACACGGAGGGACTTTCTGGTCTATGGTTTAACGTACCCATATCGGGTGTAGACACGAGGGCATCCAGTGACTCTTGTCGGGATTCGATCCGAGCAACCTCGCTTCCGAATACCGACGCGCTAACCACTAGGGTTCCCGCGGCCCGTCAAGTAAGTAAAATAAAACAAATCACATTCGCGAAAACAATAGAGTTCTTGAACCGTCTTATTTACACACAGATATAAAGTGACAAGGGAAGCGTATAACTTCTTATTTGGATAGTCATAGATGTATATATATCACATTTTATTGAGCCTTCAGTGAACAAAATAAAACCTTTGACTCACCCTTATTTTAAAAAAAACCATGGATCAGAATTTCAGTTTAATAATATGTAACGCAGCTATTTCACCAACACCTTCAAAAACGTCAAAGTCTGAAATATTAAGTCCTAAATTCAAAATTAATTTTACGCTTCATAGTTTTCACCTTCGAAAATGTTTCCTCTTTAATGCGAAAGTTTTACTTTTTATTTTTTTTTTAATTCTTTCCGATCCGTCAAAATATTCTAAATAAATACAGTCTTCTTTCATTCATTTGTTTCTTTTTTTTAGCCGAGTTTTCCTAAATTGAAAGCACAAGTGAAAGATTGCAAGAATACCGTTTTCATGTAGACTTGCAAAGGGAATTTAGAGGCACTTGTCATTTCATGAATGTAGGAGAAAAAAATTGTGATAAAAAAGTGAAATATTTTATTTCTAGCATTTTAATGACGTTCTTCTTCCCTGGCGATAAATTCCTCGCTTTAAATCTTCACCTATTGAGAGGTTTAACATATCAGAGCTAATATTTTCCAAGGGACCATCCTTTGAGAAATAGCTTGGTCTTCTTCTTTTGGAAGTGATCATATCCTTCGAAGAATTTCTCGCTGTTATTAAGCATCTCTTTCATTTTGTTTTTCCTTGCATGTGCTTGTGTGCGTTGCGTCTGGGAGAGCATCCCTGTTTATTTATGAAAAACCATGTAAGGAAATTAAATGGCAGAAAGAATTTTTTCTTTAATGCAACAAAGATAAATAATACTTAAATGGAGGATATGCTTTTAATTTTGATTTTTAGTATACCTTACTAACATCGTTTATATACAATAGTATGATACAAATTTCACTCATTTGTCATTTCATTTATCACCAAGCTTTAAAAATAAAACATATATTCATAAAGAAAGTATAAGCAAAAGTTATTCAATCAGCAATAGCCCTTTGTTGTAATTGAATATATATGTCTCTTAATGAAGTAAATATCAATTAATTGCCTTTAAAAATAACATTATCATGACACTTTATCTGTTAAAAATTATAGGTTTTCTATGGAAAAGATATAATTTTAGTATTTATGTAGTAATCTCTCTCTTCTTTCAAACAGTATGTTTGAACTGATATTCTCTATTGTTGCCGTTTGATTTTCTCTTTGTCAATATTGTTTTTTCATATTGCAATTTTTATTGCAAGTATTTTGCACTCTACTTTTTATTTCTGATCCATGGCATCTATCTGTATTCATATGTATGTTACCTCAAAATATAAATAAAGCTCACAGACAACTATGCTGAGACGTGTAGTTTTGCAGTGGGGTTGTATGTATTGTTTAATTTAAGAGAAGAAGAAATGGTTTTTTCTTTATGAGCTAAATTTTTATAAACTGAAATAATGAGTAGATTAAACTGCAAAGAGACAAAGGAATCAGCACAACTTTATTTCACAGAGCGAAAGCAATGTACTAAAAAAAACAACAAAAAACATATTCGGAAATAAGGTTGTTAATTTACTTTACACGCGAAAACCACTAATGTTCAGCTAGAGTTAAATCCTGTAAAACTTGTTTCACTGTAAAACTTGTTGAACTTGTTTCACTGTAAAACCTGTAAAACTTGTTGAACATATTATTGCTGTTAAAGTAACAAAGCTCGCAAACTCGCGATGTAGAGACTGAATTTTGGATGAAGAGCTATGCTATATCATCTCCTATTAGGTAGAATATTTGAGCGTTTTTCAAGGGTTTACAGATAACTTTACTCTTCCCGTAAATCGAGTTGAGTTGAAATGGTTGAGAGCGTTACGGTCAACTTTTGCTACACAACGGCTAGTTAGACGCTGAAATCAAATGCATTTGTACAAAGCATGGATGGAATTTTCTCCATTGAATCTTTTCAGTAAATTAATAGCGTTATAGTGTGCAGCACGTTATAGTGTTTAGTTCCATAGAGATATTAGAAAAATTTACCAAAAAAAGAGAGATTGGAAGAGCAAGGAAGATTGATTTTCCAAGCACTCAGAACTGTTCTAGGAGGAAAATGTATCACAATGGAAGCCAAACGTTAATAATTTAAATGATGATGTAGGTATTTTTTTAAATAACTGTGCGATAGTTCCTAATATACAATATATCTACAATAAATAAAAATACGCTCTAAATTTTGTTTTACTTCGAAAATATTACTCATTTGGTAATTTAAAGATTATTGAGAAAAATATCTTATTTTGTGATTAATTAGCTCAAACGCTCCCTAATCAGTTTAAGTGACTGGTTTTAACATTGGTAGATATAGGTTTGTATTTATTGTTGGGAGTTTTAAAATAAATAACAGCTTCAAAAGTGGCCACAATATCTAGCATGATGTGAGAAATGCAACCAATGCAAAGTTGGAATGGATAACTTATTATAATTTTGCCATTAAAATAATAAAAAAGTGAAATCGTGGCAAAATCCAAAATTGGTGCCAGTTAGAAGGTAAGTCAAATAATTACTAAGAAATAAATAGGTTAGGGAACTTAATTTTTTCGTCTGATGGTCCAATTTTAAACACTCTAAGTTTTGAATATCTTTTCAGGTACTAAAATCTTAGTATTTCTTGTTAGTTTTTAAGTGCTTGACTATCGCTCTTAATTTCAGTATCCTAAACTAACAGATATTTTTATGTCAGTTAAAAAAATAGAAAATTTTAACTTAACAAAATAAATATTGTTTTAGGTTCACTTTTATGTTACCCTAGAACTTATACAAAAAAAATTAGTTATTAAAATTTATAAAATTAAAATATCTGTCCGCAACATATAACAACGAAATTCTGTTACGCATTCTCAAAAACTTTTTAATTTCACTTTAAAACACTTAGTTTGAGCTTGATCCAAATTCTTTCAAGATAGAAATACTAATACTATATCATAAAGTTATGTCATGATATTTTCAACAAACATCAAGATTATTCACCTACAAAGAAAACATTAATTTAAGGGCACAGGAAAATTTTCATTAAATTAATGTATACATATGAAAATTAATTTAATGCATTTAAAACTCCTTTTATGACGAATTGATATGCAATTCAAAGCACCGATTGAATTAACAGTAACCCCGAAGGTCTACAAAAAATTGTAGATTGCTAGTCTTCCGAAGTTTTTGGGATAAAGTATTTTTCAGATAAGTTTGAAGAGTTTTAGGTAATACGCTAAATTTTTGAGAAAATATGGTCATCGAGGTGCTTTTCATTTATCACAACTAGAAAATTTTATAATTATAATTTTAATGAGATCCTGGTATGTTCATTTTAAAATTTAGTTTTGGCATAGACAGCTTCCAGTGGTATGTGGTCCTGTAATTGATGCTGAATACCGTAAAAATTTTTAACGATCTTTTCATAATTTTATTTTGCATGGTGTAAACAGAAATGCACATTAGAAATATAAACAGTCAAACCATACATTTTAAAACTTCCCTCTAAATTTGAATATCGTAAAGTTTATTCTAAGTTTCCGGGACTTAAAAAGTTTCTTAAAAGCTCAGTTAAGAAATATAATATAGGTAGGGAAGCAACCACGTGTGTTAACATTATAACAAAACATTGGGTTTTTTTTAAGCCCAGTTTAACAAATTTTTTTTCGCTCATTATATGTTATGACATTATAGTCATTATAGTCATTATAGTCGACATTATAGTAGGCTCATTATATGTTATGACATTATATGTTTTGACATTTTTGTTAGCTCATTATATGTTATTTTTTTTTTTACTTTTCCTCTGAGTCGTTAACAGAAATAATTTTGGGGACGTTTCGTTTATGAGGTTTTAAGAGCTCCAAAAATTTGTTAAACTGGGCTAAAACAAAAAACAATGTTTTACTATAATGTAAACTCATGTGGTTGCTTCTCTACCCTTATTATCTTTCTTAACTTACAGTTGTTAAGAAAAAAAAAGACTTAAAACAAATGGAATATGGACCCCCAAGACAACTTTCCAAATAGCAATGGACTCACCAATAAGTTCCACTCTGATGATTGACTGGAAGTAGATTTATTCAAAACAAAGTCTTGTACATTCACATCTACAAATGTTATACTGGACGGCAACTGCGGTATATTTCTTGAACATCTAAGATGTCTAATAGAAGTTGATTATCTTTAATCGATAAACGATTCTTTTTCCAGGAAACGTTAATGAAGCAAATATTTAATCATTCGACACTTTCCTGAAATTTTTATATGGTCCCTTACGCATCAACTTCAGACCGTCCATGAATTCGATTATACCCGGGCATTAAGCAATAAATATTTAAGCAAACAAAAACTGCATCCCTCTGAATACACAGCTAATAACAATAATAAAAAAGGCGCCTCTCCACAGCAAGGGCTTACAGTTTTCAACAATCATCATGTCCGCTTTTTATGTAAATTGTCACCCCCTAAGTCTTCGTTTATCTCGGAGGGAGGAAAAAAAAACTACAATGAAACATTTTTGGTTTTTGATGGTGAGGCTCGATTTTAAATTTCTTCCGCACTGTTTGCTTCCTTTTAATTTTTTTATTCCCCTTGGAGTTTTGAGATAATGAAGAAAATAAAAAAAGAGTGTAAATTGGAAAACCCGGGGAGAGACGGAAATTTTTCAATTTTTCAATTACGAGTTTTGTGTTTTAGGATTACGCATCTCCCGCTCTTTCCTGCTTGCCATGATATTTTGATTTTGTTGTCATTATCAGAGTTAAATTAATTTTTGGCAAAATCCGTTTATTTTTTGAGGAAAGGAGCAATTTCGAGGATTAGTGTCGTTTTACGGGTTGTATTACTGAATTAAGAGTTTTAATTTCAATCAGAAATCTATTAAAGAGGGGCGTTGATTTACGAGAGAAGGGCGAAGAAAACACATGCTTGCCATACAAACACTATTAAATTACGTATCTATGTGTACATGAGTAATTATAGAACCTCAGAAAATTAACAAAACTAATACATTAATTTTACATGAATTTTACATTAATTTTACATGAGTACATTAATTTTACATGAATAGAACAAAGTAATAATATAATGCAAATGCTGATCTTTCAAAGGAAATGTGATAAAATTTATTCACTTTAAACTGAATCAAAGGCCTGAAGTAGTCTAGTGGTAGAGAGCCGGCTTTCGATACCGAGGGTGCTCGGATCGAATCCCGACAAGTGTCATTAAATACCTTCGTGTCTATGTTTGATATGGATATGTTTAATCTGTAGACCGGAAATTCCTTCTATGAGGCCAGCGGGTGGGGAAGGTACGATCCCCCTAGATTTCGCCCCTGGGGGTGCTCGATCAAAACAGAGGTGGCACCTATCCAAGTTGGACACCGACCCTGGAGGTGCTATTATAAACCGGAACCACACTACTCAGCCCTCTAGCCTATATGAACCTGGCTTGGAATACTTCCGGCCAGGCGACATTATGAACAACAACAACAAACCGAACCAAAACATTAAAAAATAATTAGTTCGTCGTTTAATATATAATTTTGTTTTTCCAGTTATCCTTAGTAGTTAGGAGGAATGGTAAACTATGTTTATTTTCCAGATTCTACTTTTCAAAACATCTCTCTGGGTAAAGCTAAAGTTTATATTTCTAAGTTAAAAAAAAAAAAAAGTCAGGTAGTCTCTTCTAACGAAATACCGTGGTATATTAACGTAGGATTACTTATCGTTGCTTACCTCTTTTGTATGTATATATGTATCGATATATATATATATGTACGTAAGTATATATATATACATATATGTATGTCAAAATTTTGACGCATCTTGGTACTTTTCTGTTTAACTTGTCCAAGCGATGGACTGGGTTTGGAGCACTGCCAAAATTTTAACTCGCGAGGACGAACGGACGGACAGTTTTAGCGTCTGAAATTTTCCTTTCAGCAGGACCGTTATAGAGGAACGTAATCCTACGTTAAAATAAAAGAACCAAACTCTTGACTATAGATAAGGTGAGATTAAATATTATTAAATATATTATAGTTATTTAGTAGTGATCTACTGGGGTTAGCACGAATTATTAGTTACCTGAACACGAGACTTTACCACTGGGCGTCTTGTCTTTACACAACCTTATATTTAAGGAAGTTTCTCTTTTTAGAATTTCTTTTTGAATTCATTGTACAAAAATTTAGAAAAAAATTGACTTCACTGCATATAATAAACCACTTGTATGAAAAGCAGTCCTGAATTTACGGGAAAAATCAATCGAAGCACAGTTGTGGAACAAGTTTACTGTTAACAGGACAGTTTAAAATTACAGTAAAAAAGGAACGTTTAAAACTCCTAAAGATTAAACAACTCCTTATAGCTTATATACTGTTTCAGACACCGTGTGAGTTTCAAGGCATTTCATCATTGAAAATGCAGCTTGAACATTTTTGGTGGGAGGAATATGACAGCTTGAATAACACAGAAAAAAACTTAAAGCTAAATATTAAAATTGGTAAAGTAGACATAAATATACAAGTTTATAGAATTATAAAATATAAGGAAACTTCTTGTCCCTAAAAGAAAATAACCAATCGGGGTATTGACTAATTTATGGGGATAGTTACTCATAGAAGCTAACTACTCTACACCAGTTAACAGTAGCAATTAGTAGCACAACAAACTTGAAATGGTTTATAAGGAAGAATCATCTGTTTAAATGATATTATTAATAGACATGATCAAATCGGGACAATTTTAAGTCTAAAATTTAGAACTTTTTGTATAAGCTTTTGCAGTATGGGTTAGTTTTGACTTAACTACAACTGTGTTTAATACCTATCAGAAGTTTTTATTTTTTATTTTAATAAATAGTTCTGGTTATAATGACTTCCAAATCCTCTTTATCACTTGCTCTAAAACAAACCGTCAGTCAGAAATCTCCTTCTCGGAGCTTACTTTCGATTGTTATGAGTTGTATCAGTATCAGCTTTATAATTGCTTATTAAGAAAACAATTCCGTTGTAACACGTTATAAACAGCATTATGCATTTATTAAAATCTTTTGATCTGAGAACCACAATTAACCGTGATCTCTAATTTCATTTTGTATATTTAGCAAAAAGTTGCATTCTCATTCGTGCAGGAAATAAATTGGGGTGAAATTGGCGCATCATTCATCCAAGCTTTTATTGTAATTAAACCGAATAATTGCGCCTCATTTTTCGGCGAAAAGATTACTAAATTACTTACACTCAATTACTGGCAAAAGCATAGAACCTGTTTAACCGTTCCAGTGATTAAAATGTGGCGTTTATCTGTTAGTGTTCAGATGAAAATAACGTAACAATTCGGAAATTACAATCTACCGTAATAGTATTGCTATTTGTTTGCAGCTAGTTTCAGACAAACTAGATTACAAAATGATTTAAATGCTTCCACATGTTAGAAGGAAAACTTTCAAACTCATGCTTAGTATTTTTGCGAATATAGAGAAACGTTACATTTATGAACTTTCTCTGCTAATTTCGGTATGGACATGCCTTGCAATTAATTACACTCTGTAGACGGACTCAACTCAAAATTTAGACAAGCAAAAGTAAAATTACATATTAAAACTAAAAAAAGAAAAAAAATTCTGTGCAGTTCTGTGGGACTGGCAGTTCTCATACATTTATATTTTATAAACTATAATATAGTTTATAAATTATAATATAGTTTATAAATTATAATATAGTTTATAAACTATATTATAGTTTATAAACTATATTTATATAATTTTATGACTTAACTAGCTGAAAACCCGCACTTCGGTACGGAGTGCATTCAAATTAAATACAACAATCAATGTATACAATTAATGGCAAAAAGAAAAAAAAAATATATATATATATATATATATATATATATATATATATATATATATATATATATTGTTAGAATCCGTTACGACCTTTCCGAATAAATCACCCAGACAGCCGGACCTCCCACAGCAGGTGACCTGCGGACAGTTCTATCGATCAGCGTCAAGGTGTCTGGAAGCAGAGAATGGGGTTGCTCCTATCTACCGGCCCCTGGGAGGACGTAAACTAATGACTATTTCGACGTGAACTAATGATTTTCAGATCAGCTGATTTATAAGAGCCGACCACATGGATTCGTTGTCAAGCGAATCACAGCCAACGGACATGACGTCACAAATTGTGCCTGCCAACCTAAACATTTGCAGTCACGTGACCGGAAGCACGATTGCCAACACCGGGAGAAGAAATCCAGTTTTTTGAGCAGACTTGGTCGAGACTCTCATCTAGAGAGCACCTTTCGTCTACGTTGTCCTGGAGCGACCGACTTCATCCTGAACTTTATTTTTCAGAGCAGCCGCTCGAAGCTTCTCGTCAACTAATACTTCACCCTGAAGTATAGCTATCTCAGAGCATCCTGCTCTACAGGCTTCTATTAGCTCGTTACTTCATCAAGAAGTTATCTTCATATTTCAGAGCGGCCCGCTCTATAAGCTTCTCGAGAGTTATAACCTTCCTTACGAAGTTATTGTATTGCTCGAATTATTCTAGGCTGTGTACCGACCTTTTATTTCCGTTGTGAATTTATTTGCCGACATCTTATCATCGAAATTATTTGGCTATTACGAAGGCCAGTTCCCTCTATGTCTAGAAGTAGATCAACATTGTAAATATTGTAAAAAGTTTCCGACTTAAATTTAATAAAACTGTATTTTAATGTAGTAGACTGACTCTGAACATTTTTAGCTACCCGGAGTCTGAAGTTATCACAATATATATATATATATATATATATATATATATATATATATGTATAATAAATGCGACGATTAATGTATACAATTGATATAAAAAAAACAAAAAAATATATTTATAAAAAAATCGTAAGAGATATTTTTATAGACAAAATAAAGTAGAAAATATTCAAATTAAATTTAATAGGACATATTAAAGAATATAGTACACTTAATATATTACAGTTTGAGGAACATATCTTTTACTGTATTTTAATATTATTTTGGATAATGCCCAATCGTCTGCCGCATTGGCAAGGGAAAAAATATTTTTGTCTATTTCATTGTTATAGACGTGACGATAAATTTATAAAAAGTACCAGAAAAAGAAATCACGTGATCAGCATTTAATAAATTAAATTCTAAAATTTAATCTTTAAAAATTCACCAAAAATCAGAAAATGGAGGTAAAGGTTTAAAAAGATTTCATTTTAAAGCAATTTTTATGGTCTTTCTCGTGATTTAAATTTCCTAACCCTCAAATTATTATTTTTAATCCAAACTTAATTTTAAAAAATCTAAGAAGTATTTTTCAAAAATCTTTCTTAGTGCACCCCTACACTATAAGAAAAATCGCTATGCAAAATTTCAGCCCTTTATGTCCAGTGGTTTGGTCTGTGCGTTGTATGTCAGTGAGTCAGTCAGTTACGGAACTGTTTTATATATATAGATTATATATAGTCCACTGAAGTATTGTGTAGCTTTCTGTTCAATCGCAGCTCGGAAATTTCCTGTGCTGTTCCGGTGCAGAAGTATTGTAGCCTCGGGTATAACAGGCGCGACAAGTTGGGCCATGCGAAATTACTATACATTAACTGTCTGTTTTGAGAATGAACACTACAGAAGGATAATTCACACAGAAACCCTACGCCAGTTACAAAAAATGGATTAATAGCGCTATACGGGTACCCCACACTGTATTATTATTTTTTTTAATCGTAATTTCTACATTTTTGTTACCTTTAACTCTGCAAATTTAACTCTGCACTTTCTGAATAGGATGCAGGTAAGCCCAAAAGACATCCCAAGGCCCCGAGTTCCCCAAAGAAGGAATTAGTCAAGAAGAAAATGAAAAGACAAACACAACTTACTGTATGGGCTCAACGCACCTTACAAGCAAGCACAGAAAAATCCTAAAGCAATATAATCGGTGCCTACACACCCCAATTCCGTAAGTGACGGTTATGGCGAAACAGCAGCCAGTTCTATCCTAATGGTTACGTCATTGTAACATTACTATAGCTCCACCCCCCATTACAACTTAACCAAAACACAAATACTATTCTAAACAACTTTAAAAATTCCTGAGTCTAAATGCCATTTTTTTAAAACTTTTAAATTACCGAAATTTTTAAGGAAATCGTTTTTTCTTAAGTTTTCGGTAATTTAAAAGTTTTAAAAAAATGGCATTTAGACTCAGGAATTTTTAAAGTTGTTTAGAATAGTATTTGTGTTTTGGTTAAGTTGTAATGGGGGGTGGAGCTATAGTAATGTTACAATGACGTAACCATTAGGATAGAACTGGCTGCTGTTTCGCCATAACCGTCACTTACGGAATTGGGGTGTGTAGGCACCGATTATATTGCTTTAGGATTTTTCTGTGCTTGCTTGTAAGGTGCGTTGAGCCCATACAGTAAGTTGTGTTTGTCTTTTCATTTTCTTCTTGACTAATTGCTTCTTTGGGGAACTCGGGGCCTTGGGATGTCTTTTGGGCTTACCTGCATTCTATTCAGAAAGTTCCCCTTGAGGTAATTGACATGGTTAGGCCCCCTGATGACGTGACCTGCCGATTACCTCTGTCGTTTTATGGTTCAATTCCGGCCCTTATACAGAATCTTGCCGTTGGTGCGTGGATGCCCAGAGTGCTTGATTTCTGCTTGTTTTTTGTCTATTTTAGTATAATTTTTTATCTATATCTGTTGGATTATTTATATATATATATATATATATATATATATATATATATATATATATATATATATATACATATATATACAGTGGTACCTCCGAAAAGCGGACAGTCACGGGACCAAAAGTTTTGTCCGTTATTAGGAGGTGTCCACTATTGGGGAGGACAACATTTTTATAAAAAAGTTTTTGCTCTTTTGTTTGACATTTCATTGAAAATTTTGGCTGCAATTTTAATTAAAAAGGAAAAATTAATTTGGCTAGAAAAGAATAACTATTTACTACTTTTTCTTTTAAATGTGTGCTAATCCTTTTATCTTGCATTAAATAATCCCAAAATACAATGTCTAGTAGTTAAAATATTTTAATTACTGCTGAAAAAAATCTTTTAACAAAGTTTGATTTCTCTTTTTTACACAACAAACCTGTTTTTCAAGATGAATCTTCATAGGATTTAGCTTTGCAAGTCCCTCTGAATCTTCGTTGTTCAGAAAGAAATGTTTGAATTGTTCGCTGTATTTCAGTGCTTCCGAATAATCTTTGATTTTGCAGTCTTCCAATGGAAGACTGCTGGTGGCCCGATGAATGAAACACGCAGGTTGTCTTCCTCAATGGAAAAATCGTCGTCTATCTTGACTTCCTCTTCAACGCTGACATTTGAATCCAAATTGGCTACTAGATCCACAAGTTCATTTTTGCTTTTTTCGGTAGTGCTGTCAGTTGCCAATTCGCTTGCACTCAAAAATCCCGTCTTCTTAAAACATTTTAGAACGCACCCAGGTTCCACCTTTTTAAGGGCTGACGTAGTCCAGGAAATTGCATCCAAAACAGATACCGATTTTGCCAACTCTTCACTAGATTTGCAGGAGATAATCTGTGTCAGAAGCAGATTTCTGTATCGTACTTTAAAGCTGCGGATAATTCCCTGAAATTGGCTGTAGCATTGTCCATGAACAGAATGATTTTTCTCTTTTGTTTTTTCATTTTGTTGTCTAACTCCACTAACCAATCGCTAATTATCTCAGTGGTTATTCACGCTTTTTTATTTGACTTCCATGAAACACTAAATTTTCGCACATCGATGTTCTTGAAACATCTGGGCTTCTTAGCTTTTCCAATAACATTTGGAGTTTCGATGTCTCCCAGCATGTTGCAACGCAGCAAAAGAGTGAGCCGCTCTTTTGAAATTTCCCGCCACTACATTTTCCACCCTTAAAACATAAGGTCTTGTTTGGAAGGACACGACAAAAGAGGCCAGACTCATCGGCATCGAAAATGGTCTCTGTCACCATATCCTTTGCACAAATATTTAAGCTTTCCAATCCAATATGTTACTTCATTTGAATTTACAGATTTTTCTTCAACACAAATCTGTTTAAAAAATATGTTGTGACGTGTCCGGAATTTTTCTATCCATCCATTTGAGGAGTTAAGGGGTTTCACGACTTTTAAATCGAGAAAGTTGCAGAAATCTGACACAGTTTTCGGTTTGTTGTAACAACAATTTTACTGTGTTTAGACATTTAATTTTTTTTGTATATAATAATATAAGTTATATATAATTATAAACAAATTTAAAATTTTGTGAAATTCTATAATATATTATTAAAATACACCAATAAGAAAGTGTCACTTTTTTACCTTCGTTCGCAACATATATGATATAACTCTCATTATTTTTCAAAAAATAGCTTTCAAACTGTAAAATAATAATATCTAAATAAAATATAATGTTTAAAAATGTATATAAACCTAAATATAAACAATAAAACACAATATTTGATTTTTAGATGAATAATATTAAAATATACTCCAAAATCATGTTACTTTTCAAAGAAAATTACTTACCTGAAACAAATTTACTGCAGAAAAATACTTAATTATTGGCACACTTCAATCAAAATAGTACAACGACACTCTGTATAAAATTTCACCAGAATGCTATTAACCAATTTGAAGATATCATGCGCGGAAGGAATAAAAACTTCGTTTTGAGAAAAATCAATTTAAACATTTTTTTTTACTTTAAACCACTAACTGAGAAATATATTAAAGTTTTTAACCATAAATAAAGTAAACCAGTTGTAAGTCACTTATTTTAATTAAATATTTGTGCTCTATTGCACATTTCTTTTCAAAATTTTGATATAAGCAATGTACAAAAATATTTATTTATATTGATCAAATGAAACACCATTACTAACTTTAGTGTTATTATTCTGAAATGCTTGTTGTAAAATAAAATTATATAAAATAAACATTTAAAATCCTCCAGGTTCATACAGAACTCCTTCCGTTTCAATGTTTTTTTCATTTAATATTAATTTTGATCTCCGTTTAGCTCTACGGATATCAACAATATAAGACAGTTTTTGCTTTTCTGCGAGCTTTATTCGCATAGCATCTCTTTGAAACTGGGCAGTTATAGCATTTATTCCTGGATAAATGCCTAACGCTCTCATAAAAGAAAGTCTACCTTTGTGGCCTTCATTAAATAATATAGCAGCTTCATACGCTGCTATTTCAGAAATCCTTTTGCCACTGCCAGATACTTTCGGACATACCTGCCATATAACAGAGTTGAACGATTCATTCGAGTTCTGTGTATGACTGCCCAAGCACCGCTTTAGAAGATCCGGATGAGATAAAGCTTTAAATATAGGCTTTAGAGTGTCCATTACTGCTGTAGATATTATATTTTTGTGTTGGAACGATGAGACAGTTCCATTCTCAACAGCTTGGTTGTATTTGCACCAGGAATTAGGCCCTACTGGGCAAAAACTATGAAGTGGCTCTTGGTCTGTGGATCTTGTATGAAAATACACAGCCCATACAGCTTTCCGCATTTCTACTTCAGAATTCGAATGTTGACGGATAGCATTTCCATAATAGGATGTCAATTTGTTGATTAAACTATCCGTCAATCTTCCTTTTCCCGACAAACTTTTACCATCAGAAAGTTTTTTCCCTCGGAAGTCTTGTTTTAATTTCCTCAGGCGACTTCCCATCCTTTTTTGGACATGCCCGACACATTCTATTTTGACTGGCAATATATCATCGTATGGTTTGCTAGCACAAATCGAAGAAAAGGTCTTGGTGTCACCATCACCTATGTAATTTGTGTACCTCACACCCCTTTCTTCGACAGATCTATGGAATATTTTGATCATTCCATCAACTTCCAGTTTTGCTGAAGATCCCACGTGGTTTTTGGTACAGCTGTCAGCATGGTTAGCATACCACTCTTCAAAACGTTTGCCACATCTTTTACCTTTCCATGCTGCACAAACTTTACACGCCAAAGACAGAACTTCTATGTAAAGAACTTTTCCTGACTCAGCACCAATCACACTGCAGACACCTATTTGAGATGAATGACCCCTGGTTTTCCAGGAGCCATCACCACTTACTGTTATGTCGGATGAAGATGTTTTATTTACTTCTTCTTCTGCAGCCCTTTTCATTACATCAATGGCAACACTTTTTGAAGCATTATTGATATGAACGCATATCTGATCATATGCGTTTTGTGTTACCGGGGGATCCAAATCCATAATACCACAAAATGTTTTTAGTGGTTCTAAACCTTGCCCTATAGAGCGCATGGCATAGATGCATCGTCTATTTATTTCAGGGATATTTTTTTTATCCCCAATCAGTTTTGAATTTTTTAATTTGAAGCTTTGTTTACATGTTTTGCATGTGATGCACAATTCACAAAATAAGCCTCTCACTTTTTGTTGAGTAACTGTGACATCACTTCCACAATTTTGGCAAAGCAGATATTCTTCAAAAAAAGAAAACAATATATTTTTGTCAAAAAAAATGTAAGTTTAATTTTTTTTGGCCTCTGCTTTAGAAGAATCTTCTTCAATAAAAGAGTCTTTTAGTTTTCTCTTTGAAGCACTTTCACGAACAGTTGTGGAATTAATGCATGATCCAGCAGAGTTTTCAGTATTCATGTTTTTACACGACTCATCAGTAAGCATAATTTGATCGTTAGATCCACACTTAGTGTGTTGGTTGCCATGAAAGCGTCTTTTTTTAGTACGCTTACCTGAAGCACGTTTCACACTTCCACTGTTATCCATTTTGTCCATTAGATGAATAAAAAATAACAAATTTCGATAATATAAAGTATAATACAAATTATAATTAACTAAAAAAGCCTTTTCAAACGGAAATTAAACAGATTCAGTAATTCAAACGCCGATCTCGCAACTACACGTTAGAAGAGAGTAAACAAATCCACACGTGAGAATCAAACTCAAATAGACGGAGTTGAGTATTACAACTACTTCTTTCCTCCTTCTATCATAAAAAATACCAGTACATGGAGTTAAAATCTAAAACTAAATAATTAAGAAAATGTGGAGTTTGTGACAGGAAGTAGGTGTGTGACCTGGAATGTGGGTGTGTCTGAGTTCTTTTAACAGTTGTTTACATTTGATGGTTGTTCTACTTTTAATCATAACTTCGTTATTTATAGGAATTTTTTCATGGGACTTTTTTTAAAATACTCCGGAAACTGTCAGAAATAACATATATTTTTTTCAAAAAATCGAAAATTTTGAAGATTTAAGAGTAGTGAAACCCCTTAAAAGTTTCTAATTTTGAAATATTTGACAAAATAATTGAAAATTTTTCAAATTAAATGTCTGCTATTCGGAGTATCCGCTATTCAGAGGGAATAACATGGATTGTCCTATATAAAAGGACTGGGACTAAAAATGTGCGTTGATTAGAGGTGTCCGCTATTCGGGAGTGTCCGTTAAGGGAGGTTCCACTGTATATATATATAAATATATATATATATATATATATATATATATATATATATATATATATATATATATATATATATATACAGTGGAATCTCGATCGATCGTTTTCGGATCCATCGTTTTTCCGTATGTGTCGTTCATTTTATCCAGTCCCAACGATCATATTGCTTTGTTATGTTTCCGCATCTATCGTTTTCCCGCATTTATCGTTCATTTCAATCGGTCCCTTGAAAAACGATAGATCGAGATTCCACTGCATATATATATATATATATATATATATATATATATATATATATATATATATATATATATATATATATATACTAGCTGAAAACCCGCGCTTCGCTAGGGAGTACATTCAAAGTAAAAACATCGGTCAATATATGCAATTAATGCCATCTGTAGCTTCATGATGCCAATATATATATAATAAATACGACGATCAATGTATATACTTGATGTAAAATATATATATATTTATTTATAAAAAAATCGTAAGGGATATTTTTATAGACTAAATAATGTAGAAGAAGATATTCAAATTAAATCTAATATAAAGAATACTAAAGAATATAGTACAGTTAATATAGTACAGTTTCTAGAACATTTCTTTTACTGTATTTTAATATTTTTTTGGATAATGTCCAATCGTCTGCCGCATTAGCAAGAAAAAAAATTATTTTTTGTCTATTTAGTTTTTATGCACGTGACGATAAATTTATTTAAAGTACCAGAAAAAGAAGTCACGTGATCAGCATTTAATAAATTAAATTCTAAAAATTAATCTTTAAAAATTCACCAAAAATCAGGAAATGGAGGTAAAGATTCGAAAAAGATTTCATTTTAAAGGAATTTTTATGATCTTTCTTGTGATATAAATTTTATAACCCTCAAATTATTATTTTAAATGCAAACTTAAAAAAAGTAAAAAAAACAGCTTAAAAATTTAATTTAAAAAAATCTAAGAAGAATTTTTGAAAAATCTTTCTTAGTGCACCCCTACACTATTAGAAGAATCGCCATGCAAAATTTCAGCCCTTTAGATCCAGCGGTTTGGTCTGTGCGTTGTATGTCAGTCAGTCAGTGAATGAATGAATGAAAGAATGAGTCAGTTACGGAACTGTTTTATATATATATATATATATATATATATATATATATATATATATATATATATATATATGTTTGTGTGTGTGTGTGTATTTTCATTTTTCCAAACCTGAAAGAACTGGATTTTTAATATAAACGCTTCCGTATTAATATGCAAATCACAGCATTGCCTAATAATATTGGAAAAAAGTTTGCACTGAAAAACAATATACGTGATGGTAAAAGAAATTCAGATTATATAGTTAAGTCAAGTGTATGGACATCGCATGACTGATAGTGCTGATATTAACATTAAAAGAATGATTGTTTCTGTATGATCTGATCTATAAGATCATATTCTTAATACACTAATTCTTACTTAATAATACATTGGGGTTGGTATGTTGTTAATATCAAAGGATGTCACGAGTTTGCAAAGGGAGTTTGAAATAACTAATATCAAAGTAATTGAAACAGTTGGAATTCGGATTGAAACAGACAGAAAAAAAAAGTAAAACGTCACTTTAACACTATGTCACTGACATTTAAAAAATATCTTTCAAATCACTACTCTACAGTCAAAGAAATTTAGCAAATCAAGAAGAAAATGATCTTTAAGTTGACAAAATACAAAATCAATTGCGAAACCCTTTTTTAATGCTAAAAAAAAGCATTTAAAAAAAACTAAACAGCTACTGACATCTATAGAAATACAAATCTTCCAGTGAAATAATAATATGTTTCCATTTAAACAATTTAAAACCGCATATCGTCTGAAAGCGTTGCAAAATATTAGGAGCATTTGCAATGTCAGCGTGGGAGAATACAGATTCAACGAGACTTTTCGATCCTCACCTTGTAAAGTTTCTCTGAAACTGAAAAATTTGCTATAAGTTTGGAAAACACATGAATCTTCAGTATTTTCAGTGCACTTTAGGTTTATTTTTGTAAGTTGCACGGTAATAATTCTTGAATATCATAATCAGAAAAGCTGAATTTTGCTCAACCATTGCTCAAGGTTAGAGACAAAATAATCTTTTTTCCATACTTAAATAGAAAAAATACATAGATTTATATACATCTTTTTAGGCTAATTCTAAACTTAACAATTGTAGTAGTAATATATAAGAATTTTTATTTTAACTACCGATTACTTAGGATTTGTCCTACAAAATTTAATCTAAATTACAATGAAAATTTCCTGCTTACAAGTTTCACATTTTAGTATTTTTCAATTCCTCGTATGCAGGTAATATAACAAACGAGTTATTAAGCACAGGGATTTTTTTTTTATAATTTTAATCTTTCTGTTTCATTTTTATTCCAGACTAGCTGAAAACCCGTACTTCGCTACGGAGTACATTAAAATTAAATACAACGGTCAATGTATGCAATTAATGCCAAAAATATGTATAAATATATCTATAATAAATACAACGATCAATGTATACAATTGATGTAAAAAAAAATGAAAAAATATATTTATAAAAAAATCGTAAGGGATATTTTTATAGACAAAATAATGTAGAAGAAAATATTCAAATTAAATCTAATAGGTCATACTAAAGAATATAGTACAGTTAATATAGTACAGTTTGATTAATATATCTTTTACTGTATTTTAATATTTTTTTGGATAATGTCCAATCGTCTGCCGCATTAGCAAGAAAAAAAAAATTTTTTTGTCGATTTAGTTGTTATGCACGTGACGATAAATTAATTTAAAGTACCAGAAAAAGAAATCACGTGATCAGCATTTAATAAATTAAATTCTAAAAATTAATATTTAAAAATTCACCAAAAATCAGAAAAGAGAGATAAAGATTCGAAAAATATTTCATTTTAAAGGAATTTTTATGGTCTTTCTCGTGATATAAATTTTATAACCCCCAAATGATTATTTTAAATACAAACTTAAAAAAGTTACTAAAGCAGCTTAAAATTTTAATTTTAAAAAACCTAAGAAGAATTTTTCCAAAATTTTTCTTAGTGCAGCCCTACACTATAAGAAGAATCGCCATGCAAAATTTCAGCCCTTTAGGTCCAGCGGTTTGATCTGTGCGTTGTATGTTAGTCAGTGAGTCAGTCAGTTACGGAACTGTTTTATATATATATATAGATAAATGAACTCGCCATTGAAATTAATTATAAATGGCAGTGCTGTAACTTAAGAATTCATCATTACTCTACGTTACCGCTTGTGCAAATTAGTATGTAAATATTAAACTTTCACTCAAAAATATTTTTATCTGTCATAAAGATGAAAGCTTTCCTGGTTTCCCCTTCGGTGACCACTTTATCAATAGCATATTTCGTCTTATGAAAATAAAGAGACATTGACGACTTTTCAATACAATGAATGTCATGCGTCCAAACTAGATCATTGAGACCCTATGTATTAACGACAATACATAAATCCCAGTATATTTCTTTCTGCATATTTATGAGAATTTGGAGGAAAATTTCTCTTACTTACATTACTTTTCATTAGGGAAACTCTAAGCGAGCCAAAACAAAGCAGAGATATTTTAGCGTTCATGATAAAGCCAACTATTTAGATACCATCAGTTAAAGAAAGTTTGCAGACCTGGAGATAATTCATTCGCACCACTTTTATAAGAACTGGCTCAATATAAACTGTCATTATATATAAAACATATATATATTTCTCAATACGAATAAAAATGAAATTTCCGCCTTATCACATTAATAGACATCTAACATTTATTTACCTGATACCTCAACCTTTGCAGACAGAGTTCTTTAGATTAAAGCAGAATTTTTCAAACAAATTTTTAAACTCGACATGCAATTTCGCGGACGGCAATTCCCGAGACTTCTTGCTGACAGCATAAATGGTTGCTAACATGAAATTACGAAAATCTTACCACAATTTCTCCGATTCTAAACCCAAATCTCCACCCTCTATTTACCTCCTGCCTAACCTCGCCGGCCAAAAATTAACTTTCTTGATTAACTCTCCCTTTACCCGCAACTTCTACAACTTCTCCGTTATAATTGGATAGTCACTCAACAAAGAGCAATTCCACAAAACGGAGTCTGCACGTGGTCGCGCTCCCCCCTTGCCGGAACACGCCCCCATCGAGGGCTTTCGGCCAATCGCCACTCCTGCAGACGATTTCCAGAGGTGGGGCCTTCCCGCGCAGAATCTGAACGGGGGCACCTGTGTGTGATGCTTTTCTCTCCGAACTATTTTAATTCGCCCGTTGGTGTACCGGCGAAGCACACACGAAACACCAGCGTCAAAGACAGTTGTCTTAAAGCAAGGGTCATATGACTTTATAGCACTTGAATCAGCAAACTTCTACACTTTCAACATTTCTCCAAGTGTTGGTTCGATCTTTTTCTTTATCACTCATAATCTGGACTTACTGAAATTTGGTCGAAATTCGCAGAGACAGCGACTTCCAAAGGACACAGAAATCATTCCTAATCAGTTTTCGAATCTGTAATCAGAAGCCTGTATTAGAAAGACATAGAATCATAAAGCAAAGTGTTTTGACGAAACAAGTGCTAAATATATCAAGGTGCTAACAAAAATTACTCATATTTACGTAGAACTGACTATCAAGACTGCATTTACTTCATCATCAGAATACTTTATTTTTCTAAAAAAATAAATAATTAAAACGGAAGTGGAAATATATTTATGATTATAATAATTTCAAAATAGTTGTTATATTGTTTAACTGAAATTTAAGAACTTTCCTTCATTGTTACTTGAACACCAATATTTTGAAGATTTATATAAAAAACTGTTGGCGTTTAAAACTTTAAGTTGAATATTCAAACAATGACTGAACTGATAAAGATGTTTCCATGCCTTTGCAAAAAGGCTGCAATGCAAGAACTTTAAGTGGAGAAGGTTTTCCTTTGAAGGGAACTGAACGCTCCTTGAATAGAAACAGATGATAGTCGACATCACCTGTTAAATTCTTACCTCGACAACTATAATCAGCTGCAAGTGGCAAATGTTCAGAAGAGGTAATATTTTACTAGCAAATTTTCTACAAAACTTTTAGATCAATAACCATTTATCCTTTTTGAAAAGTTCCAACCCAAAAGTCAAGCTGTACTCACCAGGGCCAACCTCCTGTATACTGTTTAGGTAAGTAAAATGCGATTAAATTGTTTCTAATGTGAATGAATTTCATGGCAATAACTATTTCAACACTGGAAATGTCTACAAACGTTTTTGCTGAGACGAACGCATCCAGTTGTTTTATGTTTTTTTATTTTTGTGCTCCATGCAGAAATGTCTCATAAGAAACTTAAGATAGCGTAAAAAAATTAAATGAATTTAAATTAGATTCAGCTATTTTGTGTGTAAATATAGGCATAATGATAATTTAGTTTTATTTAAACGTTAAGAACTATTAAACCACTTTTTTTCTGTATCTCTGGTGTTACTGAAGCGAACTAAAGATTATTCTCTAACACAATATTTGCTTGTTATATGAATGCATTTAAACTTGTAAGAGGGAGATTGTAAACATAAATTACAATCGACAAGTATTGAATTTATTATTACACAAGATAATTATATGCATCTATCATTTCCCTTAGACTTGTCACACTTGTATAATCCCTTGGTATAACCATAATAATCATATCTTGGTATAATCGTTTCCCTTGGTATAATCATAAATATCTTTCCACTTCTGGTTCTTTGATAATTACATAAAATTATGTCGTATGATCTATTGTAGCCACTTCTAGATGAATTTATACATATTATTACCTTCATGTAGATTATTTCTACCCATCATGCATGATCTTTTTTATTTTTGAAAGAAGAAATTTCAAACTTGTGTTATTATCTTAGGTAGAAATTAAGCCTTATTAATTATGTCTTATTTATTTAGGCAGAAATTTTGTCTTAATTATTTATGTCTTTACTTAGGCAGAAATACGTAATTTCTTTACAAAAGTTTTTAATCTAACAGACTGTTGAGGGATGTCACCAACTTTCCTGCGACAGACCTTATTAATTATGTCTTATTATGTTTTATTTATTTAGGCAGAAATTATGTCTTAATTATTTATGTCTTTACTTAGGCAGAAATACGTCATTTCTTTACCAAAGTTTTTAATCTAACAGAGTGTTGAGTGATGTCACCAAATTTCCTGCAGTTATATATTTGTCTGGTATAAAATAGATTTCATACAAAAATAATTTGAATATGTTTTTAAATCGACTGTTATACATTTATTTAAATCAAAATATAACAGAAATATATTTCCTATATAGACGGCAATAAAAAATCTTAATAAAAATAAGTGATAAAAATAAAAATGATGTATGTGTTGGGATTTATGATTCATATATTCTATTCAAACTTACCAATAGGCCAGGATTTTTATTTAATTTCATTGTTTTATTACACAACTTTATTGTATACATCTTTATTGTATACACCTAATCGCTTAATAAAGGAAAAAATTAGTCACAATTTTTTAAATAGTTTCATTTCCTTAATGTCAAATGGATCTTTTTCATCAATATACTACACATTTAGCATGTCATTAAGCTACGAAAGAGCTAAAATATAGATTTATGTCAGAGGAAAACCGAATGCAATGATTAATCATCGATAAAAATGTATTCCATTTGAACATATTTTTCCTGCATTTATTATGCGTTTAAAACAAGGCCCGGAATGATTTTATTTCCGAAGTATCGATCCAATAAACATTATTTAAATATAAATAGATTCAAAACGACATTTGGAAACATAAAATTACTCAAATCTATTTAAGAGTTATATTTCTAATTACCATTTTTGTGTGTAAAATTGTGATGGAATATTTAACACCATACTGAACAACCACAGTAGTATAACATTTAGAATTTTTATTAAATTTGTACTAATTTTGTGGAATAATAAGAGAAAATTGATTTTCTCCCCCGCTATTTAAGTGGAAATCATCATTGCTATCACTAAATTCTTTAAAAAACTAATTTTTCTCTTGAGAATTTGAATGTCAATTGTTTTTGTTCACTATGTGTTAATACTTCGATAATTATAACCCGTCTTTGATTAATTATGTTGACCATGCCTGAAGGTCCAGCAAATGGTTCCTATATTCGGCGTTACAACGCAACTTCCCAAAATATGTCTCTCTCAGGGTGAGAAAAGAGTTTATTTCATGATAGGTAAAGCAGGAAAATCCAAAGATGTGCTCCCGCAGCGAAGTATGGAAGTTTCGATTCCTTAGCCGCTACTTCTTGTTTTGACTGCTAAATGCTCTCTCACGTCGCCGGAAACAATCCAAGTTAGTTAACTAAAATTATTGAGGCGAAATATTTTGGCGAGGTCGTATGAACACAATGTCTAATGTATGACTGTCTAATGTATTGGTAATTGATAGGAAATATATTATTGTTAAGTATACAGTTACTTTGTTTTTTAGAGTTTTAATTATTTTAGTCTAGAGTTACTAAAGAGTAACTAAATAATACTGATAATTAAATAAGTCATATTGTTTTTATATCAATCAATAATTTATTATTAATAATTAAGGATAATCTATACCTTGATGTCTTGAGAATTTCCCGTTATGCTCCTTTGAGAAACCCTCAAAGAATCAAATCATGCTGAAATAGGGGTTGCCCGGTTGTAATTTAAGTTTGTTTCTATCACCTATGTGCAGCATATTTTTGTTTTGCTAAGCTTCTGTTTGTGAAGGTGAGTAAATATAGGTTTGGTAAAATAGGAAGACATATTAAACAGACATTAGTAAGAGGGGTAACATATACAAAGATAGGCATTTGTAAGCACGCCCCGGATTCAAGGACCTGTATATTTAACTAGTATTTTAGGCTTATAGCCAACGAAAAAACCGGAGATATATTAGAATTTTCAGTTTTATGGCGGAATATTTTATTTTTGGGCTTAATTTGATTCTTAAAAGGCTGCAGGAGGAATTTTGTTGAGCTTTATTTTATCTTATAATTTGAAAAAAAAATTACACTTTTCTGATGTTCTTCCTTTACAAAATTTCTTTAATTATATAACTCTACATATAGTTGGTATCATTTTTATTTCAATTCAAAGTTCCCATCTATTTCTACCATTACCAGGAAATTCGATAAGTATATTAATTAAACCATACTTTCAAATTATTTTCTTAAGTACTTTTTAAATTGATTTTTATTGCATCGGCACAAGTCGGAGAGGATAATAATGAATGTAATAACAAATTATCATTTTCATTATCTTCATTATTATTAATGCCCTGTAAACAAAAATAAATAAGAATTTTGACAATAAGTATTGTATGATCTTAAAATGTCTATCAGTTTTTTAGATCATTTCGAAAATTAGTTTTAATTACACAAAAAACTCCCATATGTATTTTATGACATCCATCTAGGATGTTTCACTTAACTGAACATGATACCAGTATAATTTAGATGTCTTGATAGGATGTTTCTCTATAAATGCTTCGTTACTGGGATACAGGTTTAGGATGCTTTAATACATTAAAACATATAAGAATTGCTATGTATTTAGTTGCAATTATAATACGATAAGTTGCAATTCTAATAGATCTATACTTGACTTTATTATTAGATTAAAATTTCAAAATTTTTGAAACTTTTATTAAAGTTTGAAACAAAGATTTTTTTTTTGACAACTTCAACAATACTGTAAAAAATTCCATTGCAATATATTCTACTATTGCAGAAAAGGCACAAAAAAGCATGAAAAATGCAAAGTAAATTTTAATGAATTTAAAACTAGCTAAAATAACTAGTAATGAAAATAGTAAAAAGAGATAAAATTATGGACATCTGAAAATCAGGGGTCGAGAGTCAATATTCCAGTGTATGAATAAGCAGATCTACGAAAACAGCATTACTTTGATATATTTGAGCTATGTGCTTATATATTGCTATGCATTATATCACATCAGCACTTTTCAAACCAGTATGCACGTAAATATAGAGATAAGACTCACAATAACGTCCCTAACGTGTATTAATAAAACTATACAAAGTGCAATAAATCTACACTAGTATGATTTTTTTTACTTATTTTTAACAAAATACAATAAATGGTTGGAAAAATTTAAACTTCCAATAGTTTGGAAGTATAGCATTAATGCATTAAACATCCGACCATTAATGAGCGTATTTCTGTAGCTGCTTGAATTGCTTGGTCTTTTAAAGTTGTTATGACTACTGCTGCTGTACATATACTATGTGGCGTTATGGCAGATGTCGATGAGTCCGAAACATTCAATTTTACGTTTTACGTTGATATGTCACACTTAAAATTGGTTCGTTAATGTGGCAAAAGCTGATAGTGAAATTATGAAATAATACTAGGTTATTCGCATTGGCAAATGCTGTTATGTATAAAAGAGGCAATTCTTGGTCCCTAATTGAAACTTTTCATTGAAGACCAACAATATGCTTGAGGTTGAATATGAGTATTAACTAAAGAATATTTGGAATGAAAAACTTAATTGAGCAATTTTGTATTTCACAACAAAAGTTACTTTTTTTATTTGCCAAAAACATGAAAAAAATGACATATCAACATCTGCCATATAATGACACAGATATGTGTCATAAAACGAAATGATAGAAATGCAAAATAAAACAAAGATGTCGAAACTGATGTATTCTTGACTGTCATATGACACAATGAAAGGAGTTTTATTCATATTGGAGCAATTATTTACATTGTTTATGTAAGCTAAGCTGTTCTGCATTTATAACTTTTTAAAAAAAAACAACAACGGAGAGAAACTATAGCTTCTTGTTGGGGAATAATGAAAGTACACGTTTTAATTATCTCCCTTTAGCGAACCATGTTGATAAACGATTAGAGAATCAAGCTTCATTGCGGGAGGCTGGGTTCAAATCCCAAATAGACATAGATGTTAATTTGTTGTCCCCTTCATGGGGAAATTGTTTTTGTTCGCCTACTGGATGCTTCTATAATAAAGTAGTCTACATAAATCGCCAGTGGGTACGGGCGAAGGTTATCAGAATGAGTGCCAGCCGAAAAAGGGGGGGGGGGCTACTACACTTGAAAGGGAGAAAAAAATTTGACTAAACGCTTAAGCCTGCTGTGTACTAACCTCGTTGGATTCACTCACTTCAATGTTAACTTATGGAGAAAATGTGTCCAAAGACTGACTTCTTGAATTGAAAGTTTTTTTTTTTTAAATTCTAGTCAGTAATAGAGAAGGAAATTTTACACCTTGGGGCATTTTTCATTTTTTTAATGCAAATAATATTTTAGAATTTAAATTATACGGGGAAAAAATCTGATATAGTGTGTTCTAAATGCCCATAAATTCTTTTGATGGATGAAATTTATAAAATGAATCGAGTTGCAAGATGCAGAAACTTCCGCTTATCCGAAAATACCATTTTTATTGGATTATCAGCATTTATGTAGACAAATTTTCTCCATAGGTTAACATTGAGGTGAGAGAATCCAACAGGGTTAGTACACAGCAGCTTTAAGGCTCAAACACAGAAATAAATATATTAAGTATACATAATTTTATTGAAATGACGATAAAGTGATCTTTCCATTAAAATTATGTTTTAGTAGTATATTTAATTCTGTATGATTGTAATTTGTTACACAGTTATGATTTATAATGTTGTTACAGATTATGCGCATGTAATAAATATTATAAATCATCTCATACCTATGTAATAATTTTTTTGAAAATTGATTAGAGTTTAAACGAATTAATACGCATTGTAATTTGTTGTTATTTATATAAAACAGTAAAATGTACAATGTACTTAGAGAAGTGTGGGTGAATCTAGAAAAGTTACTAAGTTGGAACTGCCACTTACGCCATAAGTTAAGTGATAGAAATGTTTTCAAAACCCTGTAAATAACTTCTTCATATGTTATGGAATATGAATGTTAGAACGAAGTAGATGCTGAACGTTATACAATAGTATATATTATAAATACATGGAAAAGATGATGGAAAAATTAACCTACAACTAGTTGCACAGGCACCAATCTCTACGTTCGTGAAAACAATTTCTTTTAACAAATCCTAGTTATTACAATTTAATATGCTCTTTTTTTAACATCTTAATAGTTCGTCTCTTTATTTCAGTTTAAATGCATTATTTTAAGCACTCGATTTCAAAGAAACTCTTGCTGTCGTTATAATAAATTAAAGTTTTACTTACACGTAACAGAAACAAGAGTATAAATCATTAAAACTTATTGTTCTGTATAAAAAAATTAATAACATATCAGATCATAAATAACGATAGAAAGTAATTTTTAATGAAAATGGTCAGAAAAAATTGTTTCAGTAATTTTACAATATAACTAAATAATATAACAAAATAATATGAGTACATAACCAATTTATACCTGCGCCATTTTTTATACCTGAGTGTGACAATATATATTTTTCAATTTTACATCGGGACACTTGATATATATATATATATATATATATATATATATATATATATATATATATATATATATATATATATATATATATATATATACATATATATTAATTAGGTGTGCTTGTATGTGTGTGTTGATGCATATGTACGTATATGTAATGGGGATTTATATTCAACATAAAATGCATTTTCTATCAGGACTTTTTTTATAAATTCTCCTAGTTTTTAATCATACTCCCTCTTATTTCTATACCAGCATTCTAGTTTTTCTTCTTTTCCTGTTCAATTTACTGCACTGCTCAACTTTGTTCCCGTTGATTTTGCAAGGATACGTAATTTATAAGTCTCTTTTACATCTACCCAGTCTCTTGAACTGTATTTTACTACCATATAAAGAATGGGCGCAAACCCTTCTGAGTGGAAATGCTAGTTTAGGGTTTTTTCCTTTCTTAGCTCGTTGATAAAGGCTTGAGAGCCGACGGAACTTTCAGACCAGAAGCAGACGCAGTCCGTGAAAGAGGAATGTAAATGGGCAAGTGTTTAAATCATCGATTTAAATTTTAATAGATTACGGAATAAGATGTATCGATATTTAAAAAGTTTCATGACATCTATAAATTTATTTTCAGAATCTTTAATTAATAAAAGGAATCCTTGGCAGAAAAGATCCCATAAGGATATTGGAGAATAATCTCGAAATTATCTTAAAAAAATACTTATTAATAGAATTTTTTTAATTTTCCCACCTAATCAAAAGCGGTAGTTTCACTTTACGTGAAAACAAAATTCAGTAACCGCCCATATCTGTTCTTAGGGCCTGTTCACATAGATCCGTCAGCGTCAAAGATTCCGTTGGCGCTGATTGGTTAAATAGGTCAATGATTGGTTAAAAATTTTTACCTTGACGCTGACGTTGACGGATTATATGTGAACAGGCCCTTACTCATCTAAATGCACGGACATTTACTTCACTAGATTAAGTTTTCTGAAGTAAAGTTATATCGTATTTAAGTTGCTTATACTGGTTCTACTGATCGTCATACTAGGGGTTAAAGATAATTTAAAAGTAAAATGAGAATAACAGACAAAAAAAATGTAACTTTTTGAATTTCAGTGAAAAGTTAACAACGCCAACTTACGACAAACTTTCTGTTATCTAATGCTTTGGGAAGTATGGAAGCGATACTGTAAATTGAATTTCATTTAATATTCCCCTTTAAACGTATGTAAATGAAATATGTAAAAATCATGATCTCTCAATAGAGTGAATATCATTGATATCCCAGATTCGCAAGCTTATCTGAGAAATGAAAGGTTTCGTTATTGAATCTTATCAGTCAGGAAAACTATTGTAGATGATAAAATGATATTTGAAAACTTTGCCTTCTCGGGCAGTGCTTTCATAAGCGATACATCGTAAATAGATTGATAGATGATAGATGATCAAATCAGCAAAAATTATTTGCTGACATCTAACCCACTAATGACTCCAGATCCGTTGATCGGTACTGCAACGCATCTGCATAAACAGGAATTTCTTGTCTTGATAATATTTGAATTCATTTTTCTCACAAACGTGAATATAAATATAAATAGCTTTGCATGGTCGACATGATAGATGTAGACGTAAACAAATTAACTAACTGTTGGTATTAGAGTATGGTTTCTTGCATAGTTAAAAAAGTTGATGATATATATATATATATATATATATATATATATATATATATATACATATATATATATATACACAAACATTTTAAAAGGATATCTACCTACATAATTTAAAATACATTATTTTGCTAGGTTTTCAGTTTCGTCTTTTTATTTAACAATACATTTGTGAAATTTTAGAGCTGTATTTTCTGCAATTTTTGAAAAAAAAAATTATTAAAAATTTTGCTGATGTGGAATTTTTTAGAATCTGCCTTTTTCTTCCAGTGTTCCGTTGTGCATTCAAATTCACATATGAATACAAATTTGTGTGGGTGAAACATCTTATCTAATTTATGTTTTATAGTTTCTACGACAAATTATGAGGTTACATAATTAGAAGGGATTTTTATATAACAAAAATTTTTATATGTATAAAAGGATTGAAAGAACTGTAGATAATAAAATTAACCAACCTACAATATTACAAAAATAGAACTGTAAGAAGGGATATTTAATATAAAGTGTTCCTTAATAATGCGCAAAATGCAACATTAAGTATGTAAGAAGATATATCTTTCGGAAACAATCTATTTTGTAATGATATCGTCACTTTCATTAAATATTTTATCATTAAATATTTTTTTCAATTATCTGGTCCTCCTTAAAAGATTCAGATTTTGGATTCAACATTAAACTTTTACTTACACACACACACACACATATATATTAAGCTTGACACATGCACGTTTTGTTTTAATCGCTATAGACATGAAATCATTTTCGAAGGAGATGTAAATAAATTTCTAAAATTATATATTTTTAGACATACAAATATAAAATTTTTATTAATGTTAAATAAATTATAAATAAAACATTAAATTTGTTTAAGATATAAGTTGATAACCAAGGGGACAGTAGACATTGAGATTTAACTTTTTATTTTACATTATATCTATATGAAATTTTAATCCTGAATATAGTTTAATATTTGCACTATAAACGACATAAAAAAAATTTCTAGTTTATTTCAAAAAAATTTTTTTACTTAAAAATTAAAAAAAATTAATAAAATTTAAAAATGTCCCTTGAGCTAAAATTTTTACTTTTTTATAATAATTTTTCTTTTTATTTATTTATTATACCATAATGAATCATTCTGTGCATTGAATTACAAATATCTCAATATTTTATTTTTTAAAAGAAGTAAAACCGATTAATAGATGAATTTTTTTCAAAAATTTCACTTCTTTGTATATAAACAGTCACTTTTACAAGTTACTCTTCTTTAAAACAAAAATGCATGCACACATTTATTAATGTATGAATAAAGATAATGTATGGTAAATATCGTGTAATTTGAAGCAAAAATATAGCGCGTAACACATTTTAAATTTACACTATCGAGAAAAATTTCATTTTGAGAAAATTGCATACAAAGTGAAATTTAAAGGGCAAAAGTGGATTGTTTATCTATATATATAAAAGAGCTTGTCTGTTTGTTTGTCCGCTATAGAATCATAGACTGTTTCACCCACCGGGACCAAATTCGGCACAGTTAATGTTTTGGACCCGAGAAACTTAAATCAGGAAAAACGAAATTTGGGGCTCAATTAGTTTTTTTTTAAATTAATTTTTTAATGTTTTTTGTGCCCGATAGAGGTGCGTCTAACCCCTGTGGATTCCGCTCGACCAGCTGCGTTAAGAGGGGTGGTTTGAGGATGACGGAGGGGGGGGTCGAATTACAATGCACGGGAGAAAGAGAGTTGGGAATGACCATAAAATCAGACGAAGGTCCGCAGGCTCAAAGTTTCTTTCTTTCTTTCTTATTGTTTGTATATAATTTCAGTAGAAACGTGCTAAGCGCATTCTGTCTGGCCAGATGAACATGAAGAGCGGGAATGCAGCCCAGTATTTTTCTGATGGAATGCATGAAATATTTTACATCTATATATCTACCCGGGCAACGCCGGGCAATAATGCTAGTAAACATATAAATGCTAATAACTTCGTTAAAAATTATCGGATTTTGATGCGGATTTTTGCATTTGGTACATTTTGATTTGTAGAACAATATAGCATTAGAAACAAAAATTTGATGCTTTGGTCAATTTTTGCCGATTTCAACGTACACCGTCCCCTTAGGAAGATGAGAAACTAGAAGACAAATCTACAGAAATTCCACACCGGCGAGGATACCGAGCTCCCGTCAGCTTTTGAATTTTCGCAAGTTTAGAATACTTGCTTCTTCTCGCAGTTACGTTTGAAAACAATTTAAGGGGTCACAGGACCTTGAAGCTCGACGAAAAGACTATAAATATTGTCGAATTCTAACCGCAAAAACTCAAATAATATTAGAAAAAGAAATTTTCTTTCTTGATACATATAAAGTACATATCTTTAAATATGTCATATATAAAAATGGAAATTATAAATCTATAAATAATTTTCAAATTTGCAGTTTAGAATTTTATATGATTAGCTGTTAATTTTGAGTTTGCGAGCAGCATTACTTTTAAACTATCAATAGGAAACTTATAAAACTACACTCATAATGTATATTTCATGGTACTCTATACATTTTAAAACCAGAAAAATATGGAATACTTTTTTTTATGTGGGAAAATTAAGCAAATAATTATGATAATTTTTTAAGTTTTCTAAATTTTATGCTCAATTTTTAATTTAAATAATATTTTTTACGATTTATTTGGTTTTACATTACAGGTAGATATATTACAAGTGTATTCTGACCATTAATTATTTTCTTTAAACATATACCTCAATTTTATGATGCGCGCAGCACTTTAGGATTTTTAATCACCAGTTAATCATATAAAATTCTAAACTGCTGATTTGAAAATTATTTATAGATTTAGAAATTCCACTTTTATACATGACATATTTAAAGACATGTACTTTATATGTACAAGGAAACAAAATAATTTCTTTTTCTAATATTATTTGAGTTTTTGTGGTTAGAATTAGACCTTATTTATAGTCATTTCGTCGAGCTTCAAGGTCCCGTGCCTCCTTAAAGAAAAACACACACAAAAAAACTCCTGTAATATATGGCCAAAGGAACACCCTCTGCAGACTAAATATTTTTATTCTTTTCATCGAAGCTATCTAGTTACACATGCTTCTGTGAACCGAAAGTTGTCTTCAGTAAAACTCTTTGACCATAAAAATAAATAAACAAACCTCTCGAATGGAAGAGGGGGTGATTTCTTAAATTTTCCTGCTACATTCATTCCAAACGAATCAAAGAATATCGCTGAGTTGAAAGGAATTGGAGAATATTTACCGTAAACGCCACACCGATATATGCCGGCGCAGTTCCAAAACGTTTGTTTTACACATTACTAGACAGACATATATTATTGAATTAAATAAAGGATCTATATTTCTAAAAAATTTATTATTTAGACTTCAAATATTTTGCATTTCATTTTTACATTATTACATACAGCTTTTCTCTATATTAATTACTTTTTCTGGGATAAAATCCATCAAAAATTTTTTCGCCAATTAATCGGAGCTATTTTCAGTCTATCAGATTTTAAGAGAGTGATTTGATATCAATTAAAATAATTAAAAATACTTCGTAATCCAGCTGGACTTAATTGTTTCATTCCAATTGGTATGTTATGCGTTTTACAACTGACAGAGAAGAGATATATGTACAATTGTTTTCTCAATTATATTAAATAATATAGTATTAAGATATCTATCAATATACTATTAAAACTTAAAGTAGCCTCAATTTATTGAACTTTAAATACAGGATGTCCGGGATAAAAGCATCCAAAAGTTATGGCATATGTTTACGGAACTACCCATTAGAAATAAAAAATATATATTTAAATAGAAAGAAAATCTCACCAAGCTTTACTATCAATCATAGATTTCGATCATAGTATCAAAGATTTCGATGTGTCCACCTTTTGTAGCACGACAAACGTCTAAATGGTAATCCAGTTCTCTCCAAGTGTTTCGTAGCGTATCAGGAGTTATTAGACGAATTGATTGAACGATACGCTTCTTCAACTCATCCAGAGTTTCAATTTTTTGTTTATACACAACGGATTTAATGAATCACCAAGCAAAAAAGTATAATTGAGTCAAATCCTGTTGGACACAGGAAACCCGGTGTAATTTGTGGAACAGCAAAGTTTTCCAGCATATCAAGATAAACTTGTTCTGTAACAGTGAGCTGTATAGGAAGAAAAATGGACCAATGATGCCATTTACGTGCAGCATTACTAACCTTGAAATCTATTGCTATTAAAACTTGGTGAGATGTTCTTTCTATTTAAATATTTTTTTTAAAATTCTAATGGGTAGTTCCGTAAAAATAAGCCATAACCTTTGGATACCTTTAGCCCGAACACCCTGTATATATATATATATATATAATATATTTATAAATATATTTATATATATATAATATATATATATATATATATATATATATATATATATATATATATATATATATATATATATATATATATATATATATTCATATGTATATTTATACCTGAGATATCGTACCTCTAGCTTACCTGAGAAATACATTTAATTCATTCGTGTATCGTAACCACTCCTGCCCCCTTCCTGTGATTGAATGAAACAGAATCCTAGATATTAAATGTGATTTTTCAGAAATATGAATAAAAAAACATAACAAATATACGCACCAGTTTATGAAATAGCTGTTCCATTTATTCCCATTTTATAACTTATACTTTTAGTTAAAAATATTTGTGTATTCAGCAAATAATAATAATAATAATAACAAAACATTCGGTTCGAGATTTTAAATAAACTTCTTTTCGGTTGAACTCATTATTTTCTCAATTAAACGTCGCGAATGCATTGCGATATTACTTTGTCTTGTTGAAAATTTCGACGAAATTTGAAGAAGGCATAAACGCTAATTTGTCAGAGTGATAGCAATGGTTCCTTTGCGCTGATAAGAGTGTGTTTAAACAAACGGCAAAATTGAGTTACGATAATAATTAAAATCGCAGCAATGTTTTTCTAAAAGACTTTGTTTAATGAAAGAGTGCGCTAATTTAAACTGTTTGTTGAATAAAGAAAGGGGTTTATTTGGAAGAATTAATTGTATATTACATCGTCGTTGTTCATTATTCTGGAGGCGTCCGAAACAGAGCAGTGCGGGATACGCAGATGGCAGTTCACTTTTTGCGGAAGCATATACAGTATTAGATAAAATCACATCTGCAAATTCACTGGATTGGGTGAGCTGAATCTAGAAAATGCGAAATTGGTGCTTAAAGAACGAATTTTTGATATCCACTTAATATTTATTTTAAGAGCACCCTACTAATATTTTTTTTTGTGTATTAAAAAAAAAACTCGCTGTACCCCTGGCCCATATCACGGCACTCTAAAATGCCATGGCACACCAGTCGGGAATCACTGCCCGATATATATATATATATATATATATATATATATATATATATAAACTAAACTCACGGCGCAACAGTCCGGTGTGGACCAGGGCCGGCGGTACCCATCTCCGCTTTCTTGACCTTGGGGCTTGGGGTCATACAGCATATGTCTCAGTCAGGTGGTCAACCTGACGGGGGATATATATATATATATATATATATATATTAAGAGCATCCTACTAATATTTTTTTTTTTTGTGTATTCAAAAAAAAAAAAACTCTTTCTACCCCTGGCAGATTTTACGGCACCCTAAATTGCCGTGGCATACCGGTTGGGAATCCCTGCCTGAGTGCACAGAGAAACATCCGTAAAATTGATGTTAAAGTTTTGAAATTTGGGTGGCAATAATAATATGACAAAACCGGAAAAAAACAGCGGAACCTAAAATTTCTAATAACCGGCGAATCTCAACAGAAATTTATCACGCGCAGTCAAATTTATCAATTTTTTTGGTCTGAAATGGGTTTCAAGATCATATGTGGTAAAGCTGACAAAATACTAGGGTGTTTGGAGGAACACAGTGCCGTGGTCTTGAGAGCGGGTAGTTCAATGCTATAGCCCAACGTGAACGTTTTTCAAAAAGAAGAAATCTGTTGAGAAATGTAACTGAAGTGCTAGAACATTAAATGCCTTGAGGAATTTCTTCTTTTCTTCATTCAAATATTCCCGACAAGTAGGTTGTACATGCACCACTTCTGAAATGAGACCTGCCTTAACGATAGACAGTCGTATTTAAACGATCTACTTTTTATTTGGCCTTATACTTATTTACGGTAAATAAACTTGTAGAAATGGCAGATTTCTTTAAGCACGCATTACATTTTCTCTTTATTTTACATTACATACATATATAGGAAAAAATATCCTTTAAGCCGGAGTAAAGTATAAATCTGCGATTTACATTATCTTAAAAAATTTAAATTTTAAAATGGCATCCAAAAAGAGTATGTCAATATTTTCAACTACATGCTAATGCAGCTTCTTATCAGACGAGAACTGAATATTCACATTTCCTGTAATCACACATTTTGATCTTTCTCATAAATACATACATTCAGTATAATACTTTAGTTTTTCCGTTTTGATGTGATCGAGCAAAAAGTAATGTCTTTTATAATTGTCTATTGCAGTTCTCAAAAACACACAAATTTAACGAATTCTTGCATACAGCGCAGAGAACCTTTCCTCTACTTTAAATAAAAAAAATTTAGAGAGAGAATGAAATGGCTCACTGAAATTAAAATGGCGAAATATCTCTCTATAAATCAAAACGAGAGCATTTTCAACTTACTCTAGAGAGCTTGAAAAGTAACTACAAAAATAAATAAATAAATAAATAATGGTATAGAATCTCAATCTTGATTTCACTTCAAAGGATTTCGGGCTGTATATGCTGTTTGTATGAATGTGTACAGCTGGATATTTACATTGATGCAATCGTTTAAATATTTGCTATCGCACCAGATAAAAATTCGCGAAAATAATTTTCAGAAGGGAAAGCGATTGCACTCTCTTTTTAAAATGTGAGGGAAAAAAGGCATCACACTTTTTATCTGGAAAAAGAAGAGTCATCACATATATTTCATAGGCTACACAGAGTGGAAAGCAAGACAAAGGATATGCGTTAACAGTCGCATTCTTAATACCCTCTTAAAGAACTTTAGTTTGTAGAAATCATTTATTTACATTTTAGCAACATTTTTTTTAATATGAGAAAAGATAAATATTTTGACTAATTTAATGCTTTTTACTTCTTAGAAAATCGTGTTGACAGTCTCAAAGTTGGTTTATATTTAAATAAATACAGATAACACATGTTTTTATTTTCTGTTATTTATCTAAATTCTTAAAGAAAAAAGAGAAAAATTTTGACATAATGTTTACACAATCGTTACTTTTATTCAACAATGAAACACACTCTATGAGAAATAAATGAAGGATTATGAAAGAATATCCTTCTCTTGTCAAAAGTCGGCAGCTAAATAGATTAAATCGAGGAAACCAAATGATTAGAATTTAAAGCATATGATCAATCGCTTCATGTGCAAACGATAGAGACGCATTTCAGAAGAATATAATATCACTTCTTCCTCACTGATCGAACTGGGCATTTAGAACAAGGGTATTTTCATCGATACAATGAGGAACTTTCATTCGACCATCAGATGACTTTCGAAGAAGTCGAGTAATGGGCCTAAACAGAGAGAGGATCTTACTGGCGTATCGTCCACGGCATGGACCGTAATGGTATGACCGTAATAATTTTTGAGCACCACAGAATCAACGTTCATGCCATGCTAAGATGAAAAGTTTCTTAAAGTCCGCATGTTAAAACAGGGGGAATAGAAACTTACTTACGTAAGTGTTCTTAGCGAATGAAGGCTTGTTTCAAGAGCTTAAGTTTTTTATCACATAGGTTGGTTTGGCTATTTGAAAGTTAATATTCATTTAAAGGTGCAAAATGGTAGACTAGAACAATAGAGATATTTAAATGTATTATAAAAAAAAGTTGCAAAATGGACTTATGTACGTATGCCTAGAAGACATCCAAGCATTGATTAATATGACGAGCCGAGTAATATTTGCCTGCATTATTGCCATAGGTAGTTACTTTGTCATACATTTTTCTTTATTGTAGCAGTTTTTTCGATTGTCTCTTTTTATAAGACTCAAATTACTTCTTTGGATGCGGGTACACTTGGTTAAGTTTTTATAGAGAACTAGCTGAATACCCGTGCTTCACTACGGAGTACATTCAAATTAAATACAACGGTCAATGTATGCAACTAATGCCAAAAAAATTACATATATATTTGTAAAAAAATCGTAACGGATATTTCTATAGACAAAATGATTGAGAAGAAAATATTCAAATTAAATACAACGGTCAATTTATGCAATCAATTTGTATGTTTAATATCCATAAAATATACTAACTTGAAATAATTTCTTAAAAAATTTCCACCTCAATTAGTCTAGTGGTTAAATTTTATCTTTAACTGTATTTTAATATTTCTTTTGTCAATTTATTTCGTTGTTATGGACGTGAAGCAAAATTAGCTTAAAGTATCACAAAAAGAAAAGAAACCAAGTGATCAGCAATTAATAAATTAATTTCTAAAAATTAATCGTTAAAAATTTACCAAACATCAGAAAATCGAGGTAAAGATTTGAAAGAGATTTCATTTTAAAGGGATTTTTATAATCTTTCTCGTGTTATAAATTTTATAACCCTCAAATTATTATTTTAAATGTAAACTTTAAAAAACTTACAAAAACAGCTTAAAAATTTAATTTTAAAAAATCCAAGAAGAATTTTTCAAAAATATTTCTTAGTGTACCCCTACACTATAAGAAGAATCGCCATGCAAAATTTCAGTCCTTTAGGTCCAGTGGTTTGGTCTGTGCGTTATCTGCCAGTTAGTTACGGAACTGTTTTGTATATATAAGGATGGACTAGCTGAAAACCCACACTTGGCTATGGAGTACATTCAAATTAAATACAACGGTCAATGTATGCAATTAATGCCAAATATATATATATATATATATATATATATATATATATATATATATATATATATATATATATATATATTTATAATAAGTACGGCGATCAATGTATACAATTGGTGTAAATGAAAACAAAAAAATATATTTATAAAAAAATCGTAACGGATATTTTATAAGCAAAATAATGTAGAAGAAAATATTCAAATTAAATCTAATAGGACATGCTAAAGAATATAGCACAGTTAATATAGCACAGTTTGAGGAACATATCTTTCACTGTATTTTAATATTTTTTTGGATAATGTCCAATCGTCTGCCGCATTAGCAAGAAAAAAATATATATTGTCTATTTAGTTGTTATGCACGTGACGATAAATTTATTTAAAGTACTAGAAAAAGAAATCACGGGATCAGTATTTAATAAATTAAATTCTAAAAATTAATCTTTAAAAATTCACCAAAAATTAGAAAATGGAGTCAAAGATTCAAAAAAGATTTCATTTTAAAGGAATTTTTACGATCTTTCTCGTGATATAAGTTTCATAACCCTCAAATTATTATTTTAAAGTTACTAAAACAGATTAAAAATTCAATTTTAAAAAATCTAGGAAGAATTTTTCAAAAATCTTTCTTAGTGCACCCCTATACTATAAGAAGAATCGCCTTGCAAAATTTCATCCCTTTAGGTCCAGCGGTTTGGTCTGTACGTTGTATGTCAGTCAATGAGTCAGTCAGTTACGGAACTGTTTTATATATATAGATGATGACTTGCTCTCAGATGCTTAATATTTCTGTCGCATTTCACTCAAGGAAATCGAATAATAAAAATCATTTGTGCCCCAATTCATGCTATTACTTTGAGTCTCTTAAAATTAAAATGAATTGACTTAAAATTTAACCTTGTGTTTTGCTTGCAAATTAAAGATTTATAATTATTCTTTTCAGGAGTCCCGATGTGATCCGGTGCTCTGGGCGGTGGGGAGCCTCGCAGAGGATGGAGAAAAGTAAGCTCATGGATTGATAGCCCTACTTCTGGGATAATATTCTTCCATTGTAAACTAAAGGGTTAGAAAGCTAAAAATATTTTAAAAGTTAGTAGCTAATTTGAAAAAAGATTATTTGTAAAACTATTAAGAGGCATAAGGTTGGTGAACGAATATAGCTCGGTTGTTCGATGGTTAGAATATAAGCATAGGGTGCCCCACTCAGTGATAGAAGTGACAATACTAATTTATTTGATTATCAGCATTTATGTACCTGTAAATAGTTGACAAAAATATATTTTAAATAAAAAATTTGGGCGCAGCGCTTAACCCCCCTATAGAGAGAGAGAGCCATTATAATCCCTAAAAATGTCAATCCTAAGGGGAGTGGAATTCTATAACTGTCAACTGGACTCCTCCCACCACAAGAGTCAGCAAGAAGAGGAAAAGGGAAATACGATTTTTTTCTTAGTACATAGCAGACTTAATTATGGGAGCACCCAGAAGGCGAACCAGTGGTACTTCGTGTGAGGGTACAATACATCCATGCCTTGGCCTGGATTCGAACCTAAGGCCACGTGGTAACAGCTTGAGCAGCTAACCACTACAAAACTTGGGAGATATGAAAGCATAAATATGATGGTCTGAACTTATTATGTAATGTTAATTTTCGTTTGGTAATTATGAATATATTTTAACGTAAGATTACGTTCCTCAATAACGGTTCTTTGGAGAGAGAAAATTGTCCTGCGTCACGAGTTATAATTTTGGAATCGTGCCAAACCCAGTTACATTAAACAGTTAAACAGAAAAGTACCAAAATTCGTCCAAAAAAAAAAAAAAGAAAAGAAAAGAAAAGAAAAAAAATGAGATAAGCAGCAAACGATATGTAATCCTACGTTAATAACCCGTGGTAGTTTCGTTAGAGGAGACTGAAATATTTTTTATAAAATTTTTCTGTCGACCAAATACAAAAAAAGTCAAAATTAAATACATCAAAGCTTTTTTTTAATCACTTATTTACTGAGAGACATTACTGATATTAACAAATATGGTTTAGTAGAAAAATTCATTTATGAACTTCAACAGTAAATTTAAGGAACTATTACTACGTATTTTTGTATCCAGTATTAAGATGCTTTTTATATTTATATCCAAATCAGAGCTTTTGAAATCCTTTATAAAAGAAAAAGAAAAGGGAAAAAGAAAAGAAAGTATTCAGATTTCAATTTATAGTTCGCTGTATGTTCATTTCAATTTGATTCAACAAAAGTTACTTCGCAAAATAATATGTAATTATGAGCATTATTTTTCCTTTTTATCAATTTTTCCAGTACTGTCTTAGTTAATTTATTTCTTGGTAACTTATAGCCTGTCTTATTCTGAAATGTGCATTTCCTGTTTTTAAATGTCTACTCATATGTTTATACCACTTAATATATTTAATATATAACGACGAACTTTCTGTACTTTCATAATAGAAGGTGTTTCAAATAACAGCTGTGAATGACAATAGAAAGGAAACCGAAGTCAGTTAAAATATATTTACTATCGTATAAATGTAATTTGATACTTGATGTTTCAACACGCATAGGTTAAAAAACAGGAACACAACTTCTTAAAATTCACTATGAAAATTGAAAAGTCAACTAGTTTGGGTGTAATAAATATCATTCTTAATAAATCTGTCTTTATGGACAAATCACATATGTGAAGATCATTGAACCCATTGATATAAATAGGGGAAACCACAGAACACGCCCGGAGAACTTGGGAATAGGCAGAAGGGAAAACGAGAGGGGTTCGTCTGCGAAAAGAAGCGGGGGAGGGATATTTAATGTTCTCAAAGCGAACGAAAGGAACACAGCCGAAAACGAAACAAACAAATAAAGCAAGATGGAATGAAAAGGTGAAGAAATAGAGCCAAAGGTTTAATTAAGCAATGAAATTAAAGAATAAAGGAATGTGATCAAATGGTCAAAAGGAAGCAGGAAAATGAGATACTAAGTGAGTCAATCATGTTCAAATATTGTTCCAGGCAGCACATAAAGAAAATAGGTCATACACAAAAACTGAAGAATTCGTAGATATAGAAAAGTTTTCTCGACATTCAGATATGGAGTTAATAAGGAGAAAATTGTTAGCTTTAGAAATTTTAGTGTTTTCATAATCCATAGTGTAACGTAAAATACATGAGAATTATAAAAATTTTACACAGGAATTACAAGATTTTACAATAATTATATACAGGAACTTTTTTAAATGACAAAGAGAGAGATTACTCCCATTTCTCAAACCGGGAGATAAACTCTCATTCTTATTACCCTCGATTATACATCGGATAGCTTTTTTTTTGTCCGCACGGGAGATGACCTCCGAAAACCCCGAAGAAGGCGGTATGTCTGCAAAGGCTCCTTTTTTCGCCCGAACACTTTGAGGGTCATTTCGACATTCCTCGCTCCCATGCTCGATCTCCCCGAAGGGCCAGGGGTTGAGGCGCAATTGTGCCAAAGGGTTGGGTACAACTTAAATAAAGGATCTAAAGAGAGATGGGGATCCGATAACTATACAATCGGCAGAATCATGCCCAGTGTTCCCCGGTCTCGTGGAAACATATTTGTCTGAAATTTGCTATCATACTTTTATTTACAGGGGAATTTAAGAAGCTATTTGTTCCTGTTTTGTGTATTTCGTTAATTTCATGTAATTTACACATCGTGAGGGTTTTATAGGATTGACGACGAGTAATCATGCCGCCGTCCTGTTCATACCGGCCACACGTAACAGAGTATTAAATCTTGCGTCACATCGGCAAAATTGGTCATAAAGTTACATGACCAATACTGCCCTCCTAAACATAAAAAAAAAAGTATCTCAATTTTTTTTCTGAGCAAAAAAGACTGATATGGCCCTTAGGACATCAAGACTTTTTTTAGATACATCTTATTTCTTTAATGATTTTCTTATGTTTCTAAATAAGAAACGGCCTTCGGGATTAGGAATAATGTCAGGTAGCTCACAAACCAGAAAAACCGTAAAAATGGAAAGAAAATGAGATACGTCTTTTATGCTTAGAAGGACAGAATAAGCGTCTTCTACTGCATAATGGCCCACACTCAGCTTCTCTAAGCCTTCCCAGTTAGGGCTTATTCCCACAGAATCCGTTAGCGTGAGCGTTAACGATTCCGTTGTCGCTGATTGATTAAACGGATCAATTATTGGTGTATGATTGGTTCAAAAATTTTACACTGACGCTGACGGATTCTATGTGAACAGGCCACTACATTATGTTTTCCAGTAAAACTATACAGTATCCCCTCCTTAAAGGCCTTGAGTATAGTCGCTTTTATTCTTTCTTCTCGCAACAGAAATTCAGCTGTAATATTTTTTAAAAATATTAAACAGACTTTGGGAGAAAAAATAGCTTAAAGGAGAGAAAAAGAATAGTTTTATAACGCTTCCTTGGTAAAGTAAAGTAATTAAGTAGTTCGATTGCACTGAACTGGATTGTTTTAAGTAGGATTATGATATCTTTAGCAGTTCGACTACATTCGATGTGTCGATTGAGGAGAGTTTTTGGTTTATCACAATATGATTTATTATATTAATTTCAATTTAAACTTTACACTCCAACTGTTACTAGATTCTTCATACTTTAAAATTTTTGTTAATAATTTTGAAGATTTTTTGAAGATCTTCAAAAAACTCAACTACATAAATACGAAATTAAGAGCCATAGTGTATAACAGTATCGTACAAAGGCGTATAAGAAAAGTGTCAGCACTTTACTGATGAAACTGCAAAATACTAGCATTTTCCTTTCAAACAATTTTTTATTGCCATACAATACTTAAGTTTATTTACTAAAGTTTATTACTAAAATTTAATACTAATGTTTATTACTAAAGTTTAGAAACAACAATTTTAACAAATTGCTTAATGATAACTATTTCAAAACACCTAAATTTTCACAAACATAATATCAGCGCGAGTCAATTTAATAAATCGAATAATTTTTTATTAGAATTCCTTCAAATGCTTAATTAAGCCTGTCAGACACATTGTTATTATCTTGTTAGTCAAAGAAATATTTTCAATGAACTGTAAAGGTTTGAATGCACAGGTGTGTTTATTTCCCGGGAGCATTTTAATTTTTTTCCCTTGTCCCTAACTCTCTATTAAATATGAGGGTGAATTCTATTGAATTTTAACTAGTCGTTCCCCCACTCATTGAAGAAACTTCGTTAAGAAAAGAATCGTTAAGAGGACTCACGACTCTTAAGTCGAGGAAATAAGGCATATTTTCATACTTTTTGACTCTTTGTAACTATTTCAATTTACTCCCAATTTTTCCAAATTTTATGTATATGATAAATTGATATATTTATTTTAATAAACAAATTTTCAACTCTCCAAATAATTTAAAATAATTTTTTTTTAAAATGCTCTAGATATACCTTGTTTTTTAAGCATCTTTATTGTATACTGGCTACGAATTAATTTGAACTATGAAATTAATTTTACACTTAAATGTATAATTCCTGTTTTATATTTAAAATAAATAATTCAAAATACAATTAAACATAAAACATTCAACATTAAAATATTTTTTCAATTTTTTTAAAACTGCTCAAAATATACTTAAAATTTCCTTAATTTTTTGCATTAATTTACCCCTGAAAATATAACAAAATGTGCAGTGATTGCAATAATTCTAGTTCAGACGCAATAAAATAACATGATAATGCAGTGATAAAAATTTCATGGAATTATGTTTCATAGTTTTTGAGATATCAGTTGCGGAATGATGCAAAATTATATTTTGAGAAAAATGAGTTTAAAATTTTTCTTACCATAAACTAGATCAGTCATTAAATATTTAGAATATCAATATCTCCGGAACTAAGCGGAATATTTTCATGCAGTTTGCTTTATTTTGTTCAGAAATGATCAGGCTTTAACATATATTTTTTCAAAAAATCGAATGTTTTAAAGATTTAAGGGTAGTGAGTCCCCTTAAGACGATTTGACGAATCGTTAATCGTTTTGACGATTCTTATGAAGGGGATTTTCAATGTTTTCTACCGAAATGCAAAGCAAAGGTTTGAATGTTTCTACCTCACATGTAAGCACAGTGGCGAATCATCGCACAGGCGCAAAATGCACGCTCTTTCACCTCATTTACACAGTCGCGATAGCGGCGAGTCGAATTGCGGGGGGGGGGGGGGATGTGTAAACGGTGTTCTCGTCGTTTCTCCTCGCCAATCGTGAGCCTCGGGAGCGGTTTTCTGGCACGAGTCAAAGGGGCGAATGGCGCCCACAGTCTTGTTCTTAGCAAAAGGCGGGAATGTGATAACGGTCGGTCGCGTCGATGTAGGAACGTGATTAATGTTTCGCGAATGCCTTTCGAGTGGCGCGATCGCGAATGTGTAAATGCGGCATTAGAGCATCCAAAAATTAGCAGTTTCAAAAAGAGATACATTCTGCGAACCTCAGGCAAAGGTACCATCTTCATCTGTACAATTTGCCGTTCGTAGAATAACAAACGCCGTACTACAAATTCTTACCACCTAATAACTAACAAATAAAATTTCGTTTTCGACCGTGAGAAAATATTCTGAGTAATAAATATTTTTTAATAATAGTTAGACAAGGGAACCTCTTAACTAGATTGGGCCCTCCAAATTCTTCATCCGCTACTGTGTAAGTAACATTGTAAACGATTCTAGGATAAATTAGATGCAGGGTAAAAAAAAATGAACTACGCATGATCGTTGTAAGTATTTCTTAAATAAAAAGGACATTAGATATTTCTAAAATCAAACTTATGTGGAACTAGATGAAAACCCGTACTTCGCTACGGAGTACATTGAAATTAAATACAACTGTCAATGTATGCAATTAAGGCCAAAAATATGTATAAATATATTTATAATAAATACAACGATCAATGTATGCAATTGATGTATAAAAAAACGAAAAATATAATTATAAAAAAATCGTAACGGATATTTTTATAGACAAAATAATGTAGAAGAAAATATTCAAATTAAATCTAATAGAACATACTAAAGAATATAGTACAGTTTGAGGAACATATCTTTTACTGTATTTTAATATTTTTTGGATAAAGTCCAATCGTCTGCCGCATTAGCAAGAAAAAAAATAATTTTTTGTCTATTTCGTTGTTATGCACGTGACGATAAATTAATTTAAAATACCAGAAAACGAAATCACGTGATCAGCATTTAATAAATTAAATTCTAAAAATTAATCTTTAAAAATTCACCAAAAATCAGAAAATGGGGGCAAAGATTCGAAAAAGATTTCATTTTAAAGGAATTTTTCTGATCTTTATCGTAATATAATTTTATAACCCTCAAATTATTATTTTAAATGCAAACTTTAAAGAATGTTTCAAAAAAGATTAAAAATTTAATTTGAAAAAAAATCTAAGAAGAATTTTTCAAAAATCTTTCTTAGTGCACCCTTACACTATAAAGAGAATCGCCCAGCAAAATTTCAACCCTTTAGGTCCAGCGGTTTGGTCTGTTCGTTGTCTGTCAGTCAGTCAGTCAGTCAGTTACGGAACTGTTTTATATATAGAGATTACAGCAACCTATATCTAATATTTCTGCGTACTCTAACGACTGTAAATAGTAATTTTTCCCTGTAGGTCACATTTGAAGAGAAGAGGGCTTTTTTCGAAAAGTAATAGAAAATAGATTGAAAAGCTGTCAAAAAGTATTAAAAATGACTCGTTCCAAATATCAAAATAACCAAATCTAAATCAAATATTTGAAACCTGCATTTAGCTAATTAATACATTTTAAGGTTTTTTTTTAACAACTTTCAAGGAATTGAATAACGCTATACAGACTACAGGATTACAGTGCGCATTCATACTGAAGTGCACTGCAGTTCATTCAGAATTGCAATGTATTTCAGTAATATAAGAAGTGCGTAAATAAAGGTGCTGGACTTAGAATTTGAAAAAATAAACTGATGAAAACGTAGAAAACGCAGTTTTTGGTCTTTAAATAAAACAGGTACAACTGCTCGTGCTAACTATATTACTCTACCGTGGGTGAATTTGGCAGCATGGAAATATAGTGACCTCTGCTGCACCAGATTGAGATACTGAGACATTTAACTACTCAAAACATAAAGCTTTTAGGCGTAAATGTATCAATTATGGTAAAAAAATTACTGTCAATACAAATTTTTAATGTAACTAAAATAATTTGTAGAATTTTGGGGATTTTAAAATGATTAAAAATAAGCTTTTAAAAATTACATGCTTACTTAAAACTGAAATCTACAAAGCATACAACGCATGTCATTTAATATCTCGAATTAGTCTTGAAAAAGATTATAAGACTATCCTTTAAAAACAGGGTAATAATCCTCCTTATAAGATCTATTTTCTTTTATGCAACTTTTCCCTCCCTATATCCAATAAAAAAAAAACACCTTTAAGATTATAACCTTTTAGTGCTTAATACTGTCCATCTTTCCTTTTTTCGCAATAACGTTTGGCATAAATGTTGCATTTTTAAAGAGCTATAAAAGAAACCACTAAAGAATTATTCTACCAATAGATAACCAAAGGCTAAAAAAATTATTAATTTAAGCTTTTTCAAAAGGTTTAGCTTACTAAAAAATTAATAAACGTTTGGGTGTTTACATACCTTGTATCATTTCAAACGTATAATCATCTCCAAATTTAATGTTTTCCCAAAAGGGTTTTAAAGTGTTTCCTTAACTTTTGTAGCTATAATTAGGTATTTATTAGTGTGAATAGTTGATTAAATTTGCTATGAAAAAGACATTAAAACTAATTTAAGAACTTGTACCTATTTTTAAATTGTAACTACGATATCTTTGAAATATAAATTCATATTTCATGTCTCGAAACATCAAATTATAGCTTATCATTGAATGATATTTAGGATGATTGAAAATTTAGTAAATTTCTCAGCTTATCTTGCACAGTATCTCAACACGTAAAACATATTAACGGAATAATCTTATTTTCCTTTGTATAAGCAAATTATACTTCCGTTATTCGATCCCAGAAGAAATAAAAGAACTCAAACCCTCAGTTCATTCAAAATTTCTGTCTTGAATGCAGTTCTGAAAGTATGAACATGTAAAAAATACCGTCATTATGAATATAGAATTCTTGAAAAGGTAACTAAAATTTAAAAGATCACTATTACTGATGTCTAACATTCTACAATATAGCATTTTTCAAGCCCAAATTGCCAATTTATAGTTTCAAAAACCCTTTCGATTTTTTCAATATTTTGGGATTGATAACAAGCACTAAAAATTGCTTTAAATTAATTTGATTAAAATATGTATCCCATTCATTTTTCCATCAAAAATCCGAATGCCTTAACTAATACTGCCCAGTATGAAAATATGTAAGGAAAATCCAACAGGTATATGAAATTACATATACAAGCCCCTATGGTCACCATATATTATAAAAATTAGCTACAAAACATTTATTTTATGATCAGATTTTTATTTTACTCGCAGTTCTCATTATCCTTTTTTTCAATCGACACTTTAAAGCCTTTAAATACTTGAGATTTTTGAATAATTTTTAATCAACTTCATTAAATGATATGAAAGCTTCACTCTCTTTTAATCTAAAACCTACCCCCCCGCCATGAAAAAAATGGGAAACATTAGCAAAAATTTAAGCACTCTCATAAGTTTTGATTTTTTTTCCAAGTCTGGATATAGAAGATAAAAATTACTTTATAATAACTACAACTTTATTCCTTAAGCTGGGATTAAAAATTCCTGCAAACTAGCCTCTCTTAATGTTTTTAAGCTGAATAAACAAGCTCGCTAATCTCTCGGATAAGTTTTAGTTCTTTAAGAGTATATTTTAGGGAAAGTTTAAAAAGAAAGTCATATTTACCAAAGCTTCTTCCAAACAAACTTCCCTTTTTGTGAAAAATAACCACTTTTTCTAATTTTGATTGCGCACTTAAAGCGGCATAAGACTGTATAATATTTAGATGAGGTAAAAAATACACTTTTCCACGAGAAAGTATGCTCATTAAATTTACTTTAAGCTCAAAAACAGTAGAACTTCTCGCATATTTCAGTACACCGCTGAACTTTAAAAAGGGTATATTTATGTAATTTATTTTTTCTCGTGTTTTAATTTCTCTTTAATGAAAACGGTAAAAAAAAATTTTGACATCTACGTCGCTAAGTTAAAACATTGCGTGCGTGTGGAAGAAATTTTTATTGAAAAATTTCCCACAAGCTCTTAAGAATGCAAGCTACAAGTTTAGTTCTTTTTTTTCTTCCCTTTTACTCCTAAGTCGTGGTGCTTTTCAGATTTTCCTTTTTTTACGTCTTAAAGTCGTTAAGGTTTTGAATATTCTATATTAATGATTCTTTTAATCAAAATATAAAACATTTTAATTACTTTAGCTTGTGCCTCAAAAATGAGGTTTTCTTCTGGAGGGCAGGTTTTGCAAAGTCCATGAATATGAATTGTCTAATTAAGAAAAGGCAAATATGCAAAAGAAGCACGTTCTAGTGGGAAAAAGTGGGTTTTCGTTCATAAAGATGTTGAATGTTTTAAAGTAAAAACACTTGGGATTTTGGAGCCTTCTTTCGTGCATTTATTATATTATAAAGCAGTGATTAACTTTGAGGAGGGCAGAATTAACTATAACAGTAAATTTTAATTTCCATTATAGTTAATTTTCCTCGCTTCATAGATATTTTTCTTAAAAATATCATTTTATTTATGACATTAATAAATTTACTTTACTGTGTTTTAACTTCATCTAAGATTAATTTTTTAATTGTATTTTGGTTTGAGAAAAATGAGTGAAAAGGAAATGTTTTGAGAATAGGTTTAAAAATTTAAACAAGCAAATCCTCGTAACATAGAATAAAGTTTTTACAGTTAGCTGACTATAAGATGGTTTTTAAATTGTTCAGTGATTTTAAATGTAGGAATACATAATAAATTTATTAATTTAATATAATGAATATCCATCTGTAAAAGCAATGATATACAAAAAAATATTTTCTTTTGCTATCAATTAAGCTTTTTCTCTTTGATATCCTCTATTCAATCTCCTGCTCTCAAAAGACAATAAATGGTTTGAAAACAACCAAATTAATCTCATTCATATTTAGAAATTTACTAATGATTTGTTGATTGAAAAAGGGCCCAAAGACGTCATAGGAGTTTTGACTGATGACAGTTTCAAAATTAAAGCTACAGATGATAGTTCTGTAGTGTTTTAAGTTTTAGACGTTTTGAAAAGCAACTTCATCATATATTTCTGAGCTGTGCACAACAAACTTCCTAACACCACTTATACGCTCTTGATGGATGCCTGGCTATGATTTATCAATTTGCAGCTGATAGTTATCAATTGAAATATAAAACACACTTTCCTTCTTCCTGTCCGCTTCGTTCTCCAGTACCCTAACTAAGCCATGTCTATTCAGACTTCATGAAAAAAAATCTTTACAACTTATAATGAAAAGACCCTATTAAAAAATATGATCTGCAATTTTATAGCTCCAGCATATTCATATTAGATCTCAAAATGCAGTAGATATCATTACTTGTAATTCATACTGAGAAAGAACAACCTTTTAAGTGTAAATTTTACTTTCCCAACTTTGTTTTTCCTACAAGTAATTTATTTCGTGTTTGTTTGAAGAAAATATTGGGGAGGTAAGGAAGATATAACATTCATTAAAGTTTATATGCGTTTACTATTTAGGGATAAGGTTTATCCTTTATTCCTCATCTTAAAAAAAATTTGTCGTTTGAAGTACACTGAACTTATAAATAGGCGAATCAGGAGTTCTACGTACTATCTGCACAAATATATTGCCAACCATGAAGGCTGAAAATGAAATGCAAATTGCCCTTAAAAATGTCAATGTGATTCAAATGTGAAAGAATTAATCATACTTTTTCTAGAGTAAAAAGAGGGAAGTTGATGTAAGTTTTGCTTTTACTTTAGCTAAACGATACTATATGTAGTTAGATCACATCTGAATACTTGTTTTTTTAATACAGGGCTACTTTCTGATTATCTGTATTGTTGGGTATTGTTGGTTTTTCCGTGTACATCCGTGCAAAAAGAACGAGCTCCTATGAGCGGAAGTTTCGTGTACAACCGCCACAAATACAATAAACAGATACCGTGCATATTATGATACTCCAAGAAGTATCAGAGAGATATCATTTTATTCAGCAAAACACGCGATATTATTGTGATTCCCTGTTATTAGCACGTGTAATGTGTAGGTTCTATAAAGATCAGATTGTTGCTAATTTTTGACGTTACTCATATGCTCACTGTTTGTAGGTCTTGGTACTTGCATTTGAAGCGTCAATTAGTCCTTTTTTCAAAATTTAACTCAGTTTTTACTGGTGAGAGTCAAATTTCTAAAAAATACTGAACCTATCGTTCTCGATACTTATTTTTCTCTGTTTGTTTACAAAAGTTATGTGCTTCTTGGAGCCCCACGGATAGTTTTCTTTGTTGGGAGAAGATCACCTTTGCACTCGCAAAAATGCACTAATTTTACTACCAAGCTTAATGTGTTATCACATAGTTAATTTGTAATTAACTTGAACTGATATTTTAGGGTGAATTGTACAAAGCTTTATCTATTATAAAACAAAAGCTGAATTTTGGGGAGATTATTAGAAATAATTTTCTCTTAAAAAAATTAATGTTTTATGAATAATGAATGTATTGCACGCAGATTTTTAAAATATATATATAAGAGATATATATTAAATTATTTGTATATATTCTATCCGTAGGTTATACTTTAATCTACACCTAAAATATTTACCATATTTCACATAAAAGTATTTTTTTCAGCAAATGTATTGTAATGTACATGAAATATAAAAATTTTCCCCCAAAATTGCTGTAAAATATTAGTAATTTGTACTTACCTAAATTTACGTGGAAATTGTATCAACATACTAGATATAAACATACTAGATATACATGTATACAAAATTTTAACAATTTGTGACCATCAGTTTTGAAGAAATAGTGCCCACAAGTTTGAAAATAACAGTTTTTAGAAATAGCCATTTAAAGTTTAAAGTTTCTATAAATTACTGTACTATTAGCTTTATACATTTGGCCATAAAACTGATTCTAATTGTAGTATCGACTTAATTTTTTTAAAGGTTCCTTTTTTTCAAAGTCATATTTCTTCATAAATGTGGGCAAGATTATTAGAAATTTTATGCAAACTGACATTGGTGTTTAAGGAATTCAATTTTAATTAAATGAAATATTTTCTTATACCTCCAATGTTTTTCATTCAATGTTTATTTCAGTGACTTTATTAATTTTTTAGTTAATATTCGGATATACAAAAAAACCTCAATCATTAACGGTTAAAGGCGTAGCTTGTTTGCAGGATTGATATTTAGTACAATGTTTGCAGATACGCTTATTACTTGTAACTATCCCAAACAAAACTTGCAAACAAGCTTTCCGCTTTCATTTTAGACCCATTAACTAAACGTTTCCCGCGAAGGAGAATACACCCATACCTCTCTTGATACATTCCGGAAAAGTTGGCCGTAAACGAAAAGCCGTATAACGAATCAATTATTTTGATACAAACCCTTGCAAATTTAATTAGATCGGTTCCAATTTTTTATAAATAATATAGTTTTTAGTTCATAAAGCATTTTATTCTTTTAATTTCCTATAAAAATGCTTACATAAAAATAAAAAGGCAAAACAATGTAATAATAAACGGAAATTCAAAAAATAAACATATAAACGAAAAACAAAAGAAATCATATGTACATATCTATATATATAAAACAGTTCCGTAACTGACACATTCATTCACTGACTGACTGACTGACATACAACGCACAGACCAAACCGCTGGACCTAAAGGGCTGAAATTTTGCATGGCGATTCTTCTAATAGTGTAGGGGTGCACTAAGAAAGATTTTTCAAAAATTCTTCTTAGAGTTTTTTAAATTAAATTTTTAAGCTGTTAAATTTTTAAACTTTTTTTACGTTTGCATTTAAAATAATACATTGAGGGTTATAAAATTTATATCACGAGAAAGATCATAAAAATTCCTTCAAAATGAAATTTTTTTCGAATTTTTACCTTCATTTCCTGATTTTTGGTGAATTTTTAAAGATTAATTTTTAGAATTTAATTTATTAAATGCTGATCACGGGATTTCTTTTTCTGGTACTTTCAATAAATTTATCGTCACGTGCGTAACAACTAAATGGACAAAAAAAATATTTTTTTCTCTTTCTAATGCAGCAGACGATTGGATATTATCCAAAAAAAATGCATATCCCTTACGATTTTTTTATAAATATATATATATAGATAGATATATATTTTACATCAATTGTATACATTGATCATCGCATTTATTATAGATATATATATTTATTTTTTGGCATAAATTGCATACGTTGACCGTTGTATTTAATTTGAATGTACTCCGTAGCGAAGCGCGGGTTTTCAGCTAGTAAATACCATAAAATAAAATGTTTAAAAACTGTTTTAACGTGATGACGAACATTAACATGAAGAATCACTAAGCTATAATATGCTGCCATCATCACTTTCCGCTGTTGTGACAGTATAACGAAACATTGTGGCCCGCAAATCGAAAAAGTGCCATAATTAAAAAAGGCCGTTATAGCGAAATGCCGTATAAAGAGCGGCCGCATAGCGAGGTATAGGTGTATAAAAGGAAGAAGCTGTTAAGTAAATATTTTTCATAACAGTTGTAGTAGATTCAATTTTTCTTAATTTTGTACATTAAAAATAACGAAATGGAATACGTGAATAGTTTAGTTTTAATTTAGTTTAGTTTGGTTTAGCTAACGCCTGCACTTTGCACCAAGATCTTTCGGCGCCGCACTTACCAGGGCATCGCTGTCTACAGTCTGAAAAATTTGTCTCTGGTTATTCCAGGACTGAACATGATAGGAGAGTTTGCTCAGTATTTGGCGTAGAGTGTTGAACGTTCGGTCAAGAGCAGGGGACACGCGTGCATTTGATCGACATCACTCCCCAAGAATATATGAATATGTATAAAGAATTTACATTGTTACAGATGTATGTTTACGGGCAAAAACCGTTCTTTTATGAACCTGAAAGGAATGTAATACGATTGTTATCAAGAGTGTAGTGTTAGCGGCATTTACGTGGATGATAAGTGACCGTCAAATAGCTGTTTAATGGGGTCAAGTCCTACTGTCATCGTTATTGAAATACCCATCACAGGTTGAACCCATTCATGCATCAACATGGCAGAGATAAATATTTTTTGCATTCTAACTCATACGTAGTTTCGCATTTGTGTTATTCATCTAAAACTTTTCGCAACATACATATACGAGATTCTGATACTTAATATTGTCGTGAAAAAGGAATATCGCAATTTATTCATAGTAGTTTGGGTACATTCGGCACATTGTTGATAACATATAACTAGGAGGAGAGGGAATATTATCTAGTTTCAATTATATTTAGTATTGATTTTGTCAGACAATGATTTTTCCTCTTTTTTAAATTACTCAGAATTAATTTTCCATTTAAAATTTTTATTTACTTACTTTAGAAAGACACTATACATACTTCACATTAAAATTTGCATTTCATTAGTTTCCTTCTTATTTTATTACATTATTATTTATTTTATTATTTTAATACATTATTTTTTATATTATTATTTTATTACATTATTGTTTATTTTTTTTATTATTTACTTTTTTTGTTTTCAGAAAATTCCCTGCTCAAATGGAGTTACTTGTGAGAGACGTTACTTCAACAGCTAATTGTAATACCAAAACATATATAATTTAATTATTTCAAATAAGAAATAAATTAATAGCTTCTTAAAATGCAATGATAATGCTTGTGTGTAGGTATAATTTGTCATCATCGTATTTTATTTATATGGGTTTTTTATGTATAAAATTTCATTTAATATCAGTTATTTGTATTTGTTTTGTTTATGCATTTTGTTTTATTTTTTACATGTGTTTTACGTGCAATCGTTTCCGAAATATTTTATGGAAGAATAATTTATATCTCTTTCTTGTTAATAAAAAATCGTAGTAAAATGTTCTGCTTTTCATAACTGCGGAACAATAGTATTATAATTGACAAAAGAAAAATACATAAACTTATTGGAGGAGAACAAAGTGAAATAACACAAAACATTTTTGTGATCAATCCATTGGAACTGAATTATTTGAAAGTGCTTAGACTACCTACGCAAACCTGCTCAGAATTTAAAAAATATGACCATGTAGAAAATCAAGAATCAAATACAACTGGGACTTGCAAACTGGAAAGCAGTTCTTTATTTCTGAGAACCAATTCAATAGCTATCCATCCACCAACTTTTTCATATGCGTTGTGCCCAATAATTAAAAAATGCCCCACAACAGGCCATCATGGCAATCTACTTTAATTGTTAACAATGTTACATTCATAAGCAACACATACAGATTAAGGTAATATTAACGATTAGAATTTTTAATGTTAAAAATCCATTATACGGTTTGCTACCTGTATTGCTTTTAAGCAAAATAAAAATGTAACGAATTTCTCAAACGTTTCTTTTAATAAGAAAAAATGCATTATCGGTTTAAAACCATACAAAGATATTCATTTTAGATAAGTTATTTCTTTTTTTACATTATTCAAGGCCGGAGAAATATGAATTTACTTTTTCAGATATACAAGTTTATTATTTGACATAAAAAGGGAAATAGCAAAATAAGATCAAAACAATGAAACTATTGAGAGTTTTAAATATCATGGCATCCCAGTAGAGAATAATTTTTAGCCCCTTAAATTTCTTAAGTAATATGACACTTTTTTAAGTTACTAAAAATTAAGTAAAATTAGTAAAATTAGTAAAATTATTAAATTTTACTAAATTACGAATTAAATTTTACTGAATTTACTCATTTAGTAAATTTTATTAAATTAGTAAATTTAGTAAAATTAACACATTTTGCTAAAAATTCAGATGCCGCAAAAATTCCTTAAATTATCTTTTACTTAAAAAATTAAGCAAATTAAATTAAGATATATTAAAGAAAAATTTAGAATCCATTGTTTGTAAAATTCCAAAATTTTTAAAGACTTTCCATCGTATGAAATCGGTCGTTTGTCAACAAATGACAATATACATAGTGAATAGAAGATTTTGGTCCTAGGTAAAAGAATGGAAAGGTAACAGTGGAAACAATATTGTCTCCAAGAGGATGATATGACACTAATTTTTATAATTAGGAAAAGAGACGAATAAGTTTTGTACTGAAGAAAATGTACCTAACTTTTAAGTATTTTAAGCCCTATTTTTGTTCGAGCCATTCCGCAAAGTTATTAAACTTACCTCGTAGAATTATAGAACTAACCATTCAACTTTTCTAGATAAGAGTTACTATACGCGAATTTTACTATAACTTCGATAAGATACTTATTTATCAGCAAATGAAAGGAATTTTTAATACATTCTTTTCTTCCTCGATTACTACTAAAATTATGGCAAGAATACCCAGAGCATTCACCAATTTGCTTTGATTTTACGGCTTAAATGATGATGAACAGATTGAAATGAATTTTTAGACATCATTTAAATATTAGACACACATCGTCATCAACAACCAAAATAATTGTTAGAGAAGTTGTCAAAGTTGGAGATTTTAAATCAAACAAGGCCAGTATAATTATTGTGAAATATTTTTTTAATACATTAGATCACGTAGTACCAGTGCACTGCTCTTAACTTTGTCAAAATCTGTCCCTTCTAGGAATCCATAACAACTGTGAAATGCCTTGTATAAAATAAATGAATTTTCTCTTCTGATGCCAATAACAAAAATAAAAGTGTATGAGAATTTCCTGGAACATTTCGAAATGTATTCTTTCAGGCTGAATTCATAGCATGCTAGTCCCTTTGTCATCATATAAGCCAATACTATGACAGGTGCAGCGATTTCTTTAATACATGCGTTCGTTAGATATTATTTTTTAAATCTTACACGCATTCTTTATTAAACGCTTCCTGCTCAAGATGCCAAACTTGTATTGTACCTTCAGGTGTACTTTCATTGGTAAAAAAGGCTTATTTCACCCTCTTTACCTATGAACGATCTCAAATTACAAGCGGTTTCACCTTAGGCTCACGTGATTTAAAACCGGATTTATGAAAATCACGTCTAAACGTATAGATTTCGTTACATCCACATTTAGTTATTTCAGTCTTCTGGATATAATCTTTACACTCCACAGTGTAAATCCCGTCTAAACATATAGATTTCGTTACATCCACATTTAGTTAATTCAGCCTTATGGATATAGTCTTTACACTACACAGTGTAAATACCGTCTAAACGTATAGATTTCGTTACATCCACATTTAGTTAATTCAGCCTTATGGATATAATCTTTACACTCCGCAGTGTAAATCCCGTCTAAACGTATAGATTTCGTTACATCCACATTTTGTCATTCCAGTCTTCTGGATATAATCTTTACACGCCACTGTGTAAATCACGTCTAAACCTTTAGATTCCGTTACATCCACATTTAGCTATTTCAGTCTTCTTGATATAATCTTTACACTTCACAGTCCAGTGTTTCTTCGTTAAATTCTCCCATATTATTGTGGATAATCACATTTGAGCACACAGTAAAGTCTAAAAATGTCAATATTAAATCTATAGACGTCTAGAACTTAAGCAATTCATATTAAAGAGTTTTCCTTCCCCTGTTTGACCTCTTTCATGACTTCTTTTCTATGGAATAGTCGATGCACCAGAACAAATTTTATAGTTAGTAACAAACATTCCAGTTCATGACCTAAGTATGAATATAAGAGAGTTTACATAACAATCACACTTATCTCTTTTAAGTGGTAGATTTTAGTGTCGGATGGACATTAAAAATGATAATACTTAATGAACAAAAAGAAAAGTTCGGAAATAGTTCTTTATGGATTTATAGATCCCTTACTGAAGAGAGATCTCTCTCTTCCGATCCGTATCACATAATCCAGCCATCAATAATTCTAATAACTTTAAAAATTAACTTAATTTATCAAAATCTTTCGACTTTTTCTTTTTTCCGATACAAGAGAGAAAAGACGGGGAAAAAATCCCTTCAAATTATCCAACCAAATTCTTCTTGACGTAATTGCTAATCCGATAATTTTAGTCAATAATGAGAGAAATCTGGAAGTTTTTTCTAACCTCCAAATTCTATGATAGCTCCTATCCCTCCAGAGAAGTTTTAAATATTTGGTGTTAATCGCTTTTTTTGGAGCATTTGATATCGGGTGAGCTTTCCCATTTTTTTTTAAAACTCAAATAATCATCTTAATTTCATAGCTACTATGATGTTAAGTCTCTTCTAATTCAGGCAAAAAACTTCGACGTTAAAGTTTTAATCGGGAAAAAACATTTATCAAATAAGGGCAACGATCGAGCCAAAATTTAAAAAAAAAGTTGAAGTAGAAGTTGAAAGAAAAAAAAAGTAACCGATAAAAGTAGTTTTCCACTCCACGGTTTTTTTTTTTTCGAATAGGTTTGAAACTTGTTTAATATTGATTGCTCTGTTGGGAGTTTAATGGTGTAACAGATTAACGTGGAAAAATAAATTGCCTGTCAGGAAGGTACGTTAAAGCAAAAAAGATATTTAATTTTTTACCCGAAGTTTTTGTTTTTATTTTAAAAAATAAAGTCTCAACCACACTGTGTTTACACACTCGACAGTTTCCGTGTTACGTTCTAAATTGTTTTATGTATACTTGATATATTATGGAAAAAGGGGGATTTTTTTTTAACTAATGCTTGATTTTTGGAGAGACTAGGATTTGCCCAATGACTCAAAGCGAAAATTTCATTAATAGGTTTTGCTGCAAAATTCAATTAACCTCAGTAAACGAAATTGTGATAAACAACAAAGCTCATAAAATCTTTTTAACCAGCATTTATTGTTTTTACTGCTATGAAGTATTGCGAAAAGAAGATAACATCCTTGTTTTTGATATAAAGGATAAATTATTTTCCAAACTAAAATACTTATTTAAAATTTATGAAAGCAAAGTTGTCTGCCAGCAGTGTTTAAAGGTGAGAACAGTATGTTTATTTATAAGTAGTGAGATGTAAGGAACCATATTAAAAAATAATATTTTTGTTCTAGATAAGACTCAAATTGCATTTCATGAGGTTTTAGAAAAAGTACGTAAAGACTCTGGTTTGAATAAATGAGTCTTCCTTAAAAATTCTAATTTTAACACCGGGAAAATTATCTGAAACAACATAAATGTGTAAACATATGCCTAAATATGCAATTACTCAAAATTTTGTTTTCACATATTTAAAATTTTGATGAATAATTTGTGGCAAAAATAAAGTAAGGGACGCATCCCAGTTTGAGAATCCATGATACAAAAATGCTTGGATTCGAGAATATTTTGAATTTTGTATCAAATATAGGAATACATTTTGACAAAGCTTTTTAAAAAGAAGAATTATTTGCTTTTAGAAAATTTTATTTCTGTTTTGAACAAAAACAGCAACGAAAATGAGAGATTTATCATATATTAATTTCCATCCTCCAAAGAAACGCTTATAATAAAATTGATAAATCATAAACCAGGTATTTAGTACACGAAGTTTGCTCTATCACCCTCCGAAATTTATAATGTAATGTCGTTTGTCTTAAAATTGCCATAGATTTATTCGTTCACGATAAAAATCGATATGGTTAAATGCTTCTCCTTAATCCTTGACCTCTTAGGTCTCGCAGATCGAACCAATTTGCCATTTTTAGTTATATACAGTAAACTATAAACAAGAAAACGGTCTGCATTTGAGAGTAAAATGGATCATTATTTAAGTTTATAAATGCGGCGCGCACGATATATTCTTACGTTTGCCTCGATGTGAGTCTCCACCTTTCGGATATAAGAATTTCAGATTTGTACAAAGGGTAAACTACAACGTGCATGTGTTAAGACGCATTGCAGAAGTCTTTACTTACCCTTTGACACACAGATAAGAAATTCTAGAGAAATTTTAAATCATAAAAGACTATCCGTATCATCTTTGATTTTGATAGGAACATCTTAAACGATAGTTAATGAATTCTTTTCCATGAAGGGCTTTATGGATTGACTAGCTAAATACCCGTGCTTTGCTACGGAGTACATTCAAATTAAATACAACAACCAATGTATGCAATTAATGCCAAAAAAATATTCATAAAAAAATCGTAACGGATATTTTTATAGACAAAATAATGTAGAAAAAAATATTCAAATTAAATCTAATAGAACATACTAAAGAATATCGTACAGTTAATTTAGTACAGTTTGAGGAACATTTACTTTACTGTATTTTAATAATTTTTTAGATAATTTCCAATCGTCTGCCGCATTAGAAAGAAAAAAATATTTTTTGTCAATTTATTTCGTTGTTATGCACGTGACACAAAATTAATTTAAAGTATCACAAAAAGAAAAGAAACCACGTGATCAGCATTTAATAAACTGAATTCTAAAAATTAAACTTAAAAATTTCTCCAAAAATCAAGAAATGGAAGAAAAGATTCGAAAAAGATTTCATTTTAAAGAAATTTTTATGATCTTTCTCGTGATAAAATTTTTATAATCCTCGGATTATTATTTTAAATGCAAACTTTAAAAAAGTTACAGAAACGGCTAAATTTTAATTAAAAAAATATAAGAATTTTTCAAAAATCTTTCTTAGTGCACCCCTACACTATAAGAAGAATCGCCATGCGAAATTTCAGCCCTTTAGGTGCAGCGGTTTGTTCTGTACGTTATCTGTCAGTCAGTCAGTTACGGAACTATTTTATATATAAGGCGGTGAAAGGCAAAGTGGTGTAAGTCACATTTTCAACTTTTTTTATTTGAGGGCAAAAATGTAATCTCCATGTTCAGTTTATAGTGGAATTGCAAATAATTATTATTTGCAATATCATAATAATTATTATGAATTATAATTTGTTCATTTTATAGTGGAATTATTGTAGTTTTTGCAGTAAAACGCTTTTGACTTACACCACTTGACTTACTGACTTACACCACTTTGCCTTTCAGCGCCTCATATATAGGTAATCATACTGCTGGCTACAATAATTCAGAATAACAAATTTGCTGTAGCTTCTGCAACAGTTCGACTCGTCTCTTTTCCTTTAGCATTCAAAGATAACTAATTTTGTTTTCAGCTTTCATGTTCTTAGAAAATCTAAAACAAGCTATTTCAGATAGATTAATTCACCTCAGCCAGAAGACTAACTGTGATATGATGATATTGATGTGCATAATTACACATACCTTCGGGTTTTTTCTTTTCCATCCTCTTTATGACTCCCCGAAATCTGTTTGGAATCGGTAGGCTCTGGTAAAAACCGATTACAAATGATATATCAATTGGTAAATGAGTACTGGGTTGTTACATACAAGACCTATTTCTTACCCCACTATAGTTACGTCAGTTATGTGGTTAGTTCTGGGACTTTTTGGTTTTGAGTTGTATGTTTCTGAATATTTTTTTTTCCAATGCGGTAGGCGATTGGACATTATCCTAACGCCATATACACCACAGAATTGCTGGTCATTTATTTAAGGGAGCACCGTATAAGCGGACCAGCATTACCCCATCAAGTAATTTTGAACCGAGTCAAGTTATAATAATATTCAGAATAATATTCAGATTCACAGAATCTCAGAATAATATTCAGAGGCCAGAACCGAGTCAAGTTATAATAATATTCAGAATAATATTCAGAATCACAGAATCTCAGAATAATATTCAGAGGCCATGTTTCTGAATATCTATATATATAAAACGCGTAGGTATGCGGCACATAAATCTGCGATATTTCTACATTCCGAATGGCAACGTCTGCAGCTACCAGATGTAAACATTAGCGGCCGACCGCGTGTGTGTAGTGGTTCGACGATAGCACGCAATTTGGTATAATTTTATTGCTGTATTTTACACGTGAATAATTTTAATTTATTCACGAGATAATTTATTCTTTTGTTCCATCGGTTTTTCTAAACGTATGTAAAAGGGCAAACTTATGACAAAATATCTTTAGACCTATCAAATCCAGTGTTTAGTCATGGACAGTTGTATGTAGGTTTATCTAGAGTCCGTTCTTTTCATTCTGTCACTGTAGTACCTCCTATTTCTGAAATACTAAACTGTGTATATCAAGAAGTTTGAGGAATATCATAGTAAAATATTAATAATTGCATTATAATATCTTAATAGTAAGTAAGAGTTAATTGTCTACAGTTTTTTAGTAGTACTTGCTGAATTTTTTCTCCATTTTATAAATGAAGAAATTTTCACAACAATTATTTATTTGGTATGATTAAGTGTAGATATCTGAACTGTGAACAATAGTACATATAGAGAGTGATCTAATCCACGTTATATTTTAGTACTTGCTGAATTTTTACTCCATTTTTTAAGCGAAAAAAATTTTCTCCAACAATTTCTTTTTTCATGTAATGATAAAGTGTAGATATCTTAATTTTGAAAAATATTACATAAAGAGAGGAATGTAAATTTTTAAATCTTTGTTGTTGGGTTTCTCAGTCTTATTTTTAACTCTGTTCTGAAGTAATGGAAATTCATATTTTTTTAATCACGATGTTTTAGGATCAGCCGTATAGAGAATTTTGCAATGTTTATAAATTTTTTGGCTGAGTTCGCACTACCACTTAACAACGTATATTTATGATGACAGGTAATAGTAACATTCCTAACGTACGTTTCTTTCAGTTGAGTTGTTTTGCAAAAGAAAATATAAAACTAAAAGCGACCATGCTGGTCGCGCAGAGGCTAGTTATTCTTATAAAATGATACCATAGGGTTAATTTAAACAATAGATCTTACTAATCATTGAGCATGAGTTTGTCCAGTGTCTTTCTCCTTATTTGTGTAAGCATGAAAAATTAACATCAGGGTGCCAGAGTAGAAAGATGTATTTTTTTTTTTTTTGCAGTAAGCACTGAATATGATCCTGAAGTCAATAAAAATTATTATAATTAAATCTAAAGGAAAATAATTGAAATGAAAAATGAAAATAAATTGAAAATGGAGTAATTATAATAATTTACAAAGAAAAATTTGATCCTATACGCTCACCTTAGTGTTTTAATACCCTGTAAATTAGTTGTATAGGTAACTTATTATAATTTTTTGCAATAAATTACTACCTAGTCTTTTTAGCTCTATTTTAGGACTCGTGTACTCCTCTTTATTCTTCTTATTTCATTTTATGTTATAAAAAGAAAATTTTTAAATATAATTTAAAACTGCTTTTGAATTGACCTATTATATTTTATTTTTGTTTTGTGTATATGGTTGAAAACTGATGAAGAATGATTGGAAAATCCAAATGTGGCTATAAGCTAAAATTTAGAAATTATAGCATTGTATAAAATCTCTAGTAGTTAATTTTAACCATACGGACTTAAGAAAACTCAATTAATTTAAAATAAAAAGTTCACTTTATTTTTTTCATACAATAAACTACATGAGATACCCACAGTGCTTAACCCACCTAACCTGAAGTACTTTTATCCATTAATATAAAAGCATATTAAAGTCTACCAAACTTCCTTTAATCTAGCATAAAAAATTGCCTTTTTACTCTGCCAAAATTGAACTGGAATTCTGAACTAAGCACAGAAAATAAAGAAGCAGATAAAGAAAGCATCTTGCATCATTCAAAATTCACCTATCTGCCTCCTATGACAAAACGTTTCGGGGCAAAATGCAGGCATAACTAACGATTCAGAGCTCAGATTGATCAAGGGATATGAAAAACAAACTGGATACGAAACGAAAGAAGATAAAGTGCAGCTGAAAAGTCGTTTAAAAAGAGTTTCAAGTCGTTTTGTGTGTGTTCCTGCATATGTGTGCATAAATCAGTGAAGCGAAAGACAGTTCTTTGATTTGAGGGACTCCGAGAAATAAAGAAAGTGGTTTGAGTCAAGTGACTGGAGACATATTCAGTAAAAAAAATTTTTTTTTAGTTAAATATGTTAGAATCCAGCAAGCAGAAAATTGTAGATTCTCTTAAGTTTTATCAGTTTCTTTCCCGTCTTTTGGTTTAAGTGTAACATCTCGCACTAAATTTTTCTAATTAAATTATTCGAATTATCCATTCTGGTCCCCTCTGCATAACTTTTCCAAATGATGTCTTAGATTTTAACTTTTAAAGTGTATAATTTAACAACTGATTTCGAAGTTGTAAACTGATTAAATATGAATTTTATTTTTGCAACAGTTCCATGTTTTTCTTTCCAATGACAATTAAAATCTGCATGACGACTTTCTAAAGGTTAGAATTTTCTATCATGAAACGACGCTCCGACTGATTCTTCTACAAGCCTTTCAAGAAAGGCAATACTCGGTGAAAGCAAATAATACTAACGGAGGTACATAATCATTTTAAACTCCCCCAACTAAAGATTTTTTCGCGTATTTAAAATATTATTAAATATTTACCCTAATTAATAAACAATTTGTATTACTTAGAAAATTATGTGTTTCTTTTTTAATAGTTCATAGTTCCTTTTACAAGTTTATATGATTTCTTAATTATTTGATACATCAATAGTTGATTCTAGTTTCCTTTATTCTTTTAAATTTTTGCAATTTCTGATATTCAGATAGTTTAAACAATGGTAAAATCCATGCAGAAATAATGCATGAATATAATTATTAGATCTTTTTTTCTTCATAAAAATATTGTATAAAACAGTAATATATAGGTATAATCTTTGAAACGCACAAATAATTAAGAAGCGGGAAAGACCCGAAAAAAAAAATCCCTCCTCGAAATAAAAAAAATGCACGAATGAACGCCCTTTTGAGTGGGGCAGTGCTTTCCACTCCAATTTTGGAGTTCGGGAGCGAAATTTCACCGAAATCCCGCCAAAATGGTCCCGATTCGAGACTGAAGCCATCATTTTAAACTCCATCAACTAAAGACTTTTTTTCGCGTATTTAAAATATTATTAAATATTTACCCTAATTAATAAACAATTTGCATCACTTAGTAAATTATGTGTTTTTTTTAATAATTAATAGTTTCTTTTGCAAGTTTATACGATTTCTTAATTATTTGATACATCAATAGTTGATTCTAGTTTCCTTTATTATTTTAAATTTTTGCGATTTCCAATATTCAGATGGTTTAAAAAATGAAAGCTCAGAAGATACAAGCTTTTAAAAAGTTTTTATAAAATTTTAATCTCTCACTTCGACAATTGCTTCATTCATAACCTGCGGTAGAATAAGTGTGCATATCGATAACAAGTGGAAAGGTTTAAAATTTAATAAATATTTTATTAATGATATCAATGATGAAAAAAAAGGGAAATCAGCGATTGACCCTTTCCTTCAGATTTGAATTCGCTCAACCGATTTGACTACGGCTTTAGTGAGGAAATGAACCTTTGGAAAAATTTAACAGATACAGCATATTCGTTGTTCGAGAAGCATTATTAGCTATAAATACTCCGTGAGATTACTATCAAGAGTAAATTGGAACCATTCTGGAGTAAGATTTTTAACTAATGATCTGTACTTTATTTCTACTATTGAAGCAACTGTGATATTCGCTTACGATGGTTCTTCAACAAACAACTTATTCAAAAAGAGTTTGTCTTAAAGAGCTACAGCAGTTCAAACAAATGTTTGTTGGTTTATCCAATCATCTTTTCTACTAATAAATCTTTATATGGCCAGTAAGCAATACTACTGTGTTGTTCAGCACGAATAAAGCATTGTAGGGGAAGAAACTATTTGTCTTCCTAGTTACCATTTCAGAAAGTATAGGTCGTATATTTTGATTAATTTTCTTTTTCTTTATGTTGTGGTAATTGCAAGTTATTACAGTCGAACCCCGTTATAGCGAACCCGGTATATAACGAACTCATGGATATAACGAACGAAATTTTTGGTCCCGCCGTTTTCCTATTGTACGTAATTTAATTAGTATTGTTTCAATTTAATGTCATCGATTTTAGTTGATTAAATTCATTAATGATAATTTTTAATAGATTTTATCATTTTTAATACATCATTATTGAATATATATTGCAACTAATGAGTTATACATTTTGTGAACTCTAGCATTTTTTTTACGGTTCCGATATTGCGAACCACCGGTAAAGCGAACAAAACCTTTGGTCCCTTGAAGTTAGTTATAACGCGGTTTGACTGTATAAGAAACAACTATTTCCGGGGAACTGGTTAGATTGCAAATATATACACAGACAACCTTGTACCTAGGTTTTGCCCTTGCTACGGGATCTTCAGCAAAGCGTAGCCGATGAGTATAACTAAAAGAGCTGTGAGTATGAATTGGCATTGAAAAAATATTTTAAAAAATTCAAACATTATATAAAAATTTTCTTTAATCCACTTCTGTTTGAACTTTTCATATATGATGAATAGCAAATTATTTATGAATGGATCACATCACCGAAAACACGGTGGTCGTCATAAGAGTTGTACAAATTTTTCGCGGAAAGGAAAAATTGCTAGAAATAGTCGCAATTAAAGGAGTGATGCGATTAGTTGATTCTTAGTGTATTCGTCATATATGTCCTGTTACTTGTCCAACAGCAATATACATAAGGGAATCACCGAGAAAAACTAAATATGCTGTACTCTCACAGAATACACTAAATACAAAATGTGTGTTAAACCATTTTAGCAGTCCAGTAAAGGTTTCATATGAAAGACGCTCTAGTAAATAAAGATAAATGTTTTAAGAACAAAATTTGTGAAACCCACTCTCTCATACATACACACAAAGACACACAGAACTCACAAGCATGCTAAATACTGGAAAGTAAAACTTTTAAATACCAAAAATTATTAAAAAAGATTCGAAACATTTATGATCAGAGTAAAAAGTTGTATAGAATTTGCTTCTTGTAACGTTAGGATTAATTAATAGGTTAATGCCTTTCTGCAGAAAATTTTGGGCAATAGAAGTTTGTTATAGAGAGGCTCAACTATATCTGCTTAAATTGCCTGACATTCATAATTAACGATTTATAAAATAAACTCCTCCGTTAAAGCTAGCTTTGAATATACCTTATGCCATGTTTCTTCTCAAACTCTTCGACTTCTTCGAAATGCCACTTTTAGTCAAATGGGCTCCTTTTATCTCCAACCCATCATTTTAAGACCAGTAAATACATGCAGTTCATGCAAGCAGTCAAGCACTTTAGCATACCCGGGAATTTGGCGACGTTTCATCGGAAAATGCTTCTTGGCATAACTTTTCAACTTCTTGAATGTCTAATGCTTTTTGTTTTCTTCGCTGTGTGTGAATTTTTGGCCGCATTTGCTTCACGAACAAATGCATCGGAAAATACTAGACATAAATCCTGTACATTATTTATGAATTACATTTAAGCCGCTTTCATTTCTAAATGCATGCAATGTAAACACACGTAGGAAAATAAAAGTATTTTGAAACGTCAGGTAAGATAATCCATGCTAATAAATATGATAATAGCTCCAAATTTGAAATGTTATGTTGATAGCATGATAAGATCCATATTCCTCGAGTATAATTAATGATTTTGGTTTATGTAATAATTAGAAGATTACACCAAATCTGGAAATCTGGGACAAAAACAATATAAGTACGAAAAAAACACCTAAGTTTAATTCTTATGGGGAAGTAAAATATACACAACATTTTTTGGTATAAAAGTGTTTAAGTAATTATGTAATACGGGTACATTTTGTAAAAAATTTGGTTTGAAAATGTATAAATTTCTTCCTGATTCATAAGAGCTTTTCCTATTATTAACCCAAAGAGTGTCCATATAATAAAACTAGCTGAATACCCGTGCCTTGCTACGGACTACATTCAAATTAAATACAATGGTCAATGTATGCAATTAATGCCAAAAAAACCTCCAAAAAATAAATTTATAAAAAATCGTAACGGATATTTTTATAGACAAAATAATGTAGAAGAAAAATTCAAATTAAATACAATAGTCAAGGAATGCAATTAATTTGTATCTTTAATATAAATGAAACATACTAATTTGAATTAAATTCTTAATTAATTTGAAAATTTTATCAAGCATTACATTTCATAGTTATTTAAAGTGCAATGAGGGTACGGTTAATTGTCAATATTGTTCCTTTACTTCCGTCAGGAGAATTAAAGCAGCAACTCACTTTTGGTCGGGGATGCTTTTAAAACTTCCCATGTTTTTAATAATGAACCAATACACAAAAAGTTTTGTTTTTACATAGCTTACTTTTCAGCTATCCTTGATATGTGTGATAATCAGTTTCCCTGCAACTTTTTTAGAATATACATATATCTGTGTTTGCTGTGCAAAGGGCGTTAAATCCAAAATGGGCTAAAATGAGTTATCAAACCAGGCATGTTTGAAAAATCAAGGGCTATTGCAGGGTACTGAAAGATAAGTCCAATTCCACTCCTAAATATTTTTATCACCAGGGAAAATTTGGGATATGTGAAATAAAACACAAACCTGTTAGTGTTTATGTCCCAATAAAGGACTTAACACTCTTTACTCAAGAAAAATAAAATTGGAAAAATTTACTTTAGAAAATGTTAAAAATTAAACTTAAAAAAACTCGCTTTACAAAAGCCGTTTTTTTTTCAATCTCGTTTTTCTCAAAACTACGATTTTGTACTTGACATACTTTAAACAGTAAACACAGATATATAGCTATCAAAGCCAAAGTTTTGAAAATATCAGTAAAAAAACCATATTGCTTTTAGAAATACTAAAAACATGTTGTTTGTCTTATCTGATCTCTAATTGTAGCCACCAGAAATTAAACATAAGTATGTTTATTGCGGTAGGCAGAGATTGCTGCCATTTCACTACAAAATATTGTTAAAGGTGAATATTGGCAACCTGGGGGACGCAATAGATGAGAAAACAAGAAGTATTGTAAAAGCTAATACTCGAAACTAGGAATGAGAACGAAAATATCCCATGAACAATGAAAGGGAAAAAATTAGTACGTAATAACTTTCCAAGCAGATTAAGTTTGAGAGTAGTCATGTCAGTGGTTAACCCTTCAGTGCGCGCGCCCGTGTATAAAGTGCAACATTTTCATAATTTTAAAGGGTTTGTTTTTACATTTAAGGTTTGGATGTTCTAAGCAGTTTCTATTTATAGCTACACCCTTTCTAATGCAGGTCTGATTTTCTGACCTTTGTATTCCTTTCTAATCGTGATTCCAACAGAGGATATTTCTATTTGTTGCACTCTGTGCACAGCACGCCTGGTCATGTAAGAATTTATTTTATTTTATTTTTGGTTATTTTGCAAAAATAATTCTAAGTATTTACAAAGTTGCTTTTCTATGATTATAAATTTAAGAAGGCGAATCAAATAAATGTCCTGATGAAGTTTTAAATACTAAATGATTATTAATAATTTTGTAGCATAGGAACATAATGTTCCTATGCTACGAAAAAAAATAAGAGAGTCATACTTTTGTCGACAATGCATGATGATGCAACAGTGGATGACGATTCTGGTAAACCAGCGATTATACTGGTTTACAATACGAGAAAAGCAGGAGTTTATGTAGTGGATCAAATATGCAGCTATTACATGGTATCCCGCATATCCCGAAGATAAAAAAACTCTCTCGTTGTTTTTTAGGTTTTTGGACATAATAGGAATTAATTCGCAAGTTTTCCTTAGATCCAATAAACGGGAAAGTTTTGAAAGAAGGTGATTGTATCTGCATTCTTTGGCTTTAGAACTTTTCGAAAGCCACTTGAAGACCAGGGCAAATATTCTATCTCTTCCTCCAGACATAACTGGATTCTTACTAAAATATAAAGTAGAAACTTCCCGAGAAGCAGAAACAGAGGTGTCGGCAAAAAAAGGAGGAAAGTGTAATATATATGCTAACGGCTAAATAATGTAACTACCACGATAAAGTGTGATATATGTAAAAGTTTTTCATGCAAGGCGCATTGCAAAATCCGTACTGTATGTTTGCTATGTGAAGAAATTGAAGAAAACTGAAGAGATTGAGCAAATTATTTGTGTTTTAAAAATAAATTTTAGATTTTTTTATCAAAATTTGTTCTTATTAATTTTTTGGCCTTTAATTATAAATAATCTCAATATTATCAACAATTTATATCTTGTCATAAAACTTAGAATTATTATTTCCAATTCGAAAAAAAAAGTTAATTACAAAGTTAATAATCAAGATTTAAAGAGACGTTGCACTTTATGCAACACGCTCTTGGTGGTGTTACAAAAATTGGCGCGTCCGCTGAAGGATTAAAGATAGTACCTCTGCAGCTTATATTAATTCAGATTTCGAAACTAATGCACTGATTCCTTTCCCCGTTTTATTACATTTTGTCCTATATTTCCTGTCCTTTCCTTGTTTCTTGTTTTCCTAAAAGCATTGTTTTATCTTTCCTTTTCTGTTTTTAGCATTCACAATTTTCATCCTTCTCCTTTTTCTATTGTAGAAGGGCAACACTATATACGCGCAATTATTCTTGCTATTGTTTATATTGTGCAGTTTTAAATTTTTTTAAAGCTTTAAGAATTCGCAATTTTTTTTATTTTGCAAAAAAATAAATATTTAAAATTTTTCCTTCCTTATCATCATTTTCTATGTTTGGGGCTATCTTTCCTATTATTTATTTTTATAGTTTAATGAAACCATTAACTGTATAAGTAAATTATTTATGCATAATTTAATATGAGTTTTTTTACTAATGAGAGACATGTTATCAAATAAAAAATTTTTTTTCTCGAAACTTGTTTTAATGAAATTAATTCATTAAATTTCTTAGATATTCAAAAGAATAATTTAAAGAAAAAATCTTTAAAAGAAAACAAATATTCAGTAATGGAGGCGTCTTTAGAAATTTCGATCATGCCAAAGTTCACCCCTGTCGTAGTCCATACACATTCAAAATCTTTAAAAATATCCATAATTCTGCTTTATACAGATCTCGAATATTAAGCATGTTAATCAAAAGTATTTTCCCATATTTGTAAAACTAAAGCCTTTCATTTTTAGTTCTCTCTGTCTTTAAACTGTAATTCCCAAAGAAGTACATTGCTATTATGTCGTAAAAATTTCGTTACATACAATTTTTTCCGTAATATAGTTAGTAATTTTCATCTAAATTTTATTCAAAGTAAAGGTTGTAAAGAAAATATCCTTAAATAGAGGACTTCGTTAAATAGAAATTCGTCATTAAATGGAAACTCTTAAGCTTAAATACTAAAAAACATACAATAAAAAAAATTAAAATATCCTATAAAATGATATATGAATTGTGTGCACAATTATGTTAAGAAGGAATCTGAATGCTGTCTTAAACAAAAGGAACACAGGCATGATCAACAGGTTATAACAACGTTATTAATTTCCCAATGGACACTAATTTCACTATGCGCCCGCGAGTGCACACACATACATACACACACATACATTACACTATTACCTTATACTTTGAAGAGGGCTTTCTGGAATGTTATGATCTGAAATTTGTTTTTGTTTTAAATCTTGCACTAATGAAGTTATCAAACATATTTTTGTTCCATTATATGTATATACAGAACTTTACTTGCAAGTTTATTTTTCTTGGAGAGAATTATCATGAAATACGAAGCTGTTTTTCTACATTTCCGATGCATATAGTGGTAATTGTAATTTCGTCTCATCCACCCATAGAGGTTATTGTCGTGAGCTACTGCAAAGCGGGCTTGGATTCCAATCCCGAATAAGGCTTTGTCGTTACCATGTTGTCCCCTCATATAGAGCAATACTGGCCAGGGCCCTATTAAGGAAATTCTTGACTATAGTCACAATATGGGATGGGGTCCCCTAACACTGATGTGGATGTAAAATTTCCAAAATTCACACACACACATAAAAAAATCATGAATCATTGTGAAAGTACCATTTTACCAAGAATTGGCTATTTGAAACGTAGAAGCCTAGAACATTATAAAATAACAAAAAGCAATACAACATATTAACTTCATCAATAAAATACCAATACAATACAACCAGAAAAACTTATTAATCCCTTATATACGCTATAACAAACATATGATGAAATATACATATAACTACACATATGATGGATCAATCAATCAAATTTGAAAGGATATATAAAAAATTTGCTATTAAAATAAGGTTAATTAAAAAAAATTGAATTGGGAATTTTTTCTTTTAAAATAAAAATTTGGGGGGGAGGGCCCAACATTCGGGAGCCCCTAGGCCCGGGCTTACCAGGCCTAATGGAAAATCAGGGCCTGATACTGTCTCACCTGAAATGGTGCTCCCATTATAAAGTAGCCAGAAATACTTATCGGTGAATAACAAGATACGAATGTTTCACGCAAGGGCTCCGCATTCGAAAAAAAAAATAATAATAAAAATTTCGTCTCATGCTCTATGTCAGAGATTCTCAACCTTTTTTTCGTCACGGTACACTTTTAATAATTTAAAATTTGGCAACACACTAACAATAAGATAAATTTAAAATAATTTTACTTGGATAATTGATTGATGTATCTATAATATATTTTGTAAATATAGCATACAAAATAATTCGCAGTAGTGGCACATTTCAAGAATCTCGCGGCACACTAAAGTGCCGCGGCACAGTGGTTGAGAATCACTGCTCTATGTATTAAACGACAAAATAATTTTGGTCAATGATTTGTGCGACAGGATTTCGTATAACTCGGAAACTGCGTATTGAATATAACTACAAAGTTAAAAAGTATTAAGTGTAATTCTCTCGTCAAAATTTGAGTACTTTTATTTTGCTCTAAGGAAAATCCTTTAGAAAGTCTTAGCTGATTTGTGTGGTGTGTTATTTTAAAGAATTCTTCCGTCTACTGATTAATCTATGTATTACTACATCTCCAAAGTACTTTTAGAGATAACAAGCAGACTTTGGTTTATTACATTTTTTAGAGTTCTCAATTATAATCTTAATTGCTTTCTAAAGACACTGTCTTCTACATATAAATTGTCACTAAATCTTATACTGCTTCATTTGAAAATTTTATGCATTACGCAATATAATAATGTAATAAAGGGATTTAGTAGTAGCTTATAATATGATTTTCAACTTTTGTAGGTGTAATAGTTATCTAGATTTTTGTTACTAATTTAATTTTTACTACTATACGCGAAGATACCTTTGGTAAAATCTAGCAGAGTTTAGCACACATATATTTGTATTTGCAGTGCAAAGAGTGTCAAGTCCAAAATAATAGTTTTGAGAAAAACGGGATTGAAAAAAAACGGCTTTTGTAAAATCAGTTTTTTTAAGTTTAATTTTTAATTTTTTAAAGTAAATTTTTCCAATTTTATTTTTGTTGAGTAAAGAGTGTTAAGTCCTTGATTGAGACATAACCCCTTTAATACTAACATGTCTGTGTTTTGTTTCACATATCCAAAATTTTCCCTGATGAATAAAATTACTTAGGAGTGGAATTGGACTTGGTTTTTTGTATACTGCGGTAACCCTTGATTTTACAAACATGCCTGGTTTGATAACTCATTTTAGCCCATTTTGGACTTAACACCCTTTGCACAGCAAACACAGATATTGCAGTTTAAAGTAAACGTTGTCCTTTATAAATTGTCTCTAAATCTTACTCTACTTTATACATGCATTCGCTGCATTAAATAATACAACATTATGAAACAATTGAGAACATATTTTTAATAATTTACGATAAAACTTTCATTTTAAATAATTTTTGTGTTTGTAATACTTACCCTTTGTAATTATTTATTTGCTTTTTTATTGCTAAACCCTTAAGAATATATTGTAAAAAAACAGATTTTCACGTATATTCATTACATTATCTATATATATAAAACAGTTCCGTAACTAACTGACTGACTGACTGACATATAATGCACAGACCAAACCGCTGGACCTAAAGGGCTGAAATTTTGCATGGCGATTCTTCTTATAGTGTAGGGGTGCACTAAAATAGATTTTTGAAACATTCTTCTTAAATTTTTTAAATTAAATTTTTAAGCTGTTTTTGAAACATTCTTTAAAGTTTGCATTTAAAATAATAATTGGAGGGTTATAAAATTTATATCATGAGAAAGATCCTAAAAATTCCTTTAAAATGAAATTTTTTTCGAATCTTTACCTCCATTTTCTGATTTTTGGTGAATTTTTAAAGATTAATTTTTAGAATTTAATTTATTAAATGCTGATCACGTGGTTTCTTTTCTTTTTGTGATACTTTAAATTAATTTTGCGTAACGTGCATAACAACGAAATAAATTGAACAAAAAAAAATATATTTTTTCTTTCTAATGCGGCAGAGGATTGGACATTATCTAAAAAAATATTAAATTACAGTAAAAGAAATGTTTCTCAAATTGCACTATATTAACTGTACTATATTCTTTAGTATGTTCTATTAGATTTAATTTCAATATTTTCTTCTACATTATTTTGTCTATAAAAATATCAGTTACGATTTTTTTATAATTATATTTTTTCGTTTTTTTACATCAATTGCATACATTGATCGTTGTATTTAATATAAATATATTTATACATATTTTTGTCTATAAAAATATCCGTTACGATTTTTTATAAATATACATTTTTTTGTTTTGTTTGGCATAAATTTCATATAGTGACCGTTGTATTTAATTTTAATGTACTCCGTAGCGAAGTACGAGTTTTCAGCTAGTTACAAAGAAAAGCGAAATATTAAATACATGTCATATGCAGTTTGTTTATTCTAAAAAAAACTATATCTTCGGAGAACAAAAGCGAGAAAACTTCTGCAAGTACCACACACATTTGTAAGTGGCCCATTCCGTAACACAAAATTTACCCCTACCCGCCCAACAACACACGCAAAAACAGACAAAAGCAAATCCTTGCCATGTACTTTCCCCCTATTTTTTCACACGAACCTCCGAACTTATACATCATGCATCAAAGTAGGAAAGCGTTTTTGTCCAAAAGCCGTGGAAAACTAGAATCTTGAATTCGTGACTTATTCGGAGATTACCAAAACATGAGCGTCCCGAGTACGTAGATAGAGCAGACGGAAGCGGGGGAGGAGCGTCGAACGTTCAACTTCAGTTTTTTGCCTTTTCTCACGTTCAGAGCTGTGCTATTGAAAATCCGCAGGATTCTCAAATCAGGGAGATTCCGGGAAAGTATGGAAATATGTAAAGGGAGTAGCGATGTATTAAAGTCAGTTATTTGGCGGTTACGTTTCCGACTTTCCAGTTTTCCTGGGTCAAATTAAGATCGCAAATATGAAAATTAAATCTCTGGAAAAAGGTCCATTAATTTGACTTATTATTACAGTCTCTAAAATTTATTAGCTAATTATTAATGAGCTAAATATTAAAAATAATTATCAATCTGAATATCAATAACAATAAATGCGTACATACTCGTAACTGTTCGAGACCTGAATGTTGAAATCTTTTGGATTGTCTGTTCATTCTGAGTACTTATGAATAGGTGTAAATAAATTCCTTTTATAATGTATACCTGTATGAAAAAGACTTCATTAGATATCTGCAAAGCATTAAAGAACGATAGTTCAAAGGAGTAGGAACAATGGCATAATTCTAAACAAAGTTCCCCCAACCCTTAGGAAAAATTTTTGGTTCCAGATGTATAGCAGTTTTTGGAAATTCAAAAATTCCAAATAGTAGTTAGAATACCAGAGTACTCTGTATATTATTACATAATGATATATAACTGTATGATACGTTAAGCACTTATATATAATATTTATATATACGTATAATTATATGACATTACATATACCACTCTGTAGAACAAAACCAAAATAAAACAGCTGGATAAATATTTTATCCCTATACAGTTACTTTGTTTGGTTGATGCTTTTTTTACACGGATATTTAAGTGAAAACTTCAGTTTTAGCAGAGATTTTTCAGTTTTAGGATATCTGATACTCTTTTGGAAAATTTTATGGTCTCCCTTACTTTTTAATTTAACAAAATAACAGATGGGTCGTTCAGGACTTCAAAGACAAAATACAATTTTATATAATTTGAATTTTGAGAATCAAAATATATAATTTTATGCTGGGCTTTGTCCTGAAGACCCATGTAGACCCTGTAGCTCCACTTCAAATTAGAATTCAATCAGATTGGTTTGTAACATTTAATACATTTAAATTGTCTATTAAATATATGTCTTGCTCGAAAAAGTTTCTTTCAGAGAGATGACTGATAATTTATATTTTTGTGGACTGATAATATATATTTTTTGTTTTTGTTTGTAACGCTAAAACGTCGTAAGTGTAAATCCTAATACATGATAAAAACTTTTTTCTGTGGAGGACTTTACGAGGGAAGCAATTTTTACATAAAAGTAAGCAATTTTTACATAAAATGCAACAAAAGTTTTAAGACTCTCAAAAAAAGGCTTCTCTGCTGCGAGTGTGGCAATAAAATTTCACTGCGTTAACCACCTGGCCTTCAATCGTCTAACTGTGAAATCCTTCAGTTCAAAGTTAGTTTGTTAGAAATAGACCGAGACTTTCCTGTACTTAAAGAAAAATGTTAATAATAATTGAGTATCTTTCATCCCGGAAATTTTCGAACATATTGTTTTTAAGAACAGTATTTCAAAACTGTCCTTTCATTTAGAAACATCACATTGATAGGCAGCTAACTCTCCACAGGCATTTATAGAAACATTAATAGGCTGACTCTAAACAAATTATTTAAACCATGGGTGTTCTACAGTTCGGCTTACCTAGTCCGCATATAAAAATATAATATATTTACTGTATATTAGTGACAAAGCATTTTTTATTTATTTTTATTATAGAATTGGAAAAAGAGGGCAATATAAAAACAAAGCTAGAGGTTTTTTTTATCTTGTTTTTGTGAAAAATTAGGCGATTTTAAGGGAAAATGTTTTGTGTTCCATCATAATCAGGTAACAAGATTAAAATTACCGATCGTGTAGGGCCGCATTTTTTGCTGCCCTGCGGGTAGGATACGTCTGATTTAAATTTTCGGCATATAAATTATACTTGAAAGATGGTTCCTATATTAGACGTTTTGAAACACGAGTCGGAGGCACCAAATGGGTCGGAGGACGACATTTTTGTTCAGTGCTACCACAGTTTTGACCGAGCAACCCCACGGGCGACATCGCACCCTCCTCCCATCTCTACAAAGTACATGGAGGGACTCTCCGACCTATAGATTTAACATGCCTATACTCGACTTAAACACGAAAGCATATAATGGCGCTTGTCGGAATTCGAGCCGAGAAATCTCGGGGATGATTTCCGACGCGCTAACCACTAAACTACCCTGGGCGTACATATAATAGTAACAGGGAACAACGCTCATTGGCTAATAGGGAAAATGCAGCATACGGTGATGTCATTTTCGCAAAATGAAACTTCCGTTTGCCCCGAAGGTCCTAGATGTTTGTTAAATAATGTACCATGTAAAAATATGCATTAAGTTTAAAAATAAATACCCTTTAATATCATGTCACATTCTAAAAGAAATGTATGACTTCTACTCTAGGGAAAGCGAATAACTTAATTGCAGCTCTAAGTAATAAAGAGAAAACGGTTTCTTCAGTGTTACCATCCTTTCGATGCGCCTCTTTATCTCGTTCTTTATGCATTTCCCATTATATAATACGCCTAAGACTGCTTTAAATAATTAATAATGCGTTTAAAAGTATTAAATTTTATGGTGAAAAATTACTGCCTTATCTATAGCTGAACATTAAGTTAAAGGGCAGAGCTTTGTATAACGATTTTTATTTCTAGTTTAAATACATTTTAATAATAAAGCTAAATGTTCTGTGTTCATAATATTCTCATGAAAAATTCCTGTTTATACCTTGAAACGGTTACTTTTTGATATCTTTATTTTTATGGAAGTCGTTAGATTAACAGCACCCCATCGCTTTGCATAAAGATGCTGGCATTTTATGCAAATTTTATTGTTGGAATTTCGAGACTTTTTGGAGAGTGTATCTAATCGATGCAAATAGAGCAGTATTAACATAATCATAGTTATGACTTTAGATAATAGTACATCATTGACGTAAAATTAATGCTTCCGTTGATAAACTGAACTTCTTGAAAGCGACTTTTTATGAAGCTATTTATAGATCACTAGCAGATTTTGTCTTCTCGTTATAAAGGTTTTAGCTGAGTTGAAAGGCACGTTAAAACGCTTTGATTTCTGGCTATTGTTATTACTAAACTTTTTTCCTGTAATGAAGTGCTAAGTTCATTAATTTTAAGACCGAGAACTATGCAGAAAAGCATATCATAGAAATTTGAAAATTTTTAGTATATCTATTTGATATAATCGATACTTATTAAAGTAACTTCAGTTTTGTAGCGCTGAATTTACCAGAGTTAATAATTGAAGCGCAAATATCAATATAAATAAAATTTTTGAGAAAAGATTTTTACCAACCATCAATCGTCAAAGCCGTTATAAAAATAAAGAGTGTTTCGTTTAAAAAATACGAAAAAGAAATATAGCTTTCTATTACTATTAAACATTTAGATTTCTGATAAATCGCTACCGTAGCAGAGATTTGCATACATTACTCTAACGTTTTCTGAAGTGATAGTACTAAATGGTCTCAACTTAATCCTTTGCAACAACATTTCCAAATCTGCTTTAAGCCGTGCATCCCTCACCTCTATAAAACTCAAGCGACCAGCACCCCTTTTTCAGTCATACATTCATGAAGAGCATTTTCAATAGCATAGATAATGCATGGTTTTTTAACACAAACTTAACTAAATATTTAACTAACACACCATAGACATTTTTATTTACAGTTTAAATACCTTTTAATAATAAAGCTTAATGTTCTGTGTTCATAATATTCTCAGGACTCAATACTTCATAACAGAAATATAGATTACTTAAAAAGCATTGATAAGATGGGATTTTAGTATTCCTAAACAACCACAGAGTGAAATCTTTAATCACTGTCATTTCTCAAAAATTAGTGTTCCATGTAGTTTATTGATCCAGTGTACTCATAGCTCCATTGTATATAAATAAAATTCATTAGAAAATTTACTATTAATATAGTTGCAACAAAAAACAACTCCGAAGCTCCTTCGAAAACACTTTGCGACCCCCTTCTGGGGGACTTATGCAGTCTGGAAAAAACGCACTATAACCTTCACATACTATTACGTAGGAATTTTGAAAGAAATTTTGCAATTGTACTGTGATTCAAATCATGCTTTAAGGAAAAGGATGCTTAAAATATAGCACATTTTCCGAGAAAAGTGCCAATAAAAGTGTTGATTTTTAATGTAGCCATAGAAATAAGATACAGATAAATAAATACAATAACGATGTTAAATACATTCACTGTTTACGACGTATAAAACACACTTTATGAAGCAAAGAAATGAAATGCAACAGTAGAGATTACAAAATATATCTCTCAACCAATCTAAACCAAGCATCTTTTCAAAACGATCAAGTTGTTAGTCGACCGAACAAACCTCTTGCCCTACTATCTTTCCATTTATGCGCTGCTTTTTTTTATCTTTCAAATACTACGAAAGCCCTCTGAATCTCAATTCTGTTTAGTTCTGAATGTAGTGTGAATTCAGTTGTTCCCTGCTACCAAAAGAAAGTTATATGTGAAACGCAGCCGTACTTATGTGATCTTAGAAAATGAAAAATGGTGACACAATATTTTCTCCTTCATAAACCTGCTTACTCTCTGAAACCTGGTAATTGATGCGATAGATCGGATGGAAATTATGGATCAGTTGTAGGGATTTTAGGGTTATGCAACCCATTCCGTATCGGAGGCGGAAAAAAGGAATTAAGTAACTCCGAGTTAATGAACATTGCGAGTTATGAAAACCGTATCCGAAACGTTTGATTTAGTTTGGTTTGGAACGCTACGGTGAACTACCCGAGGGCTAATTAGACCACCGTATCCGAAAAAGTTCACGAAATCAGAGATTTAGTTGAAACGTTTCAATTATAATGCTCTCTACAAGTGAGTTTTACTTCTCGCTTGTTAACAAGATGACATAGCAAAAGTGAAAAAAAAGCATATTTTGAACACGAAAAAAAAAATTTATTTGAAATGAAAATACAACTTTCATCTTATGATCAGAAAACAACTACATATTATTCTGTAGCTAATGCTACATATCATATACAGCTTACTTTTACAGAACAGTAATATATGTAAATTTGCTAATAAGTTGCAGGGTAATTTTTATAATTGAATTCTAAATTCGTGGTCTAGATAGGCTCGTACTCGCTTAGGTATTATTCTGTCTTCCACACGGCATTTTATACGAAACTTGTGATTACGCATATACGAATTTCGAATTCACATGATTTAACTTATTCTATCACTTTACCTAAAATTAATTTAAAATTCTCAAAGAATACAACACCTTTTTTTGTCATTTATTTTGGTCTTCTGGCGGAAAAATAATCTAAACGGTTGGTTGGTTTTATTAATTCTACGGTTATCTTCTGCGACAAGAGAAGTATGCATAAACCAAGAACTCTATAAGCTTGATTTTTAATAAATTTTTATAGACGGTTTTATTATCCTTAATATATGTCTTTAAGCTCCTATTATAGTTTTATCACTATTGAATTTCTTCTGTGTATGTCACTAGTTTTATGTTTTTAGAAGTGTTATGTGTCAGGATCAGAAATTTTTACTGTAATAATTACTTAAATAAACGATCATAGTTATCCGGTATTTAAATATGGTAAAATAGCTCATTTTTTAATTACGCAGTAACTATACATACAGGTTTAAAGTCGGGGAAAATATTTTAAGTAACCATTTTTGAAAAAGTTTCGTTCTTCCGGCTTTCCCTTTTTGCCTTTTGATACCGTAAAATTCATTCCTCATTAAATAATTCTCATCATCATTGTGTTTTTTTCAATATTTTCACTTCTTAGCATTATATAATTACACAAAGAAACGCTTCTTTAGTTTAATTAGTTTCTTTCTTCCAAATGATGGTGTACATACTTGCGAATACAATGACTACTTTACTTTTCAGCAAAAAAATGCACAAAGTTGTATGATGTATGGCTCAATGCACTGAATCGGTGTCTGTTTGAAATACTGACAAGCAACGAGATTGTTTAACAGAAAAAAAGGTGACAGATTTTCCGAACCTAAGATTAGCCGAGCCGATCCCTCTTAAAAGCGTACCTTGTGGAAACCCGGATGCCGAGCAAAATGATTGCGAAATCAGCTATTGTGCGACATTTACAATTAGGTACTTTAGTCTACGACGTCTCCTTCTTGATATAATATATAGATACTAGGTGAAAACCCGCGCTTCGCTACGGAGTACATTCAAATTAAATACAACGGTCAACGTATGTAATTTATGCCAAAAAATAAATATATATTTATAATAAATACGATGATCAATGTATACAATTGATGTAAAATATCTATCTATCTATATATATATATATTTATAAAAAAATCGTAAGGGATATGCATTTTTTTTGGATACTATCCAATCGTCTGCTGCATTAGAAAGAGAAAAAAATATTTTTTTTTGTCTATTTAGTTGTTACGCACGTGACGATAAATTTATTGAAAGTACCAGAAAAAGAAATCACGTGATCGGCATTTGATAAATTAAATTCTAAAAATTAATCTTTAAAAATTCACCAAAAATCAGGAAATGGAGATAAAAATTCGAAAAAAATTTCATTTTGAAGGATTTTTTATGATCTTTCTCGTGATATAAATTTTATAACCCTCAATGTATTATTTTAAATGCAAACGTAAAAAAAGTTTAAAAAACAGCTTAAAAATTTAATTTAAAAAAATCCAAGAAGAATTTTTTTAAAATCTTTCTTAGTGCACTCCTACACTATTAGAAGAATCGCCATGCAAAATTTCAGCCCTTTAGGTCCAGCGGTTTGGTCTGTGCGTTGTATATCAGTCAGTCAGTCAGTCAGTGAATGAATGAGTCAGTTACGGAACTGTTTTATATATATAGACTAGTTTTTAATGTGATTATACTTTGTAACGTTTCAGGTATGGTTCTTTAGTTGTAAAAAGTCGCGCATAGGTGGAAAATCTGTGCGTACTAAAATTTCAAAATCAGTAAAGCTTCGAAAGTTTTTCCGCACCAAACTGACGTCCCAATTATGAAATACTACGATTGCCTTATGTAATTGTTATTGTTTAAATTATATGTAGTTTGTTTTTTTATTATTATATACTCATTTCGGAGTTAGTGAAAGAAAGCTGTTGTTCACAATGTCAAGAGCAATTGGATTCCATATAAATACAAATTGTCCCCTTGAGTATCTAAGGAGGTCTAACATTATATCTTTGATGGTTCAGTACACATCATAAGCTTTATTTCGTGGCCAAATTGACATTAAATACTGAATAAAATTAGCCCTAAGTGTACTTTATTTTTAAACACGGATTCTATCCCGAAGATATTTCATTACGTTCATGTAAATGTTTCGAAATCCGACTTCATAAAAAATGCGAAACGCTTCTGGCCCTAGGTTTTTAATAAAGTATCTTTAATCGGTTTTAAAGCAGTCTTTTTGTTTCCTGGTTTCATAATTACATTTCTTAGACATATTTCATTGTAGTAGAACTAAAAAGCATCTACATGTGTGTAGTTAGATAATGGATACAAAAATAATAATTCACAAAATTCAGTTTTCTCTATATGCTATCAGACATTATAGATATTGCCGAAACCCTCGTTTCGCTATTACTTTCTGAATATATCAAATTCGCTTATCTTTTATGCTCATGCAATGATGTTGATGTAAAAAAGGAACAAAAGTAAAAAACAAACAAAAATAAAGTTGATGCTCTCCGCTGGAAAACAAAGTTACTTATCTGACAACAGCTACTGTACTGTTTGTAAGAGAATGTGAAAAATTAAATAATCAACTACGGAATTGAAGAGGACTGCTCTAGATTATATTTCTTGTTCTCCTCATCTGGCATGGATAGCATAGGCGATAACTTAATACATTTCATCAAGAGTGCAAGATTGATCTGTGGTCAGGATAAGGAAAGTCGACACGGGGCTTCGTTATGTTTAGAATCCTGAGAAGCCAGTGAGGGGTAAAAAGCAAGCGTGTGGAAAGCTTCTTGATTCTATCCTTGAAGTGTCAAGATAGGAAAAAGTTTTATAGATGAGTAAACACATTTTATGATGCAGCTTATTCATTTCTTGGGGGTTTATGGTAAAACTTACGAAGAGACCAATGTTTTCAATAGCTTGGTATTCCTTAGATGACACGCTAGTTAATGCTCATTGAACTTTATACCGATATCCAAAAATAAAGATAGAGCTTTCCAATTTAACCTTACAGTTTTAAAGAAGAACAATTACGTAAACCTAAACTTCTTTCAGATTTGATTTCTGAGATCCCTTTTTAAGCCAAAAAAATTTAAGCAAATACCTATTGTTAAAGTTTTTACACGAAGCTTACATTACGTTACTGATAACCAATACACCCATTAAACATTTTGGAGTGTTTTACTTTTTTCTTTGTCTCATCATCTCTCGGATCAGCTTGGATCTTTGTTTTGCTACCATAACTTAACCATCTTTTAAGAAGTTAATAAAAAATAATTGCATAAAAGCAAACAAATTTTGTTAAAAAATATTTTCAAATTATCGATTTGGTCACAATTTGAAGCAAAATGGATACTTTCGTGGGTTATTATTATCTCCGAAAGAGATAAAAAAAAATATTGAACTTTTAAAGACAAAAGGGGGGGGGGAGAAACGATAAAAAACTACGGAAAGTGCAAAATAAATATTCAAGTCATGCTGAGATCATTACTAATGGACAATTTTCGATTTTTTTTTTCATTTGGTGGCATTACTCTTTTTATGCCTTTGAAAGTTTTTAGCCTTTCTGGAGCCAAGAGAATGAAAATTTAGAAAGCTTTATCTCAGAAGTATATTTTTTTTGTATCCACTCTATAACGTTTGCGTGGGTAAGCGGTATGATGTTTTTCAAGTGTTTTTAAAGGACGGTGTCGAAAAAAACCCTAAATGTCAGAGGTACTAACGCACAATTTAACGCTTCTAAAATGATAAAAAATGGAGTTGATATCCCTCACTTGCTTATTAAAGCAATGCTTAGAGTCTTTCTTTTTGATCGTTAATTCTAAATGGTGGAAGGTTTGAATGCGTAATGCTGAATTTTAAGAACGATTTGCAAAAAGGAAAGAAAAAAAATAAGTCAAAAAAAAAATTGTTATGGAAAAACTGGATATGGAAATGGTGTTAAATTTATTGACTTGGATGCAAATTATGAAGTTTAATTTGCTTTATTTTTTCAGTGCTGCTACAGAATAAAGAGAGACGGGTAATGTCTCCGGAATACAAGTTTTTGCGCTTTAAGTTATGTGTTAAAAAGGGAAGCGAGCTAAAATTTTGATGGGTTTTATCGGCTTTGGAAGTTCAGTGGTCTTATTTTGCTACAAAACGACTCAACAAACCTCTCCTAAACGAAGTTAAAAATATTATTGAGAAACTTATATGCTTTTACGACTAAGCTGTTTAAATTTTAAAGCTTCATTTAACTATACCTATATTTAAACATCCGTTGGAATCTGTATAAAGTTAAATATAACTATAAACCACTTCTTTAGAGATAATTTTAATTCAAATTGCATTATAAATTCAACGGTATTGTCATAATTGTTACCCTTCAGATTATAGAGAATATCTCACTTCTACCCGCACTTGGGTGTATATACAGTCGAACCTCTATATATCGAACTTCCATATATTGAAATTTTCTATATATCGAACTCTTAGCAAATCTCCATGTTCATTACATAGAAAAATTGTTTCTATATATCGAAAAAAATCTCTATATATCGAAATTTTTTTCAAGAGAAATTGGGAGATTTTATTCCACTTTAGAATAAAATCTCCCAATTTTTGGCATTTGAAACAATGCGTCGTGAACTTCAATTCGCGGAAAATGTCCCTGATAAAGTTTTAGTGGACTGAATAAATACGAACATTTCTTTGAACTTTCCGCAAAACTGGCTGTTCAGTAAGATATTCGTAGTTTGTTTTTTTTAAGAATGTAACTGTGATCATTGTAACCACTGTCTGGATTATTGTTTTTTTTAAAGGTATGTAGTACTCAATAAATCTTTCATATTAATTCATTTTTTAGTTATTAACTTTCATTTAATGTGATTCTCATATAAATTAGAAATGGAGTTTCGTATACGAAAATTAGCTTTAATTTTTTTTAGGAGAATTATGATAAAACTAAGCTCAATTCTATATATCGAAATTTCTATATATCGAATTTTTTTCCGGCAATTTGCTACTTCGATGTATGGAGGTTCGACTGTAATTTGAAGTGGCACTCTAAATGAATTTGATACAAACACAGTTTATACACGAAACAATGTTTACTGAATTCGTTGCACATATAGAATTTGCTTTTACAGCAATAAGCATACGTACTACTTGTACGGAATATATATTAGCATTCAATAAAAATACACTTTGCAATACTCACAAACTAGGGAGTCAAACCAGCAGTTCTACCACATAAACTGTGGGTCCCCTAAGCACAAGCGCCGGTTAACACCTGGAGCTGCTTACCTCGTAGCTCCCTTAACTCGCTTATCTATCAACCGTAACAACCTTTCTATTAATCAAGCTGCATGGTATTTATACCAAGCGAGTATGCCGAAATTAGCATATCTCAAGCAGCTTCTTTAATTCATTCACTCGAAAGTTTGATTCTTGTGAATCGAATCTTATGTATACCTTACAAGATCTTCAAAACGTAACTCGAGAAAACTCCTCATTACTAAATTGTGTGCGCGCCGGAGTTCTTAAAAATTTAATCTAAAGTCAGAAAAAGCTCCTCGAAATAATTGTATACTCATTTCGCTTTTTTTTTAGTCAAGTACTGGTGATTACTTTGAAATGAGAATGCTACAATGTACGGTTTAAAACAAATTCTGACAGAGTAGAATTAATTTGAGTATAGCTCTTTGCACGACAATCGCGAAAACATTACAACTGATATTGACATTAAATTTGTGTACTTACAATTGGTATTTAAATTGTCAGTTAAAATTTGCGTATCTATATATATAAAACAGTTCCGTAACTGACTGACTCACTGACATACAACGCACAGACAAAACCGCTGGACCTAAAGGGCTGAAATTTTGCATGGCGATTTTTCTTATAGTGTAGGGCTGCACAAAGAAAGATTTTTGAAAACTTCTTCTTAGATTTTTTTAAATTAAATTTTTAAGCTGTTTTTGTAACTTTTTTTAAGTTTGCATTTAAAATAATAATTTGAGGATTATAAAATTTATATCACTAGAAAGATCATGAAAATTCCTTTAAAATGAAATCTTTTTCGAATCTTTACCTCCATTTTCTGATTTTTGGTGAATTTTTAAAGATTAAACTTTGGAATTTAATCTATTAAATACAGATCACGTGATTTCTTTTTCATCTACTTAAAATAAATTTATCGTCACGTCCATAACAATGAAATAGACAAAAACAATTTTCCCTTGATAATGCGGCAGACGATTGGACATTATCCAAAAAAATATTAAAATACAGTAAAAGATATGTTCCTCAAACTGTACTATATTAATTGTGCTATATTCTTTAGTATGTCCTATTAGATTAAATTTGAATATTTTCTGCTACATTATTTTGTCTATAAAAATATCCCTTACGATTTTTTTATAAATATATATATATATTTTTTACATCAATTGTATACATTGATCGTCGTATTTATTATACACACACACACACACACACACACATATATATATATATATATATATATATATATATATATATATATATATATATATATATATATATATAAATATATATATATATATATATTTTGGCATTAATTGCATACATTGACCGTTGTATTTACTTTGAATGTACTCCGTATCGAAGTGCGGGTTTTCAGCTAGTCGATACATAAGATCTCAATAATAATACTAACCTAGCGCGCTTCAGAAAAAGATTATGTGGCTTCTTTTGGCTTCTTATTTTACTTAACGTCTTTCAAAGGAAGTTTCGCCAACATTCTTATCGTCCTAGGAATGCTGCTGGCAGGAATCATCTGATAGCAGATATGGTTTCATTCAGATCTGTCTCATGTAATTCAAGACCAATTAAAAGACCATTTTTAATTATCTTAAACATGTTGCAGTCATAACTGATTACTAATTATCTTACTAATATTTTCTTCAGGCACATTCTCACTCAAGGAAAAGTAAACGACTATTGTTTAACCACCTATAAATGACTCCTCCCACCAGGGTGTATTCCATCCTTTTTATCATCTTCAAGCAATTCTTTGCCGCAGTTGTAGATAAACGATAGTTCTTTCCATTGTGGGCTAGACGACTTCACTTTGTCAGTCGTCAGTAAAAATTTAGAGAAATCTCACTTACGGGATTCTTTTCTCCCCACCGTACTTACAGGTTCTACAAAGCTGAGGAACCCATGACAAGGGTGTAATCTTGCTCCATGACTGCTGAGTACACTGGATCTATCTTACTGTACGGTTGCTCTAAGGCTCCTACGAATCCAAATTGATGCGTCAAACACCCATCGTCGGAATCTTATTTTAACACCAATACTCGCTCGTTTCGCTTTCAGACTATTTCAAAAACATCTTTTTTTTCAGAAACTGTTACATTTATGGTGTTTTTTGGCTCTTTTGAGGGAATAACTAAAACATTAATCCTCTTCTATTACCTTAGATTTCAATGAAAAATGATAATAGAAATGTCATGAAATAAAATTTTACATATTGAGTTAAATTCCATTTTAGAAAATAAATAAACATATATTTCTTTATAATTCAACAAATAAATATTTATTAATAAATTGGTAACTCGATATTTGCGAAGAACATATATTTAATAATATATTAAGGACCTCATAAAATTTTCATGAAGTTAAGTAAATTTTGTTATATTTTGAATTTTGTATTCCCGAGCTTGTTCGGCTAGACGATGGCCGAATGGCTAGGGTCCTGGCGTTCAGTACCAAAGTACGTGGGTTCGAATCCCATTCTTGGCATGGACGTTTGTAGCCATGCGGAATCGGCTTTAAGCAGTAGGTCCTGGTCTAATTTGCCCTCGGGTAGCAAAAATTGACCGTATCGAACCAAACCAAATCCCGAGTTTGTTCACAAAATATTAATCTAGAGCAAAATACAGAGGCTGTTCACACATTTTTTAGACGATGTATATTGTATCCACAAAACTAAATTACATAAAATTCTTGTGTTTTAAATGTTCTGTTTGACATCTCTTATTCTGAACTATCTTTCGACACCGCAATTTCCAGGATAATAATGCCTTTTGAAGTGTCGGAAGAGGTATTCTATCCCATTCCTCCTGAACAGCTTTCCAGAGTCCTGTAAGGGTTTTGGGACGACGTTTGGATAATGCAGATTTTAAAAGTCCGAAAGCACAAAAATCCATAGGTGATACATCGGGAGATTTAGTAGGGATATCAGTGAAGGGTGCCTTGATACCAGTTTTTTGTTCCATTTATTTTAGGAAAGTTACAGTGGATTTTGATGTGTGACTGCTAGCTTTGTCCTGATGGAGTCTCACAGATTGATGGCACTGTGGGTAAAGCGATGGTATTTCATTCAGAAAAATTGGCGATAAAATATGTTCCTGATAGTATTTGGAGTTAATCTTGACATTTTTTTTTCACTCTCTTTATTTTTAACTTGCCATTATAAGAAAAACCAGCAACAATCATGAATCCCTTAGAAAAACTTTCTTTCGATTCTTTGAACAATGTACTTAAATTTTTTTCTCACCTTTTATGATATATGGCTCTTTTTTAATAAATGGCTCTTTTTTTGTTGCAATCATTTAAATACACCCATGATTCATCTATTGTGACAATTGTTTTCCATTTTGCTTTGGATAAGTGTTTCTCATATAGAATTCTGCAGCGTGTCCTGCGTTCAGCGATATGATTTGGAAGAAAACGCTGCACATTGCGTTTTTTCGCTTTTTAAAGATTTAAATCAACGTTTATCATTTTGTTTACAGTGGCCACCGAGCATTTTAATGATTTTGCAACTGTCTTTTGACTAGGGGGATTTTCTTTTAACATTAAACAACGTACCTTTGCAATAGTCGAAGATGTCCGTTTTTTGATTGGATACTTGTTTGGAACTTTTGTCCCACTTGAGGCTCCAATTTGACGTTTTTTTTCCTTTCTTGTTGACAATATTACCTATCGACGCTTTAGATATCACAAAACCATGACTCTCACATCGTTTTTGGATAACGGAGAATGCATATTTCTATTCGGAAAGAGCATAAATGTAGCCTTCGAACCACTGCTTTGTTAAAAACGCCGTTTTGAATAAAAACAAGACTTTCAAGCCGCAGATGATAATTTTGACTTTTAAAAACATAGTACAATTGCAATTATTTCTTTTGCAGCAAGCGATTTTTTATTACCGATTATTTATTAGTCTAAAAAATGTGCGAACAGCCTCTGTATAGTTATTTACATCTAAAAGTTAAAACAAGATGTTTCAATGATAAAAAAAAACAAGTTGTCAAAAATCCCTTTTTCTTTAAATTAACTATTATTAGCTCACACGGGGTTTAAAATGGGGGCACTAACAAGTAAAGCTCATATTTTATTTTTTCAATTATATTTCTCTTGAATTTACTTTTTGTAACCTTCAAGCACTAGAAGCAAAGATTTATAGTAATCTTAATAGAAATGTTGGAACCTTAGTTTGCTGTCTATACAGCGGCTTTAAATGAGGTGTTTACGCATTAACAGTGTGTGATCTCATAACTTTAGCCTGAATATATGTTCCTTCCAAAAATACTGTCTAGTAGAGTGGAATATAGCCTAAAGTCAGACAGTAAAAGAATACTGGAATTTCGTTAAGCTGTTAGAGATATCTACTTCAATTTTGATGGGCAAAGTTTGCTGCAAATCACAGATTAAGGTAGTTCTTGTTGAGTAATGAGCTTAATATATGTAAGAGAATTAAACACTAGGCGTTTTCAGTTTGAGACAGTTCGTTTTTATAGCTCAGTGCCCTCTAAACAATATATTATTTCTCATTGACAATAACTAAGTTGTCAATGAGAGGTCTAAGTTGTCAATTGGTAAGGTTGGTGTTAATTTTCAATCCAAAATAGCTATGGTCGATTTTCAGCCACAACATCTGTTTTGATGACAGTAAGAAACAAGATGTACACCGATGATTAGGTTTGTTGATTTGAGAGCTCTATACGCCGAACATTTGCAGGTAGCCATAGCACGCATGTTTACAGTAACATTTTTCTCGAAACCATAACACGCAACAGCACATGAGTTTTTCTCCCCTTATTTTTTGGAATACACTTAAATCAGTTTCATTATCACCATGGGCAAACGTTCATGGCCAAACGTCCCCCACTTCAGTAGCATTTTTTACGATCACAAAAAAATTCAAAATTGTTCGGAATGAAATTAAAACTCCATACGAAGCCAAACAAAATTTAAACCAGAACCCAATACATTTAAGCTTTTTCTTTTAATAAATCAGGTAAAACTATTACAAAATCTGACAATAACTGTTAGTGAAGATTGTTAGCGTATGCACATTGGGGACGTACGTATTTATGTAATTGTTTTCCCTATATGCCAACTAAAAAGTCGTACAGCGTATCTCTACTCTCGTATCGCATCTATATTTTTACTTTAATGTAACAATATGCTAGTGTGGTCAGCTTCACGGAAATTACGCCTAATTTATAAAGCAAATTCAAATTTCTTCTCAAGGGGCAGGGTAAGAGAATGCTTACACAGTAAGCCAAGGCCACAGGGTGCCAATTTCACATTAATTACACCGAATTTTTGACTTCCCACAAATTTTCAGATCAACAAAAACTCTCTAGAGCAGCTGATCTATTCAAGTAAGCAAGTTTCAAAATAGTATCACTTGGGTTCATTTGAAAAATACTCTAAATTAGGTTCATTTGAAAAATACTCTAAATTAGAAACGAACAAATATGGCACAGACTGGTCTCAGCATAATAAAAATACGAGCTCAAAAGCTAACATTTCTATGAAGTGTCTTGTTTTATGTACTATTTTGATATCTAGAATGATACATTAATTCCGCAATAATACTACGCCATCACTTGAGAACAGATATATTGTCTTTAAATGTTTTGATGCTGTCATTTCTTAGGTGTAATTGAATATATGTCAAGGATATTTATAACATTACCGCAGTCAAGACTGTTGGCCAAAGTCATTAAAGCGTACTATCTAAAATCCCAAGCTTCTATTCCACTAAAATAGGACCACAAAAACTTTGTTTGATTGCAAGACATTTGAAAACTACAATATACTTTCCCGAAAGCTTGGATACAAATTTCTAGCAATATAAGCGAGCTTCTGGCAATATCATTGCTACATTGATATTTTATTCCCTTTTTAAAATTCACCTTGAATAAAATAGGAAAACAATATTAAAATTTTATTCATCATGTCACACTTTTAATGACATAGACTCATCTATATATATAAAACAGTTCCTTAACTGACTGACTGATTGATTGACTGACATACAACACACAGACCAAACCGCTGGACCTAAAGGGCTGAAATTTTGCATGGCGATTCTTCTTATAGTGTAGGGGAGCACTGAGAAAGATTTTTGAAAAATTCTTCTTAGATTTTTTTAAATTAAATTTTTAAGCTGTTTAAGTAACTTTTTTAAAGTTTGCATTTAAAATAATAATTTGAGGGTTATAAAATATAAATCACGAGAAAGATCATGAAAATTACTTTAAAATGAAATCTTTTTCGAATCTTTACCTCCATTTTCTGATTTTTGGTGAATTTTTAAATATTAATTTTTAGAATTTTACTTATTAAATGCTGATTACGTGATTTCTTTTTCTGGTACTTTAAGTTAATTTATCGTCACGTCATAGCAACTAAATACACAAATAGATATTTTTTTCTTGCTAATGCGGCAGACGATTGGACATTATCCAAAAAATATTTAAATTCAGTAAAAGATATGTTCCTCAAACTGTACTAACTCTACTATATTCTTTAGTATGTCCTATTAGATTTAATTTGAATATTTTCTTCTACATTATTTTGTCTACAAAAATATCCTTTATGATTTTTTATAAATATATTTTTTCGTTCTTTTTTACATCAATTGGATACATTGATCGGTGTATTTATTATAAACATATTTAAACATATTTTTGGCATTAATTGAATACATTGATAGTTGTATTTAGTTTGAATGTACTCCGTAGCGAAGTACGGGTTTTCAGCTAGTCATTCTATAAAACAACAGATTTCCTTCCTTACCGAATGAGCCTTTCAGCATCATAAAGAAATCCTGCAGTACTCGCTTGAAAATGAGCACTGCACAGCTATCAACCATTAATTTATTAAAAATACAAAGCCTGTGCGCACAACAAAGGTATTTTACTAACTGCAACACTTTACTCTTTGAGATGTATCATCTTCAACTTGATTCGAACTACTACACTTACTTTACCATAAAAATTAGATACTTTAATGAAAATGCAGAATTACTGAATGGTTCATTCTCTGCACCAAGATAAACAAACCTCCTTTTCTACTTTTCTCTTTCATCCCAACACCAAATAGATTGAGTCATTTTAAAAGAATAGCATCCAATAGTTAATAAGATAGGATTAACTCAGAGAATGAAAAAGAGTAACCAAGGGGAATGTAAAATACGTGTGTATCCCTCCGTAGCAGTATTCAAGAAAATTAGATACGATGCTATAGGTAAGTTGGAATTCAAGACTTCCATCTTTTCCGCTATCATGACAAATTCTGATAGACTGAACGACAGGAATAACATCATTTATAAATATTCAAATATAAATATAAAATATATATGTTTCTAATTAATCATTGATAATATATATATATATATATATATATATATATATATATATATATATATATATATATATATATATAAATATATATATATATATATATATATATATATATAATATTATATATATAAATATATAATATATATAAAGATATATAATATTTATAGCTTTATTAAGTAAAACGTTTTCAATTGAATACTAACATTGGGGGGATAGACTAACAATATTTATAGGGTTTTTCTGTTGTTTATACCGACAAAATGTTTGCTAATTAACCTTTTCCTTACGGGGAGGGATAGCATGTATCCCAAAACTACGGGCCCAAGAATGAGTTTTTATATATATATATATATATATATATATATATATATATATATATATATATATATATATATATATATATGTATGTATGTATATACAGGTGGTTATCAAAACGATTCTGTTTGGCAAAGGATGTTTTTCCGTGCACTCTGCATGCTATCATGACTTTCGATACCATAGCCCGAAAAACACCCATTAGCCTGGGGGTTGCACTAACAAATACTCCAATTTAAATGCGCTCCAACAATTTGCCCTTTTCTCAATGTTTGGCATTTTACGCTGTTATCCCCAAAAGCAAGATGCCCTTAGCTTCATTACTACTACTTGATAGTAGAATAATACATACACTATATTATATAAAAAATACGGGGGCCAGACTTGTTTTTTTAATGAATACGAAGCACATTCTTAAACACCACTAATATTGATAGGTGTTTCCATTATTTTGGTAACCACCTGTATATATATATATATATATATATATATATATATATATATATATATATATATATTAATAAAGATGTGTTTGTGATCAAACTCTAGAGAAATGGCTGAAAAGCCAAAACATAAATTTAAATTAACAAAGAACATTATTAGTATAGGACATTAAAACAAATTACTTTCAAGTAAGGCGCTGAATGCTGCACTTTTATTGAAAGAAAATAAATAAGACAAAGTTAAAATTGAAAAACCAGTATAATCTCTAAAACTATTTGCAGCCAGGAACTAAAAACATGAAAAGATAAGTATTAAATAGGTTTTAGACAGCATCTCTTCATCAGACTTACTATGTAGACTGTGTTATAGGACTTATAAACCTAAATTAAATTAGTGTTAATATTATTACTAAGAGTAAATTATTCTTATTTATTATTTATCATTATTATTTTTACTTAAGAATTTAATTATTATTAATTAATGTTAATTTTTAGTAGTTATTTTCACTAATTAAACTTATTATTTTACTTATTATTTTGTATTACTAATTAATTGCAACAGAACAAGCTATTCATTAAATCTAAAACAACCAATTATGTGCTTGGAAAGACTATCGGGGTAATGATTACGTTTTAGTTCAACTAACAAGTCTAAAATATGCTTATTCCTATTGTCTTTAGTAGTAGTATATATATATATATATATATATATATATATATATATATATATATATGTATATATTATATATATATATATATATATATATATAGATATTATATATCCTTTAATGGCCGTTCTTACAAAGGGGGTATGAAATTTTCCGTTCTAAAGAGGAAATCGGAAAAATGGGCTCCGTATGCCATAATTAAAATGCGAAATAAAAATTAGCTGAGGTTTTTCTATGTTAAATATTAGAAAGATTAAAATTTTTTAAAGAAGTTAATTTCTCTCTTAATTTCTTTCTTAATGCATAATATTCTACACTCCCCCTCCCAGAAAGCATTCTTATACAATAGGGTAGTATTCTAAGGGAATTTTTCGACAATGCTTGATATTTATCTTATAAATACTTAAGACGAAAGTAAGATGGACTGTTTGTAATGTAAAAACATCTGGAATGTATTCCTAATGTTAATAACTGCATACAGTGAATAACAAATTTAGTAGGACGTGATCCTTTCCTTTTAGTGTTGCATTATATTTATAAAAAAGATTTGGCAATTTTCGTTAACAAATCAATTAACTACTTATAAAAAAAATAATCGTTCTAATATTCAACATAGAAAAACATGAGGTAATTTTTATTTCACGTTTTAATCCATTCCAGGGCACATACTCTTGCTATCATTTTTTCCAGTATGGGAACATCTATCACTTCTATCACAAAAATTAAACACCGGTAATCCGTGACATTTGGGGAAACAGAAATTTCAACCCGAATTCCTGCGACGCATCGGGGACAATACGGCGCTGCGCACTAAGCCAGATCTCATACAAACTGTCAAAATGCAAAGTGTGCGATAAACGTCAAAGATTAAATTATTCGTTTAAAATCGAAATAAAATTTACGTCCCGTTTATATTTGCCCAGGAACGAGAGGAAAAAAAAATCGGCGCGCGGGCATGCAAATCGTCGCAATTCTGATGAGATGGCATATTAGCGAAGCGCCGTTTAGTTTTGGGGAGAAATCGGCGATTTCTTTTATTGAGATAAGGAGCTAGGGGATCGTATGTATAGTGCAGCACGTATTTTACTGATAAAAAGGGACCGGAAAATTTAAATGAACGGTATTTTTATTAAATTAATCGCAGATATTCTTTGGAGGAGCAAATATTCTATATCTTCTTTACTTATTAATTAGTAATGAGAAATTTTTTTGGATTTCGACTCATAGAAATGGAATTTTGGAATATAGTTATTTTAAATCTAAGAAAAGAAAATGTATTATATATTTTCATCTCAGTTGTGATATATATATATATATATATATATATATATATATATATATATATATATATATATATATATATATACCGCCAGTCATGGTTCCGAAAACAAGTGGCCGTAGAAAAGAGGTTTCTTACATAACATTGGATCTAGGGAGTCTTTCATCGGTTCTGAACAAAATATGGTCGTTTAAAGGGGTGACCATGGAATAGAGGTGGCTAGCTAGAAAGGTTTCACTGTATAAATTAATATATATATATATATACAGTGGTATCTCGATCTATCGTTTCTAAAGGGCCCGACTGAAATGAACGATAAGTGCGGGAAAACGATAGACTCGGGAACATAACAAAGCAATATGATTGTCGCGACAGGGCGAAAATAAATAATACCCGTATGTGAAATAAATGACACATACGGGAAAACGATGATTTGGAAAACGAGCGATCGAGATGCCACTGTATATATATATATATATATATATATATATATATATATATATATATATATATATATATATATATATATATATATAGATAGATAGATAGATAGATAGATAGATAGATAGATAGATGTATCAGTATTATAAAAATAAATCTTAAGAAGCGGTCTTATTACCGCAAAATTTATTAGTTTATGAAAACGTACCCATATGCCCAATATTAATCATTTGAAAAAACCTTTAATATTAACCTGTAGTATTAACAGATAATATTGGGTGCTATTGTGGCACCAGCAAACGAAAAAATGTAAGTAAATATAAAAATAAAATTAAATACAAAATAAAAGATATAAATTTCAGGACCCAAAATAATGGAAAGAATAACAGCAATAGAAAACTTATAAGACAACTAAACAGCAGAAAACATAACACCTGAAGATATAACTAAACAGCTGAAAATTAGAAGCAAATGGAACAAAATAAGAATGTAATTAATTGAAATAATGCAAGAGTGTCTAACATCAATATCATCTTTTAGCTTAGAATTAATTAAATAATGAGAGTATAAAATCAATGATAGAACAAATTTAAAAACGTAAATAAATTAAAAAAATAACCTATGCTACACAGATTTTCCTTTCATATTTTTTAGACCAAAAGAAAAAGTGGGAAATGAATAAAATATAAAGAAATAATTCAAAAGGTAAAATTTAAAGATATATATATATACAGTCCGACCACAGTACGAAGAACCACGGTTGGCATAGTGCCAAGACGATTCTATTCACTCTGTAGGTAAGGCTGCTGAGGAAGGAGGGGGAAAAGTCTCGTATTCTCTCGACATTCTTTAGAATCGGTTACTAACTGCGCTCGCTTGCTTTTTCCTCGTCTGTTATTTTGATTATTATATTAAAATTACTGGATCTTTTACCCAACACGACTGCTCGGAATAAGCCGTTCCGTAGTGATTGTAAACGTATAATACACAATGTAATTAAATTGTGTGATAAAGAAGCACTAGAAGGAAATGTTATTGTTCCACTTTCGCAATCCCTAAAGAGAGCTAGTGAAATGATCGGGATATCAATGCCCAGTGTAAAAAGAATACGCAGAGAAGCAAAGGGTGAAGAAACTCCAAAATTTGAATCTCCGAGGAAACGTCAGAAAAAAAGAAAACGTAGCTTTAGATAATTTTGATTATGATGTAATCCGAAAGCATCCACTCCTATAAAACTCCTATTTTTAAATAGATTTGCTTCTTCTTTTTATTATTTTGAAATTATTATTCAAATATTCGATCAAAAATAAAGTTTTAAAAAATAACTTTAAAATTGCGGACAAAAAGCAGTCTGAAATACATTCCGTATTTCATAAACAAACACATCCGAAAATATGACGTTTTCCCCTATTTCCTAAGTAGACTAGCTTTTCTCGCGCATGCGTAACAGCTTCCAGGGACCTCGCTTCCGTGGTCGGACAGTATATATAAATTAATAAAAGATATATATATTGCCCACTTTCATACTAATACAAGGGGATGCATACAAGAGGCTTCCGACCGTTAACACTGACTAATAGCTACTGCAATTCTTGAGGTCCCGGGTTCTGACCCAAAACAATTGCTATGGCAGTAGTTGCTTTTTCTAGTTTCAGTGGAGTTTTTACTCGTATGCAATTAAATTACAAGATACTTACCCCAGGAAAGATTTTCTTCTTAAACAGGACATAATATCCACGTAAATACTTCCCCTTTTTCTTCTTTTCTACAGAAGCAAACACAAAATAAATACTTACTGCAAAAAATGCATATTTAAATAAGAAACTGAAAAAGGATATAATATCCAGATAACAAATTCCCCTTTTTCTTCATTTCTACAGACGAAAACATAAAATAAATACTTACTGCAAAAAAGTAAATTTAAATATGGGACTAGCATAAAACATTTGGATTACTTGTATGTTTTAAATATATCTTCTGAATATTAAAAAGCAACGCTTTGTATACAAAAGCATCTTAAGGGGAAAAATCTTACAAAAATGTTCATAACTCTTCATCAGAGTAAGAACTGAAAATAACCATTATTTTGGTCTATTAGTCAAGAACCACTTTTATATAAAAAAAACAATGTAATTTAAATTTCTAAATGTTGCAACTACAGAAGTACCTTCAAGAATACAATGATGAAAAGACCTGATAATTTTTTTTCCATATTGAGTTCAAATTGAAATTTTTTATAGTGTTGTTAAGCATATTACAGTGCCAGGCAATTACAGTGAACTTTGAACATGCAATCTTCTCGTAACCATGTTAAACAGATAATGATACTGATTTTGCTATATTTGATTAAGAAAAGACTATAAAATAATTATTCTATTTTGATGTAAAAATATGTACTTTAAAATGCCTTTTAGAGGAAAATTTGAAGATTACTGTTTGAAACAGATTCTCTTTTTATTTAAAAGGGAAATTTAATTTAAAATGTTATCATATGCATTTTTTAAGAAAAAGTAATAACTAGTTTATGAATCTGTAATAGTAATGAAGCACCAAACTTGGAATATTTATGTTTTTTACTTCAATATAGTCATATTTATTAACTTTTGCATTAGATGACAAAATTTAAATTACATTTAACGTAAAAAGCTAACCAAGTTTCATGTAAAATACCACCATACGTGACTACAACTTAATTTAGGTTAATTTTTTACAAAACCCAACCATGAATTTCATTCTCAGTGTATTTAATAAGGAGGCCTAAATCAGAAAAATACAGAGCAAAAAGTAGTTACATAATTATCTGTGCCTAAATATAACAATATTATAATAAAGTTTATTTTCAACTGCTGGATAATAAACAGAATTTAATGTACATCTTTATATTGAAATCTCTAAATGTTAATTTTTAGTACAACAACACAATTCTCATCTGGTTGTTCTGAGAAATGTTTACTTCTAAAAATTATATCTAATTGCTATAACTGCTAGTTATAAATTTTGTCTGCTGAGTTAGAGAGAGAAGACGAATTATTTTTTTTAGTAATTACCTCATTTTCTAAAATAATTTTAGCTCGGCTAAACAGCACGTGAATTTTTTTACACATTTTGTTTACCTTCCAGGCACTTGAATTTAATTTTATAATTGCTGGAATATTAATATTTTAATATAATTATGGTTAACTGTATATTCAGTTAGCACAAATAATGCGTGTGTGTGTGAACTGATGATAATTTAGAAATTGCATACAAGTACGAAATTCATATGAATAGAACTTCTTCAGATTTAAACGTAGTAATATATTAAAACATTTTAAGGCAAATTGTAACACTTGTTTAAGTATTTTCGTGCTGAAATTGCACGTAGTGTTGGAAGTAAAGAGTGATTCCTTCGATTTCTTTTTATCAAGATTAAATACTTACGGAAACTCACAAAGGTCATATTTAAATTAAAGTCTAAACAAAGATATTTATATTTGAAATATTTTTCTGATTAACAAACAACTTACAACCTTACCAATGGAAAATAATTTTTGCTATAAACCAAGTTTCTGATTTTAATTTTACTATGTGCATAATATTGTAGATAATTATGTTTCATACGAAAAAAAATTATGTTTTGGGGGCCATCTAGCAAAAAGTAACAAGTTTTCATGAACTATTATTACTTAATGGCAGAATTTTCAACATTATTATCATTGTTATTTAACTAAAAGATACCTTTACTATACTTTTAAGATGGTTTAAATTACTTTTCTTGCATAAATCAAGCAGTGTTTTACAATTATTCGTAAATTATTCATTGACATGTGTCAGCTATATATAGGGACAAGGAATTAGTTTGAGAAAATGCATTAATTGCTGCCATCATTTTTTGAAATAAGGTTAAAGAATACTCATGATGTTTAAACGAGAGAAACTGAATGGCTGTGGGTGTGTGCATATATTCCTAATGCATTATGCTCTTAAACTTAAATTCAGCTATAAATAAATAAATTTAGTTCATATAAATGTATATTTTAAATTTCGTACTCTTTAAAATTTCATTTTGGGAGTAACATTCATTTTTTTGTTGGATCAGACTTTGAATGTTTATTTAAACTGCAATAAATACTGAAATTTGGGGGTGGGGAGGGGTGGAGAAGATAAAAATAAAATTAAAAATTTAGTTTAGAGATATAAAATTAGAAAATAAAATGTACATTTTTATATGTTTTTGATGTTTTGAATGAATTAATATCCTAAATTAGGGCACAGAAATAATGCTTAAAAAATTATTGAATTTAAAAGAATAATTTTAAAGATAATAAAATAAGATCCTTTTAAGTAATTCAGTGAGCCAATTTTAAAACATTATATAGTATCTGGTAACATATAGTATGTTGTATATAGTATGTGTTGTTTACATGAGGCATGACAAAGGTCAAACTTCTTTAATGAAGGTAAAATGTTTCTTAAGAGGAATTGAAATAGCTGAAACTTTGATTAAATGTTTTAACATTACAACATGATCTGTGCTATTAATTTATAGTATGACATCAAAACCTGAAATAACTTTGTTCACCTATAAGCAAGGATAAAAAACACTTTCTAAATTAATTCAGTTTTACAGCAGTTTTACTTTAAACAGACAGAGAACACAAAAATCAAAGCAATAATGTAATTATGAGATTTTTCAGACCTGTTATGCAGAAATCTATCAATTACAAGTCATTTCGTTAGATTTAATAACATCACAGACTATTATATTTTATTACGAGTCTATCTTTTGTTTCTCTAATTAGTAATTTTTTTCATGTACGTATTTCGTAAAATATCAGTCTAGACAAGAGTTTGCATTCACCTCCAACAACAATCAAAGTTAAATATCACAGATAATAATGAAATTTTTCCATAAAACGCTCAGAAAAACCAAAACGTATTCTGCAATCCCTTTTGAACTTAAATTCCTGTGTTGGCATGATCACAGAAATGCTTTTGAATCAACTCCTTTGAATAAAATCTAATTAAATTTTACCCAATGCAATTTCATTTCGTGAGAAATTTTAGGACATTCCCTTTGACTATCTGCTAAGACATTTCAAATGCTAACTCCTACATGCGACAAGCTGAAAAACAAATAATTCCTGTGTAAATTCATCATTTACGAAAACCTCTTCAAAACAAACTGTAATTCTTTTCCCCAAACGCAATTGTCTATTTGCTCGAAACAATAGCTTTAAAAATCATTTCGACGCCAAATTCGATTTCGCTGAAAAGATTTTCATTTAAATATTTAATGCCTGATGTAATAGCTTTTCACAAAATTTTTCTAGCAGATGGGGTATTATTTTAGCAACACCGGAATAATATATATTTTTACGGCAGTTTAAATTTATCTTTTCATTTGAAAAGCTATTATGTAGATCTTAAAACGTCGCCCGTATAGCTGTCTTCTTTTCCTTTCCAGCTGCTGCCAAACGGTGTTAGATAAATACCAGAAACTCGCGTCTCCGAGATTAAGATTAAACTTTCGATTGACAATCGGGATTAATTGTTATTTACATATCGTCTCCGACTGCTGTAGTGTAAATGCTGAAAGTTTAATTTGAACTATGATTTGTTTTATTCGATTTTGAGAAACATTCCAGTTTGTTGAATTGCTGAAGACGTAAATTTAATGTTCGATTGCATGGATGCATTAATTTGGTCTGCGTGAAAATTTCGATAAATTGTTAAAAATAGGCAACATGTAATTAAGTACCAAAGCAGTCAAATATGAAGAGTATGATGGTTCATTGTAAATATAAATAATCGCTAGCTACAATTCGTTTAGACGATCGTCCCCTAGCTTCATCTGTAGAAACGCTATTCTGAGTATTCCCGTTTTAAACAAACTTAAAAAGATAATAGCGTAGTAAGATTCAATTAGATAACAATTTAAAAATTAATTATCAAACTTTTATTCATGGTACGATGAACTTACTCGTAATTCAACTGATTCAAGAGACGTATCATGTTGTGAACTATATCAAGCCATCGATTGCAATTTTATAATTTTAATAAATTGTTTAATTGTTTCATTTGTAGCATCTTAATATTAGCTTATCTAATCAATGACATCTATCAAACAGATAAAATGATTACAACTAGAAAAAGTATTTTATTCACAAAATGCCCTAATAAACATAGAGGATTCACCAGAATATGCTATGCATATAATATTTTTTTTCCTTCTGTTTAAACATAGTTAATTCAAGACATTTTCATGGGAGTGGTATTCTCCTTTAAATATATATCTTTAAACCTTTAATGAAAATATAGATAATTTTTAATAAAATGTTCTTTAAAATATCATACTCTTCAGAGTAGAAAACCCTTTGTTGAGCAACAAATTTATTTTTACAGTCATAGAACTTCCTTTTTCGGTAAACTCTGTAAATTTAGGGCTTTTTAAATCCACAGTATTGCAAAAGATTCAAGAGACGTATCTTTATAATGTGCTTTTGAAACAAAAAGTGTTGGGAATCAATAAAATGCGATGAGAAACGTAGGGAATAAAAGAACCAGAAGAACTGAATGTTGTTAGAAAGTTAAAAGCACCTTAGAAATTTACCAGAAAGACGTGACAATATAATCTATTTGAATTCCTATAGTAAGAAAAGCATTGTTTGAGAAACAGGTCTCAAATCTTCCGGTGTGTAAGCAATGGATATTACAAGGCAAGCAGGGTTAGTTATCGTAGCCTCGGGGCATACGAAAATTTTACAGTGTGAAAATGACGTCATCGTAATGTATATTCCTAATCAACAAGAACACTCTTTGGTAGATTTTACAAATACAGTGATACTTCTCTAGCCGGCCACCCAGCAAAACGTCCACTTCTTTTCGGAACCATTACTGACTGTCATATAGTAGTCTACTCCTATTCAACGGCCACACCTCAAAACGGCCTTTTTTATTTTGAACACTGACTGGCCGCTTTAGACAGCAGTAAAGAAACAAGGACAAGAAGGGTAAAGCGACAAAAGATAACCAATGAAATAAAATAAATGAATGAAAAAATTATTGAAAATTAATACATAGTAGGGTAAATGACTAGTTATGGACACCCTACCAGTTATGAACACCCTTATCTATAATATACGGTTTACAATAAGAACCAAGTAAACTTGAAACAGGGGATTTTTGTTCATTGTTGTTTCCTACTGTTGCCCCAACCACACCCTTTTCTCCCCCTCCTTTACTTTTTGTCTAGAGCTCATTAGGGCTCATTGAGTGGCAAACTTAAGGGTGTTCATAACTGGTCATTTACCCTACATTAGTATACATTTTAATCCGAGAAACTGAAATTCAATAATTTTCCTTCTTATTATTTTATTTAGTTGTTTGTATTTTTTGCCAGTTATTTCTTCTCACACTATGTTACTGCACGTTTTCTTCTTTAGGCATTCTCCTTTTCTTCTTCCTGTATCTCGATTTGTCAATTCCCCCCTTTCGCTGTATATCCATTGCTGGGGAAGATAAAAGTATCCCTTCCTGGTGTATGATCTCCATAGCATGCATCTTGTGCCATTTGTAACACATCACCCAAAAGAAGGCCGTTCCAAGCCTTCAAAATTCAAACAGAGATTTTTAGCAGCTTTTTATAGTGATTTTTAAGGGAATTTTCATTCCCTGAGCGCTTTTTTGACAAATTTAGACTTATTAAAACCCGTATAGAAGTGTAGGTCTAACAATGGGAAAGCCGCATTGTAAGCCTCCATACTTTATAAGTTTGAACAGCGGTATTCGTCTTTATTACAGTTAAACTTTCCGTATATTTAAGCTAATTCTTTAAAAATCCCTTTAAATTCCTCATTCTTTTAAAAAGTAGTATTTGAGGGAAATTACAGATCATTCTAATATAAAAAGATGTTAATTAAGTTACATTGGGAAAAAAATTTTATTTTAAAAGCCCCCTAATGGATATGCATAAGCAAACACGCTTTTTATACACATATATCGCCGAAGCTCTGTCGATGCTTGTAGAAATATGAGTGTCATCATCTCCATTTCGCTAATAAGCGCACCTAGACTCCATTAATAAACCGAGCACCAAAAAGCCGTGGCCGAAAAGAAAGACCTCCGCGTACCCATTCACGCTCGTACGGGATAAAAACCACGTTTTCAAGATAAATAAAGATTACCAACAGAGAACAAAAGGGGAGAGAGCAACAATCAATACCCAGTTTCATTATTAAAAGTAATTTTCCGCTCTCAAGAAGGCAGAGGCTCTCTCTCCAAATTTATGTGCACCGGCTTAAAGTGCTATCTGTAATGCGCAGACATGATAGCTGCATCATTATTTTCGGGGCTTAAAATGAGTTTTTTGGCCGCTGTTGATCATAACACAGAGTGCGTACGCGGTGAAATTATGACTTTGGCAAGGGATAAGAAGGGAAAATATAAGTCTAATCGTTTTTCGCCTCTCTTTTTCCACAAATGAGAAGCCCAGAAGCTTACTTTGAAATAGATTAGGGGGGCCCCTGTTTGTGGTTTTAATGAAACCGCGAGGTATAAATGAAGCTGGAAGGAGGGTTTAGAAGTTATGATGATGAAAGTGATAATGATGAATAACTACGAGTTTATCGATATGGTTTCGTCGCTGGTTGGAGTTTTTTTTCCTTCCTAACACTAGAGGGCGTTGAGGAGGGGAAATTAATACTCTTATTTCTAATCAATGGTATGGTTGCTTACTTTGTTATTAGAAGTCATTAATTAGGAGGGAGAAAAACACAACTATTGTCCTTGAGTGCTTCGTTGACTTTGGGCTGAATTACCTGATTTATGAAAAGTGCCGCAGCGTTTGCTTTCCGTGGAAATGCGATAAAATAAACACGTACGAATGATAATTACACTAATCAACAATTATTTCGTGAAATCAAACTTTCTTTTCCTTTTACGGAATTGAAATCACAATAAATCCAAAGTCGATGGTAGGGAATTTCTATCTAGTACCAGCTTTTTATTTCAATGTTTATGCTACGGGATATAATATTTTAAAAACCATTACCATAAAGGTGTTTGTTTAAAAAAAAGGAACCGTTTTTAATAGAAGATAAGGGACTGATTCAAATGCATTTCGTACAAATTTCCAATTTTAGATTAAAACGTAACTAAAAAAGGACGCATTTACCAGTCCAGGTATCGGAGAATGCTTTTATGATACAACATTTGAAGAATGAATATGTGTAAAAGAAAACTCCGACCGTAATTCTGCATTTGAAGCTGCAGTGAGCCGAACAGAATACTCTTGCGTGATGCTACATTGTAAGTTACACATAACACAACAGTAAACGTTTATAGGATATAGCTTTTAAGGCTACAGTTAACGCAAAAGGAAAGTCTCTCGTGGCACTAGATTTAAAGATAAAATTAACTCAACAGTAAATAAAGTGCAAAAAGGTTTCAAAGAGTGCCTCGAAGTTCCTTGGAAATGGGTGGAATAACAGTCCGATAGATTCTGAGGATTAATTGTTACTAGCAATCAAGGCACTTGATGGCAACGCAAGTGTAAAGACGGAAATAAAAGACTCATATCGTGGTGATTGCTTTGAGAGACTTGCATTTGAAATCTAGTCACCAAACCTCGACAACGCTATCTGCTGAAGACTAGGGGATTTCTAAGTGTATTTAATTTCAATCCACAGAATTTGTTTCAGAATATCAAGGATTCTTCGACTAAGTATTCAGCCAATGCTTGTTTGGGAGCACCATAATTTTTTGCTCAATGTGAGCTAATTAGCACGAGACTTACAGTTTAAAGTCGATATCTAATGCCTGCAAGCATCCATGCGAGCAGCGGGACTCATGACAACAGACTCAGATGTCGAATGCGAGTTTTCTAGTTATTCCGACGACGCGCTGTAAAAGTACTAAACCAAAGGTTTTATTGAGAAAAAAAAAGAAAGAAAAAAATTAAGAGATGATATTATGAATAATCGAGCATTGTTATACTCGACTACTTCTAGATACTTAAGCGAAATGTCCCAGAATATACATACAGAAGAGGAAAAAATATATTCTGACAAAAAAAAGAAGAAAGAAACAATTACGTTTCTTCCAAAATCTTGAAAAAAGGGTTTAAGTCCAACTAAAGTATTTTGTGTTGCTTTATTTTTATCTTATTTGGCAATAACACTGAAAATACGTTTTAATAAAATTTATGGTCAGAACTTAGGTGCCACAAATTAAGATGATTGATGAGTATTTTATAGCCCGAATTATCATATCAACATTGTATGTAATATTTTTCTTTTATATCCTTGACCACTTCATTTGAAACATTTTAAAACAGAAACATTTTAAACAGGTTGAATATGCTGACTACAATATCTACAAATTATACACTTAGCCAGTGTGTCAATATACCACACACAGGCTAAGTGTTTTCGTCGTAGAATAAGTTTCATTTACAATATCTACAAATCACAATATCTACAATATCTACAAATTATACACTTAGCCAATGTGTCAATATACCACACACAGGCTAAGTGTTTTCGTCGTAGAGTAAGTTTCATTTACAATATCTACAAATCACAATATCTACAATATCTACAAATTATACACTTAGCCAGTGTGTCAATATACCACACACAGGCTAAGTGTTTTCGTCGTAGAGTAAGTTTCATTTACAATATCTACAAATCACAATATCTACAATATCTACAAATTATACAATTAGCCAATGTGTCAATATACCACACACAGGCTAAGTGTTTTCGTCGTAGAGTAAGTTTCATTTACAATATCTACAAATCACAATATCTACAATATCTACAAATTATACAATTAGCCAGTGTGTCAATATACCACACACAGGCTAAGTGTTTTCGTCGTAGAGTTAGTTTCATTTTCCCTTTACTGCATTTTTAGAGATGAAAATAGGTGCTAAAAATATTAATTTCAATAAATTGAAATTATTATTCTTATTATTACTGTTACTCTTTTGAAAAAATACAATGATTGATAGAAAAAATATATTTCGTTTTCGGCTTCAGCACCCCAAAATTATTTTAAAGACCTCATTTGTCTCAGGTTAGTATCACAAGCTTCAAAAACGCTTTCAAGTGTAATGATTTGTGAATTATCCGCATGGGAAATTTGTAGTTTGTATTCAGAGCTTATTAAAAATATGAATTATATCCGTAAGTAAAAGCTCTTTAATGTCAATAAATCATTTTATAGGGCATTCTACATAAAATTTGCAAAAGGAGAGTGTGGAAGATCAAAAGTTAGTTTACTGCCGAATGTTTTCAATCAATACATTGTATCGTTGTACAAATAGGGTGATGTTTGTTTAAGAGCAGCTTTATTAAAAATAGTTTAAGGGGTCAGGTACCTTTTAAAGGCCAAGAGAATCGACAAACATATCCCTATTTTCCGTCATAAGTAGTTCGAAAATAATTTATTCAGAAAAATGAAAATTTTAAGGTGAGTTAAACACTCTTTCTTCTTCATAAATATGTCTCTCAATTTTTTCTAACTTGAATAGAAATTTTACAATTGTTTAAAGCTTCAACCATTGTTTTTTCATTGTTATATCATTAAGCACCAGAGCAGTTGGCTAGAATACCATGAAATTTTATACACGTGCAATATGAACATGTATAATTAAAATGACCGACTATTATGTCATTCCTATTATTAAAATTATAATTACAGTAAAATTTATCAAAAATGCTTTTGAAATTTTTAAAAAATTGAAAAAAAAAACATTTTTTTATAATTAAGAACTAAGAATTTGATTTCAAAGTTGGTAATTTAAAAGATATATTATGTAACTTAATTTTTAAATTAAATAAATGTGTATATTCATTAATATACAGATTCAATTCTGCCGCAGTGTTATAACATTGAATAAAACAATGGATGAAATTTAAAAAAATGTTTAAAAAAATTATCTTTAAGCTAGAAAAAGCTTAGATCCATATTTATAAAGAAGAAAGTGTGTTTAACTCCCACTTTCATATTCCCGAATAAATTATTTTATAACTACGGATGATTGAAAATAGGAATATGTTTGTTGAGTCTCTTAGCTTTTAAAAGGTACCTGACCCCTTAAAAGAAATGTAATGTATACATCATGCATTGTTGTATTCAGGCTGAAACTTATCAGAATAATATGTGTTGATTATTTATTGGATTTTTTAATGACATAGTTACTCCTAGTGAAAAGAGCTTTGCTAAATCAAAACTGACAAAAACAACTATTTAGCAATATTGTTTTTTACGAATTTATTGAAAATGCGTCTCATTTTAAGTGTGTCTGAATATGAAAAATTTCCCTTTTCATTATTGTATTTTACTAGACACGGAAGTTTTTGTATTGTATATTTCAAAAACCATATCTAAAATTGACAATAAAATTAACACATAGCATTTGCGGGGTATATTAGCATCTTTTCATTGCAATTTAGTCTTATACTTTTATAGAGGGGCAGTCTTATACTTTTATAGAGAGCAACAACAAAATACTAGAAACAATCCTCGAAACACAAGAGCTGAATTTTGTAAATTACTATGAAAATATCAGTGCAACTTCAAAACGAACTCTATGATTTCCACGTTTCGCATACCTTTACAGAGAGAATTATTTTCATGTCCAACAAAATTATCACTGCATTGAAAATTTCAGATTTTTAATATCAATTCAAAGAAGTAAAATTTACCAACGTGGGCGTATTTTACCAGAAGAATATTTAAACTAGATACTCCTCGCCTTTATTGTTACAAATTCTGCGCACTTAATTTCGCATATTTGAATGTGATCAGACCAGACTTAGTTGGCGATTGTAGACTTAGTATGTTTGACGGACGCAAAAAAATAGCGTTAATTGTATCCTCTGTTTTCGTTTGTTTTCTGTCTTCATTTGTTTAAGGAACAACCTAAGAATTAAAGTTAGGTAATGCACGCTGTTTTGATGCAAATTGAATTTCATTTAGCCATAAAATTTTGGTAATTAATTTTAATGTTGCTATTTGTTGTATTTTTTACAGTTTTGTATCCTGCAGCTTTCAAGTAGTCGGGCAAATTTATGTACTTTTTATACTGGTATACGTTTGTGTACTATGCTACAATTCAAACTGATAACAAGCTGACTTATAGTTCTTACACTTTTTCACAGTTTTAAGACATTTTAAAAATATTAGAATAAATGTAAATTCATTTAGATTCGGGATTATTTCATAGTTAGCTTTGACATCTATTTACTTGCCCTGCTTTGCCTCAGTAACACTTAGGTTGTAATATAAAAAGAAGGCCTGATAGCTATAGTTTTTAACTCTGTCGAACTATCAATTGATAAAGATTTATCATCCGAGTTTATCAGTGCACGCATAATTTTAAATTCTTTCATGAACCTTTCCTCCAGAAGCATGGTGCAGCGCCATCTGTTGTCAGATTTCTGAAATAATTAATGGAAGAACTTGTGGAATAAAATATGAAATAGTACGGGTTTTAGAATTCATCCAAGGAGGGCAGTGCGAAGACCACCTGTAGTCAATATGTACTCGAAATGTAAAGAGCAAATTTAAATAAGGTGATTAAAAAGTGTATGATATGAAAATAAATTGTGTTTTTATTTTGGGAATGAAACTACGAATAAGCCAAAATTTTTCAATGAAGATTTATATATACTTATTAATATAATTTTAAATTGTTAATTACTTTAATGCAATTTCTAAGATTTCTTCTTTTATTTTTATTGCTTTTGCCTAGAGGATCGGCTACTGGACATTCCCTGTAGAGTGTGTGGTGACAGAAGCTCGGGAAAACACTACGGAATCTACAGTTGTGACGGTAAGTGGAAAAATAATGCACTTTGATCTTATTTACACAACAGTTGTATTTAAACTAAAGATAAATTAAGAAACATTTGCTATATACATTGAATACAACAACTGAAAGTTCCGCTGTGCAAGATTCACATGTGCATCTATAGCATTTTTGTAGTTAAATGTACTTCTTTCTCCATTCGTGTAGCAGTACTTAGGGTAGAAGTATTTAGGACAACAGCACACTAGAAAAAATAATCTCATATTTAATCACAAACATGTTTCAGGGAGTTGGAAGTACAAATATAATATCAAAAAGGGTCCTTTTTTGTCAATGTTTGACGCTATTTTAAGCGATTTTTTTTCTCTATGTATTAAATAATTTGTTGTTATTATGAGAATAAAGAAGAGTGGAATAAGAAAAAATATGTTACGGTCTATGAAAACTTTCTTCGATATTACACGTTATCCATATTACTTGCAAAATTAATATAAATCAGATGCATGAGTTATTAACTACTTATGTAAAAATTTAAAAATTAATTATTATTAGAAATGTATAAGCTCAAAAGTTTGTAATCCCTTTAATTTTTAATGCAATATATAACAAATTGGGCACATGACTACAGCATTGAACTTTTATATGAAAGAACCCAGGCTATTAGTCAAAAGTATTATCTAATGAGTGATAACTTCCCGGAATTTTTACGGAATTGATGTTTTTAATGAACATGTAATTATCAGTTTTAATAAATATGGCTAACTAAATTACGGCACATAAAGTATTACATTGTGGAATCTTAAACTATATGATTTAAACAAATAGTTTAGACAAGAATCTGATGATAAAAGAAATAAACATTATATTTATTACAGATATTTCTTAGCTGTTTCATTCCTTTTTATCCCGTTATCTAGTAAAACTATACTAAATTATAGCGTTTTATTCCCCTGAATGTTATTTATTAAAAGATCATTTTAACACGGATATACATGTTAAAGTTTTAAAAATTGTGAATAATTATTTTCTTCCATATTTTCCATATTTTCTTCCATATCTTCCATACTTAGCTTTCCAGTCAAAAAAGGAGATTCATGACATATCTCCTTTTTGTCAAGAAAACATTTGGTAATAGTTGTTCTATTATACAAAAAAAGATTAAATACATATATAAATAAATAAAATAAAATAAAATATTGGCTTAATATACATTTTATATTTTATACAAATTTTTATTTTCAACTTAAAAATGGTTTTAAAGGTGCAAAGATTAAGGCTTTTATTTTCTTTTAAATGAGGTCTGGAGAGCAGAATTTTCTTTTAAACTATTAGACGTTAATAAATTATTCTGGTAATTTAGCATAATGCTTAATATCTTTGTTCAATAGCTAGAACTACGTGAGGTTAAATAATACATTGCTAAGCATATTGAATACATTTCTATTTGTGCAGTCATTAAATAAATTGTGGATTGTTTTACTTTATCAGTGTTTCGTTTTCACTATGCATATTCATTATGCATATTCGACGGCCCACCCGCAAAACGGCAACATTTTTTCGGAACTATTGTGGGCCTCCATAGAGAAGATTTACTGTATTATTACTGAAACAATGGTTTATACTTGGAGATTATGTTTTCTTTATTTTTGGACGTTTAAAAGGTATTCAGTTCTTTGTTTAGAATACCTGTAAATGTTGTTTCACCTTCATGTGAGAGCTGATGCTCAATAGTGGTATATACAGATGTATAAGTCGAGAGCGATTACCTAAAAAACCATTTTTAAGTTGAAAATAAAAATTTGTATAAAATATAAAATGTATATTAAGCCAATATTTTATTTTATTTTATTTATTTATTGTATTTATTTTTTTTGTATAATAGAACAACTATTACCAAATGTTTTCTTGACAAAAAGGAGATATGTCATGAATCTCCTTTTTTGACTGGAAAGCTAAGTATGGAAGATATGGAAGAATATAATATGGAAGAAAATATGGAAAATATGGAAGAAAATAATTATTCACAATTTTTAAAACTTTAACATGTATATCCGTGTTAAAATGATCTTTTAATAAATAATATTCAGGGGAATAAAATGCTATAATTTAGTATAGTTTTACTAGATAACGGGATAAAAAGGAATGAAACAGCTAAGAAATATCTGTAATAAATATAATGTTTATTTCTTTTATCATCAGATTCTTGTCTAAACTATTTGTTTAAATCTTATAGTTTAAGATTCCACAATGTAATACTTTATGTGCCGTAATTTAGTTAGCCATATTGATTAAAACTGATATAATTACAAGTTCATTAAAAACATCAATTCCGTAAAAATAGAGAATTAAGGAAAATAATCATCTTATATGATTTTCTAGAAAAACCTAAATAAACCTAGCTCTCATTTATTATCAGAATAGGAAAATTAGAGCCCTGTGTTTAATCAGTCCAACTGCTCGTATGCCGTTTCTTCGGTAGAAACTAAGAAATTGAACAAAACAGCATATTTCGATAAATTCTTGATATATTTACATGAAAATAATCAAAAGTATATAATGGACTTATAAACAGATTTTAAATTGTGTTAAATTTCATAAATAAGCATGAAAATTAATTATAAATAAAGAAATGTTATTATATTATTGTTTCTGCTCTGCGCCTCATGTAAAACACGTAAAAATGCATGGTGTAGGAAAATCTTACGATAGAAAATATATGATTATCTGAAAGGAAGAAAACAAAAAAAAAAGTCCTTTAAAAAGATAATTAGTTCCGAAATTTTCAATAGGTTTATTGATTGTATCAGAAATTGATTAGTTAATTTTCGAAATCTATAGTCTGTGAAAATAAAAAAGGGGAAATACTCATTGTGCTCCGTGATTATGTTAATTGTTAGAATTATTATTCTTGCAATAATTATTTTAAAAACATAGAGATTGACAGAATAACATGAGTGTAAAAATGCAAATAAGACTAAAACGTTTCATTAACGTTTTAGGGGGAGACAAAGAATAGTGGTGAATTGACAAATAATTAGAGATGAGTAAAAGTATAACAAATAATTAAGTGTTAAAAGTATAACAGATAATTAAGATTTAGAAATTCACAAATCTGATTGGATTAGACGTTACTTCTGTTATATGAAAGGAAGACATTCATTAAAATTACTGTATTCAAATATCGAAATTAAGTTAAATAAGTTTTAAATAAATGCCTTTCATGTTTTCCGATGAAATTTTGAACGCCATTTAAAGTAGTTTATAATGCATTAATTAGTAGATATTAATATTTATTAGTTTTTATTAGTATTTATTAATTCATAATGAATTCATAAGTAGTTTATTTGATGACTTAATGTAAGAAATATTTTAACTACTTTATTTATGCAAATTATAAATATATGATGTTAGTTGTTATAACATAAAAGACATTTGCTTTAAATAAGTTTTAAGTAAATGCCTTTTATGTTTTCAGGAGAAATTTTGAACTCCATTTAAAGTAGTTTATAATACATGATGAATTAATTTAAGAAATATTTCAACTATTTTTGTTATGCAAATTACAAACATATGATGTTAGTTGTTATAACATAAAAGGCATTTGCTTTAAATAAGTTTTAATTAAATACCTTTTATGCTTTCCGGAGAAATTTTGAACTCCATTTAAAGTAGATGAGTGATTTAAAGTAGTTATATGATGAATAAATTTAAGAAATATTTTAACTATTTTTGTAAATTAATATCAAATTAGTTGATTGTACTTTTTGGGTGTAAATATGCAAATTACAAATATATCTAACAGTGCTAATTAGAAAATATCAATGAAAGTTTATAATCCTTTGTAAATGGGTTTAAATAATGAATAGAGGCTAAATTAAATTATGTTTTCAGTTTTTAATTTAACTACCCTGGAATGTGAACTATACGTTACCTAATTATTTATAATTTGAAAAATCAAAGATGAATTTTTTCAGTTTGTTGTTGATTTTTGGTTTCTGCATTCTTTTTAATTCATATATAACACTTAATTAAATTTTACAATGAATGATAATATATCATATTTAATATTTAACCTTGCAAACTTCTTTCTAACTCTATATTTTCTTATTCTACTATCTAATTTTTTTTATTTAACAGCTGAAAGCTTTTAATATGATATATTAAAAAGGTCATTGACATCATCCTTTCAAAGGTTTTCTATCTACAGCGTAGTTGTCAGATATGAATGAAGAAAACCACATGTAACTGCAGTTTGTAGGTGAACATTTTAAA
>OU015496.1:154838782-154841282 GCA_907164885.2 Dolomedes plantarius | reverse complement strand
TTCCTCTCACAATACCTTTCTCCTCCATGATGCATATAATAATATCCCTATTATAAATTCGCCCGAATGGAGCCCTATTGAATGCTTAAGTGCAATCTGTGGAAATCTGGAGTCGTATTCTACAAATTGCGCCGCGGAAACAATCAGGGGTCTCTGACTCATCCCATTCTATACTTCTGCGCACATAATGAAATGATTATTATTAGTCCACTATCCATTCCACAAGCACCTCGCACCAATAGAAACACACTTAGTGATAAATTCTCTCTTCGGGCAATTTTTCACTCAAAGTTAAGTGCAACCCAGCTAGGAGAAATTTTCCATTCTGTGACTATTATTACCGAAAACGCTTTTTGGCGCCTTGAAATCCCCCCGCCCCCCCTCTCAGCCAATCACGAGGAACCTCGACGTTCGAGATGGAACGAATAAGGGGGTGGGGAGAAATTATTCAGATTAATTTTTCTCCGGTGCCCCTTTTCATGTGACGGTAATTAGAAATCCAGATGTTGGAAAGTTGTTCGGTTTTCGGGATTGAAAGGGGGTGGCTTTCGGGGGTCGAGTAAATATTAAAAGAACGAATTTTGTGGTATTGTCTTTTCCAAACTTGCAGTTACAAAATGAATAGGTCAAGGAGAAGATAATGAAAAGGAAGAATCTCTTAGGGACCAACTAAATTTAGTGACATGGTTTTTTTTTATCAAAATTTTATAACTGCATGTGATAGATAAATTATAACTGCAGGATTTATAAATTTGCCGATTTTGTTGACACCACTAACTTCCTAAATTTATGTCATTTACACACACACATACAAACAAACATATCTATATATATATATATATATATATATATATATATATATATATATATATATATATATATATATATATATATATATATATATATAAATATATGTTCAACTGGTTCACATATGACTGTCTAAAATTTAGGACGATTTATAAAGAAAAGTTACTGTAGAAATATTTATTTAAAGAGAAAAATCATATTGCTATTAAACTCAACTGGTTTATGGGCTATTTTTAAAAAAAAAAAACAGTGATAATTGAAACAAAAATTGTCTCTTTCTTAAATTGAGAAAAAAAATAAAATGTGTTAGGTCTTTTTGGCTAGTTTACGATCTATTTTCATAGGTAAATGTTTATAACAAACATTAAAAAGAAACATTTTCAGTGATAAAAGTTTTGTACAAATTTTAAAAACTCTTTACAAGGGAGCTACTTATGTAAAAGAAAATATAAAGAAATCCAATATTTACTCTGCACAATCTATTTTGTAAAAAAGAAGTTTTTAAAAAGAGAAACAATAGTTTTATGAACGAAAACCATTTTTCTGACATTTTGAAAAATATATAAACTTAGAGCCAAAAGTGCTCATTTACAGTGATTTCCGTGTCACAATAACGCAAGTGAGAGAAAAAATATAGAGTTACTAGCTGAATACCCGTGCTTTGCTGCGGAATATATTCAAATTAAATACAGCTGCCAATTGCACGCAAGTAATTTGTATGTTTAATATCCATAAACATACTAATTTGAATTAAATTCTTAAAAAACTTCCATCTCAATTAGTCTAGGGGTTAAATTTTATCTTTTACCGTATTTTAATGCTATTTGTTAATTTATTTCGTTGTTATGCACGTGACGCAAAATTAACTTAAAGTATCACAAAAAGAAAAGAAACCACGTAATCAGCATTTAATAAATTAAATTCTAAAAGATTAATCTTTAAAAATTCACCAAGAATAAGAAAATGGAGGTGAAGATTCGAAAAAGATTTCATTTTAAAGAAATTTTTATGATCTTCTAGTGATATAAATTTTATAACCCTCAAATTATTATTTTAAATTCAAAATTAGAAAAGTTAAAAAAGAGTTTAAAAATTTAATTTTAAAAAATCTAAGGAGAATATTTCAAAAATATTTCTTAATGCACCCATGCACTAAGAAGAATCGCCATGCAAAATTTCCCTCCTTTAGATCCAGTGGTTTGGTCTGTGCGTTATCTGTCAGTCATTCAGTCAGTCAGACACGGAACTGTTTTATATATATAGATTACATAAAATCAATAAATAGCGTATACTTAATTTATAACATTAAAAATTCTGCAGATGGTGCTTTATCTACTTAAACTACCATAGAGTCTTTTCTTTATTGTCCATTTCCAACGGGCGAGGGGCATACTAGGTCTGGAATGATTTTTATTTTTTATTTGAGACACAGAAATCACTTAATCACAAAAGGTATTTTTCGTCTGTTATATACATCAAAGCACAGAAACGCACAAATAGAGAAATCATTGAATGTCCTACATAAGAAATATTCGGTTCCAAATCGACAACCACCGCAGAGCAGCGCATGCTAATAGGTGATCAGAGTCCATGACTGAGTTTGTATCACAAAGTGGGGATAAAAGGGCTGCTCCTAATCCCATATCAATGCAAGTGTGTAGCAAGGTAGTCATGTCCCGTGGACAGCCGGAAA
>OU015496.1:154576282-154836282 GCA_907164885.2 Dolomedes plantarius | reverse complement strand
AAATTAATGTTCATATTTTTTTTATTCTATTAAGGAAAATCAATAATAATCCTTAAATGTATAACTATCAATATTATATATATATATATATATATATATGTGTGTGTGTGTGTGTGTGTGTGTGTGATATACCCATTACATCTTGTCCTTAAATTATGACCTGAAAGGGAAAAGAAGCTCATATTTACATGACTGCAGTTAGACTCAGCGTGAAAGGATTAAAGTTAAATTTGGAAGCAGTCGGGTCGAATCGTTTATTAGAGAGACAAAAGTACATCCGTTCATTTCAGAAAAACGGCTCAGAAATAATATCACCTCAACATTTAACGCGAGAGGGCGTAAAAAACACGTGGCTATTATTTGTAGGATCAGCAGATTTAGGGTCTCACGATGCTAACGCACTCCTGAATTTGCTCATATACACGCGTGTAGAAATGAAAAGGCGTGCGATTCATGGGAAGTTCTGTCGCTAAGGGTTTTAAAGCGATAAATTAATATTATTGGGGATTGGATTAAAGGGAATTTTAATGCTAGAATGGAGGGCATAATATTTAAAATATTACACACACATGTATATATATATATATGTATATATATATATATATATATATATATATATATATATATATATATATATATATATATATATATATATATATATATATATATATATGTATATATATATATATAAATATATATATATATATATATATATATATATATATATATATATATATATATATATATATATATATAAATATATATATATATATATAATTTATATTTATATATATATATATATATATATATATATATATATAATATATATATATATATATAATTTATATTTATATATATATATATATATATATATATATATATATATATATATATAACACGGAATACAAAAGAAGATTGTCCAAAATATAAGAAATACATAAAATATTTCAGCTCATTATCTCATAAATAATTTTTATCAATGAAAGTAACTGTGATCCTAATGTATATTATTACTCTATCGAAATTATTACATTTTAATACCAGAGTGCATTTCGTATGTAGTTTGCCTGAGTTTACTGAAGCTTGCAACCCACCTCTGTAAAAAAAGCTGCAAACCTGAGCTATAAAAGCACGATGAATATGCTACATTAGTACCCAATTACGTCCAAGAAATCCGGGAGTAAAAAAAAAAAATCACAACACACAAATATTCACTTACAGTTATTCTCCCTAAATTGGTTTTATTTAAATAATCCTATGATTATTTTCACGATAAAACATCATAATGCAATGCTCATTCGGAGAATTCCCCCTCGGCAAATAAAGATCAGAGTTAATATCATTTCCTGTTTTGTCTACCGAAAGGAATGATTAGGCATTTTTTAAAAGAAGGAAAAAAAACAAACCAATACACAAATAAATTAATATGCTGGCATCATTGTAAAAACGAAATGAATTCTCAACAGCAGGACAAGAAGTAAAGGAAAAAACACGAAAATGTAATCATGCAAAAAGAGATTCCAATTATAAGCACAAAAAATTATGAATGTACCATTTGCATCAGCTGGCATGCGAAATTGTTTTTCTCACAAAACCACCAAAACGGTAAAGTTGATGCTTTGAAAAGTAATATAATTTTCTAATTGGGTGGTGGTATTCAGAAAAGAATCATTGATGATGAAGGAATGAGGCATCTCTCTATAATAGTGGCTGCAATATTCAATAGAGGGTTGTGTGCTATAGAACTGATGAACTCTGGTGATGGTTCCCTTCAGATTTGACCATTTCGCAGACCATTACAGTACACGAGAAACTATCTTCTCTTAATCAGTTTTTTTATGCATAAAAATATTTTAAGGGTATATTTTTGTTATGATTTAGGTTTTTCATGAACATATAACGCTAAAAACAACCTAAAGTATTTTAATGTAATATGAACCCTCTCCCTTTTTTTATTTAAATATTTCGATAGCTTGATTCTGGGTTTCCTTTCTAATATCAGGTCAGTTTATACCTTAATCACACCGTGTACTAATGGGCATAAAAATTAGTTACAGTAACTATTTCTTTTGCATATACAATTATAATTTAAGCAAGTAATAAAGTGTAGGGTTTTTACAAATAACTGCATTTATTACAATGCATTTATTATTAATCACAATTTTAGGTAGTTACTTAGGGTTTACAAAGGCAGCGGTCCAGTGATCTCAACGTCTCTGGTTCGATGCCGGTCGCTGACAAATCCATTGCCGTGTACACTAATGGCGGCTGGTGCACGTAAAATCTGTCGTGGCTGCAATGTCCTCCAAGTGTTCAAATTTACCTCTGGAGGTGCGGGGTCAAGTGTTCCGGTCGTCACTTGACTAGGTTCAAATTTACGGGACCGATCCTTTAGTCAAGTCAGACTCCGATCCTTGTGGTGCTATTAAAAACCGGAGCCGCACACACTTTGCTCGATATCCGTTATGGACGTGAACTGACAATATACTGTCGGTCAAGGGGCATCAGTCACAACAACAACACATGTAGTACCGTAGTGCTAAAATCATCTTGTGTGTCCTTTCGTGGCCCATTTTCTGCTAAAATCCTTTTTGGTTACGTCTAATACGTCTTTAGCTTGTTTGCAAGTACATCAGATACAAAGAAAAATGACGAATATACAATACTAGCTGAAAACCCGTACTTCGCTGAGGACATTCAAATTAAATACAACGGTCAATGTATGCAATTAATGCCAAAAGAAAACTATATATATATATATATATATATATATATATATATATATATATATATATATATATATATGTGTGTGTGTGTGTGTGTGTGTGTGTGTGTGTGTGTGTGTATAATAAATACGACGATCAATGTATTCAATTGATGTAAAAAAAAAATATATATATATTTATAAAAAAAATCGTAAGGGATATTTTTATAGACAAAATAATGTAGAAGAAAATATCCAAATTAAATCTAATAGGACAGACTAAAGAATATAGTACAGTTTGAGGAACATATCTTTTACTGTATTTTAATATTTTTTTGGATAATGTCCAATCGTCTGCCGCATTAGCAAGGGGAAAAAATTTTTTTTTCTATTTCATTGTTATGGAGGTGACGATAAATTTATTTAAAGTACCAGAAAAAGAAATCACGTGATCAGTATTTAATAAATTAAATTCTAAAATTTAATCTTTAAAAATTCACCAAATATCAGAAAATGCAGGTAAAGATTCGAAAAAGATTTCACTTTAAATGAATTTTTATGATCTTTCTCGTGATATAAATTTTATAACCCTCAAATGATTATTTTAAATGCAAACTTAAAAAAAGTTACTAAAACAGCTTAAAAATTTAATTTTAAAAAAATCTAAGAAGAATTTTTCAAAAATCTTTCTTAATGCACCCCTACACTATAAGAAGAATCGCCATGCAAAATTTCAGCCCTTTAGGTCCAGCGGTTTGTTCTGTGCGTTGTATGTCAGTCAGTGAGTCAGTCAGTGAGTCAGTCAGTTACGGAACTGTTTTATGTATATAGATAAATATAGTTCAGCAATGACTATATCTCAGTACACAGTAAATATCTCAAATTTCACAAATTTTCAATTTGAGTTTTCTCAAAACCATGAATTGTGAGCATGCAATTTGTGCAGATAAAAATCTCGAGTTGTACGATCTTTGCAGTAGATAAACTACGTTCATTAGCAAACATATATTGGAATGAAAAAGATTAAAAACAATCAGACAGAAGTAAACTTTCGTGATTCCAAATTTCGTGACTTCCAAATTTCGTGATCAAACAATTTGTCTTCATTTGCTTGCTAAGACCTATGGTAGAAAATTGGTGTTCAAACAACAATTGATAAAATCAATAAATAAGTGAGGATTTTCCTTCCCCGTTGAAAAATATGAAATCACAAATACATATTTACACATTTCATTTCCCTTTTTACATACTCTGGTATTTTTAACATCTCTTCTCTGGTGTTAAATGTTTCATATGGGGAAAAGTATGAAGACTTAATGTAATGTGGAATGGGATATTAAGATTTATGCTGAAGATGTGTTCAAGTGATTTGTGAGGAATTACATAATGCATGATATGGGCAAAAGCACGCTAAATGTAATATACCCCTTTCTTCTCGCTCACGTCAAAATAACGAGGTGAGGTTTCGCCTTCTGTTTCTTTTGCCCGTGATATTTCTGGGCTGGGGTGTTTAAAAGTAACGCACCAAAAAGATTAAAACAATCCATTTCATTTACCTTGAAATATTTTTATTTCTTATTTTACATACCAGATGGCAGCACCAGACTATTTATAATGTAATTGGGGATGGTTTTTTTTTAAAACTAGATGTGGCAGATCAAGAAATAAATGGAATCATCCGAAAAAAATAGACACTTTTATTACCGTTTTCTTGAAAATTACGCGATCGTTAAGGGGTTAACATATGAGGCGTTGAGAGGCAAAGTGGTGTAAGTCACATTTTCAACTTTTTTCATTTGGGGGCATATACGTAATCTCCATGTTCAATTTATAGTGGAATTGTAAATAGTTATTATTTGCAATATTGTAATAATTATTATGAATTATAATTTGTTCAAATTATGGTGGAATTTTTTGTAGTTTTTGCAGCTAAACTCTCTTGACTTACACCACTTTACCTTTCACCGCCTCATATATCGAATGCACTTGGTAGAGGCTGTGAATTGTTTTTGCTCACCTTAGAAATACAAGAAAACTAATTGAGGAATCATGTTTGAAAGAATCAGCAGAAATCATGAACGAGAATAAAATTAAAACTAAATGTTATTCGTGTTAGAGAATTCCTATATCTTTGCATATAATCAACGTCTTACTGAAGATCCCAGTAAGGAAACCATACCAGTCCACGATTATTGTGTTGGTATGAGAGAAGTGTATTTCGGCTGTTATAGCTAGGAATTAGATACAGCATATACAGTGGTACCTCTATCTATCGTTTTTGAAGGGACCAATTGTAATCAATGATAAATACGGGAGAACTATGGATGCGGGAACTTAGCAAAAAAAAAAATATATCATCGGGACTGATGAAAAAAAAACGACGCATACTGGAAAACGATGATTTGGGTAATGATCGATCGAGGTTCCACTGTAATCCTTTACTGCAGTATCTCATCCCTGCTGGTTACATTACGCCTTAAATATAATAATAAGGTACATAAAGCTGACCTTATGTACCTTATTATTATATTTAACTCCCAAAATAATTCCAGATTTATGACTAAAAAGTATTAAAAGATTGGTTGTATTGATTCAGTTATCTGAAATTATTAATGGTCCTATGTCATATTTCATTTGTAATGATTACGATACACGCTGATGTTTGTGTAGATCAACTATAATTTTCAAAATCAGTTATTCCCTTTGCACTCTGATTTTCCCACTTTTTCCACATTTTAGATTTTTTAGATGTTAACGAGGTCACTTATTGGTACAGTTTTTATAACTCTCTTTCCCGTTTAATCTAAAATTAAATATTGTAATGTATTCAAGTGACAAAATCACTTAAAATTTTAAATTAAACTGAAATATTACCGTTGCACGAACGGAAATAAATAAAACAGCAGAAGCAGACTAAATTAACAGCATAATGAAACGACCAAATTAACATCAGGTGGGTAAGAAGATAGTTAGACTGGTAGGTAGACAGATAGTGAATGAGTGAGAGAGAAAAATAATGGAAAAATGGGAGTAGAGAAAAATGATGGTGAGACAGAGTTGAGAGGTAGAAAATAGAAGAGAGAAGTGGGAGTGAGAAAATTTGAGAACAGGGACAAAAGAGATTGAAAATGGGAGAAAATGGATGTCAGAGAGAAGCGGGACAGAGAAAAATAGAGGAGAGAGGTGGGAGAGATAAAAAATAAAGGACAGGGACAAGAAAGAGATTGAAAAGAGTAAATAAAAATCAGAATGAGAGAGTGATGAAGGATGAAAATAGAGGAGAGAGGCAGGAGAGAGAAAAAGTACAAGAGCAAGAGAGAGGGAAAACTAGAGTACAGTAAAATGAAGGTGAGAGAGAGCTGGAGAAGATAAAATAAAGAAGAGAGGGAGTGCAGAGGAAAATGAAGGAGAGAGGACGATCGAAAGAAAAATAAAGGAGAGGGAAGAAGCTTGTGGGAAAAAATTACGGGAGAGTGAGAATTTGGGAAGAAAAAAATAATGGCGGTAGAAAGAAATGGTAGGAGAAAAAGAGAGAGAGGTAGAGATAAAAAAAAAAAGAGAGAGAGGTGAAGAGGAGGCGTAGAAGAAAACGATGCGAGAAATAGTAAAAGATATACTTGAGTGCTTGTGTGCATTTTGTGTAGGGAATGGCTTCAAAACATAATTATAACATTTTATTAAAATGATTTTATCCTGATAATACATTTGAGCTGTGAAGAAATCTACATTGGCTGAAATTCGTCCGGAGAGTTTATGAACGTAACTGTCTTACTTTACTTAGGGACAGAGCGGGGTCGATCCGTTGTGGCACCTGAGGCAAGTTTTAACTTAGTGTCACCTTTTTGAATTGTCAGAGGGATTCTTAAGTAATGGACGTATCACACTTTAAAATAGTCTTCTTAATAGAAATATGGACATTTTAGGAAAATATATATTGGATAGAGAGAAAATTTATATTTATTTTGAAAAGACATATTTTTTTAAAATGACAGAATTTTAAAAAAGCAGAAGAGTAAATAAATTTGATTATAATTTGTCATGTAATAAAAATAATTACTAAATAATTCTCCGAGCCTTTACTGCAGAATATTGCTCGATAGCATCTCTATATTTTATCATTTTGTATAGAAATTATTGCTAGATCATTCAATCGCTCTTCATTTGTTGTTGTTAATAGATAACTCCTTAAAATTTTCAGCTATGAAAACCTGCTTTTACAGGTAGCTACGTTCTTGGAGGTACAACAACATTTTGAAATATGCATTCAGAATTTATTTCTCATGATCTCAAATTCAGCCGTTTATAATAAATAGTCTAAATATTTGCTTATACGTTGGGAGCAATTAAATTGCAAAGGAAAGTTTCCTAAAATTCCCAATAGAAAGTATATAAAGGACAGCAAGTTTCGAACTGACATGTATACGTCTTTTTTAGGGTGCAGAGCACTGAATACGATTCACTGACTCTAAGGACAAAATGTCCACTTCTTGCCGATAGAGACAATCACGTCTAATCCTCTGTAGCCAGAAGAAAGGTTGTATATTTGCATACGAAATTAGTATTCATTGGTGAATTTTATTGTTCATTTTAAAAACCCGTCAATTACTATTTTACTGTTAAAAGATTCCATATTTATGCTTGTGGAGCATCAATAATCTGAAAGTGTAAATGCAATAATGCTACATTTAGTTCAGAGTAAGATCAGAACACATGGTTGGGCTGCAAAAGTATAACTTTCTAAATGAGCAATTAACACTAGAAAGACGGGAATTTTTTTCTTACTAAAAAGACTGGACGCCGTCAAATTGACGGTTAAAAATAAAATCAAGAATTTAAAATATGTAATTTTTTTAAATTGTTAAATACTTTAAAGTTTGAACTATTTCATACTAATGTATAATAAATTAGTATATATTTAGATATATTTAGATATGCAGGTATACCGAAGTGACAACCTGGTATGGTTTATCAGTAAAAATATATGCATGGTTTGTGCAGTCCTAATTTTTCAACACCAATATTTCCGAAGAGCCAATATTTCTGTTATTTGCAAAAGGAGAAGGAACATTTTTCCGGTATTATTTTAAAGATATCTGCCTGTTTTCTACATTGTCGTCAAATTGACGGCTATCAGTCTTATTAGGAATACAACTAATCTTCTCCCCCTTTTTAATATCGAATATAATTTTGTAATTGTGTGTGCATATTTCGCGTAAAACAAGAATACGCACACTTGGAAAATCATAAAATTTCAGAACCCTGAGGACATAACTACAGACCTAGCGCTCAATAGTATATCAGAAACCGACAAAATGAAGGTAGCGGTCTTTCTAGTGTTAATATTACGCTCAGGAGGTAGTCTCTCTTCCTTTACACCAGTGATTCTGAATCGTTTTAGTCCCCTAATGTGTCCTAACTGTCTCTGACAAACCACTTATCCCAGGAACAAGATACCTTCTACTAATGTTTTGATGTATAAATATCTACACCCTAAAACTAAATTTTTATATGCAAACTAGCTAAAAACCCGAACTTCGCTACGGAGTACATTCAAATTAAATAGAACGGTTAATGTATGCAATTAATGCCAAATATATATATATTTTACCTATGGCTTTATTTGGAAAATTAATCCATATTTAGCATATATATATATATATATATATATATATAGTTAAATTTATAATAAATACGACGATCAATGTATACAATTGATGTAAACAAAAAGCAAAAAATATATTTATAAAAAAATCGTAAGGGATATTTTTTATAGACAAAATAATGTAGAAGAAAATATCCAAATTAAATCTAATAGGACAGACTAAAGAATATAGTACAGTTTGAGGATCATATCTTTTACTGCATTTTAATATTTCTTTGGAAAATGTCGAATCGTCTGCGCATTAACAAGAAAAATTTTTTTTTGTCTATTTAGTTTTTATGCACGTGACGATAAATTTGTTTAATGTACCAGAAAAGAAATCACGTGATCAGCATTTAATAAATTAAATTCTAAAAATTAATATTTAAAAATTCATCAAAAATCAGAAAATAGAGGTAAAGATTCGAAAACGATTTTATTTTAAAGGAAATTTTATGATCTTTCTCATGATATACATTTTATAATTCTGATATTATTATTTTAAATGCAAACTTAAAAAAACTTACAAAAACAGCTTGAAAATTTAATTTTAAAAAATCTAAGAAGAATTTTTCAAAAATCTTTCTTAGTGCACCCCTACACTATAAGAAGAATCGCCATGCAAACTTTCAGCCCTTTAGGTCCAGCGGTTTGGTCTGTGCATTGTCTGTCAGTCAGTCAGTCAATCAGACAGTCAGTCAGTTACGGAACCGTTATATATATATATATATATAGATACATACTACTAATAAACACCAACACATTTTTTGGTCAAAGAAATACACTGGTGTAAGATATTAAAAGAATTTGCAGACTTGTTTTATTATCTGTAGAACTACTGTACCGATTTTAATGAAATTTGATATGTACATACATTGATACAATATGAAACAAATAACCATTCAATAATTGTAATACACACGCATGATCGTGCGTAACACTCGTTGGAGTCGGAAGGTATGAAACAGAGGTTGCAGAATAAACAAAAATATGGGTTAATAGATGGGTTAATAGGGGGTATGGTCCCCTCTTACAGATATACAGGTCTCACAGCGTGATTTCATACTTGAAATAAGGCAGTTTATCATTTCCTGTGGCAATTGGTCCCACTCGTTCAGCAACGCTGTTTTCATTTCCTGGATGGTTCTCGGAGGGGGATTGCGAGTTGCAATTGCCCTCCTCAGAGCGTCTCAGACATGCTCTATAGGTTTAAGGTCTGGATATCTGGCTGGTCAATCCATCCGGCGAATATCCTCACTCTCTAGAAATTCGTCGACCAGAAGAGCTCTATGTGGTCTCGCGTTATCGTCCATTAAAATGAACTCAGGGCCAATTGTACCCCTGAAAAGGCGAACATAGGACTCCAAGACCTCATCCCTATACCTCACACCAGTCACAGTGACTCTTTCAAAGTCATGGAGAGGTGTGCGGCCATCCAACATGATGCCTGCTCAGACCATTAAACCTCCTCCGCCATAATGGTCGATTTCGCGGACATTGGAGGGTAGGTAGCGCGTCCCTGGTTCTCTCCATATGAACGTACGGCGAGAATCGGTGTTTAGGCTGAACCGGGACTCATCAGAGAAGTGAACGGTCGCCCATTGATCCATACTCCAATCTATATGCTCTCTGCACCATGATAAACGGATTCTCCTGTTCGTAGAAGTGAGCGGGACGCAAACAACAGGTCTTCTTGCAAACAAGACCCTCTCTCATGAAGTCTTCTGGAAAGAGTCACCCTTGATACACGGGTTCCTGTGGCTGCATACAAGTCACGAGAGAGCTGAGAAGCTGTAGCACTCCTGTTACGCCTCGCTATAATTGACAAATGGCGATCTTCTCTGGCCGTCGTGGCTCGTGGACGACCTCGCCCAGAATTTCTCTGGGTGGATCCGGTATCCTGGAACTGTTTCCATAAGTTACACACGACGCTGGGCGTTAAATTGAACTCTCTACAAATTTGGACTTGAGATTGGCCTGCTTCTAGCCTCCCCACAATTCGCCACCTCGTTCCTTCATCTAAACGTTGGTGGTTACTCATTTTTATTCTTACAATTTGAAATTAACTGATTACTGCAAAATAACACCAAGAATTAACCCATTTTTTTGTTTATTCTGCAACCGCTGTTTCATACCTTCCAACTCCAACGCACGATCTTCCAACTCCTACGCACGATCATGCGTGTGTATTACAATTATTGAATGGTTATTTGCTTTGTATTGTATCAATGCATGTACATATCAAATTTCATTAAAATCGGTACAGTACTTCTAGACCAAGTCTGCAAATTCTCTGAATTTCTTACACCAGTGTATCTGCGAAAGTTCGTATAATTCACATAAACAAACAAAATTACAAGAGATATCACTCACATAACACAATCAGAGCGTTACATATTGGAGATTACGACTACAACAAAGGATCCGCTATATCCAAAAGGAAAATTTCTTTTACCACATCACCCGAATTTGGTGAAATTCGGGTGATCCCGAATTTCACAAAAATTTGGGAAAACTGAACCCATTCATTCTGCAAGATGTTGAGGAAAAAAGTATTGTCCTTGAAATGAGAGATATCCCCTACTTAGTGCGAAAATTTATTCGTGTGTAACGAAAATTACAGAACATTTCCTAAATACCCAATATGAATCTTCTAAAATAGCTCGAATAAAGATGAGTTGTGATCTGATGTCGTATCCTAACCCTAGTTAAAGCGTGACTCATTTATCTATATCCGAAATTACTGAGAATTGTTCCTCAGATCCAAAAATCATCGATCTGAATGGATCAATTAATCACAGGTTCAGAAACGATCTTTTTACACGTTATTCCTATATCATTGTTAAGGTTAGTTAGATACCTTTATTACCATTTTGTTCTCTTCTACATGAAATTTGTAGGTGAGGATAAAATGATAAATTAAATAAAAGCTTCTAAAATCCATTTTAGAGTGCAAAAATGGCAACTTAATTCGCAGTGCCTTGTGCAATTCTTTTGCAGTTCACAGAAGATTGCATGCGATTATCTCTACGGACGAATCACAAATGAGTAAGTAGATCGTTAAACTCTTCCATATGAGTGGGGGAATCCAAGGAATTTTTTCAGTACAATATTCAGAGATTAAAAGAAATTCTGCTGAAAAATCTTATAGATTTCCCTTGCTTATATCAAAGAGTTAAATGATCTCCGCATTTTTAATTCTTAATTTAAGATAATCATACCTAATTAAAGAACTTCTCTAACTATTAATTCGACCTCGCTATATTTTTACGATCTGTCATGGATTTAAGAATCTGTTTTATTTACTATTTTATTACTATCAGTGACCTTCTGTTAAGTACAATATCTAATTTTTTAGATGTGCCTAAAAGAAACATAAGATCCAAGAGGCATTAATTAAATTAAAAGTAAAGGTTCCCGAGAACTGTTCTTAAGTTTGTAATTTTTTAACAGATTCTCGGATTTAAGAAACTGTTTTATTTACCATTTTATTACTATTAATGACCTTCTGTTAATTACAATATCTAATTTTTTAGATGTGACTATACGAATCATGAGATCCAAGAGGCATTAATCAAATTAAAAGTAAAGATTCTCGAGAACTGTTCTTAAATTTGCAATATTTTAACAGATTCTCGAATTTAAGAAATTGTTTTATTTACCATTTTATCACTGTTAATGACCTTCTGTTAATTGCAGTGTCTAATTTTTAGACGTGCCTAAACGAAACATGAGATCCAAGAGGCATTAATCAAATTAAAAAATAAAGATTCCCGAGAACTGTGTCCTTAAATTTATAATATTTTAACAGATTCTCGCCGCGCTTTCCCATAATGTCAATAACAACGTACTAAAACCGTCACTCCGAAACTTTACCATCTGTTTACCACCGGCGTTTTTTCCCCCCAATTATAACTACGTGTTTTGCTCGCAATAATCCATTAATAAGCGAAATCTCCCTCTTGGTTCCATCCTCCATGTCACATCCCGATGGGCACGAATTCGTTTTCCGAGGAAATTAGGCACGGAAATCGGGAATCAAAGCGGAAGTTGAGGATTTCCCTTCCCGGAGCGGGAAGAGCAAATGCCGGAAAATATGAGGGAATGAAGTACAATATCATAGCAGATTTGCTCTCAAAGAGCGCAATTAAAGTAAATTTTGCTAACAATTGCTGCTTTTCCACAGGTTCGCACGCGATACAGGTGTGTGTGTGAGAGTGTGTGCGGGAGGGAAGGGGTTGCAGGCTCTCTTTTGTTAATGCAAGGTTGGGAAAATTCTTGTGTGGCTCTGCGTGTTCTAATTGAGTCAAAATTTTGAAATAAAATTATTAAGTAAGGGAGAGGCTTGCAGAAGCCGAACAATCAGAAAATTGCATTGGAATAGATTACTGCCTGCGGCAAACGTCGGGAAATTATTACTCCAGTTACATAGGCTATGTTGTTAGATTTATTTCACATGACTGAAAATTATGGGGAACGAAAAAGCAATCAAGTTTGAAATGCAAAATGTGCTCGTAGAAGCTGAAAGTAATATATATTCTCGGGATTGCTTTTGCGAGATACGAACGATGGAGAATCATGAATATTGGGTGGGAGCAAGGAATTACCGTTCAGCAAAATTAGAAAAGTTGTTTGTTTAACTTCTGAAAGTTGGTCCTTTATTTCAGTGGTAATTACCAGATGAGAAACACGAAGCGAAGCGCAGAATTTTTCTTCTAATTTACTTATCTAAGGGTATAACTTAGAGACTATTTGGTTATAAGTATATTGAAAATAACCATATGATATGAAAACTAACAGCACGTAACAAAATTTAATGTTCAAGTTTGTCTCGCAACTGAAAAAATAGATAAATGAATGGTATATAATGCTTTTATTGTTAATATTATATGAACAGGGAAATGCGAACAAATCCAGAAAAATGATAAATTGAAGAAGATAAAGGCATTTAAAATTCAAGGATATGTATAATAATGGAAAACTATCTGAAAAATTCTCAAATATCCCCAAAAAGTTTTCTTTTGAAATATATTAGATTTTTGTTCTATCATTCAGGATACTTGAGCCCATATTCCGGATTTTAATTACTATGACAAATTAATTTTTTATTTTTCGGAAATGCCATATGAGAGCACCATTTTTTCCTAATTTCGGAAACTCATTTTTGAACTTTCCCTTTTTCTGCATTTTTAGCGTTGTTTGCTTCGTTTCACCGATCATTAATTTCATTGCATTTCTATGTTCATTATGCATCCTTTTAAATTGAATCAATTTTGTCAATTCCTAAGTACAAATTCTAAACACTGCAAACACTGCAACTAAGTTTTTTTTCTAAAATGTAAGATGGCACAAAATCTCTCCTATGTTAATTTTCTTAGAAGGTTCTCTGAATAATTACTTTGGAACTTTTAAAGTTCTTTTCACTTCTGTGTTTCTGTTTCTGTCATTAAGCTAACAGTAATTTAGGATACCTACATAAAATCACTGATATTAAAAGCATCACATGGCAACAAGACCTAAAATGCATTGAGGATTTAAGAACCCTATATCTTTTGCTTATTTCTTTTTCATATGGTTATCACCTTATGGTTATCAACGAGAAACGTGATTCATACCAGAGAATAGAGTTGTGACAATTAAACTCCATACAAGAACAAAAATTTAGCACCTACTGTCCTGTGCGATAATGTAGCTTATCATTGTAAACTTGACCGTTTAACTGACCATTAACAATAAAAGTTATTTACTTGTATCCTATTTTCTTAGCATAGGAATGTAATACTTTTAAAATTCCTATTTAGCCAAAGTTGTGTTACCGATAGTGTACAGAAATTATCCATCAATTTCTGAACGAGGTAACATTTATTCCTATTAACAATCATTTCCATCAAGAACAGGTAAATTAAATCAATTCTGTTAATTGATAATGTGAGTCACTGTATCATTAGAATAGATCAAACCTGACAGTATCTAAAAAAAGTTACATATATATGAAAAAACCTAATTATTTGAATCAATTATTTAATTAAATATTTTAAAAGAATAATTTTTAAAGGAAGCATCGGATAAAAACAAAAATATTCATGTAAGATTTTTAAATAAATAGGAGAAATCTGTATGGAAAAAAATAATAATTCTTGTAAAGGTCCGTCATTTGTTTATATTTTTCAGGAACTATTCAACAGTGATGGTCAATTTGTCATCTTCTACGATCGGTATTTTTTTTCCAAAAGCTTCTGTGATCGTCTTTTATGCTCTAAAAAACTTCTGCGGTGGAAAAAAGTGTACAAGTTATTATAGCAGACTAGAATTGAACTTTTAAGCTTCAGGTATTAATGATGTTGATAATCACGACCCACTGCAAATTGATTTTCCGACAAATTAGAATATTTTTTTTATTTTAGATTTTTGAGTTGTAAATTATGAGTTTTGAGGTTGTAACTTCAATACCCGAAACAGTTTATTTGAATTTTCATTTAGAATCAATTTTCGCTTTGATAGGAAATTTTAAGTATTCTATCATTTCATCAGCTTTTCTTTTAAATTTTAAGTTCAATAGCTAATTTAAGTACATCCGTTTATTTCCGTGTTTTTGAAATGTAATTCTTTCAAATTTGTTAAAATACGTTCCAAAATTATTTGATAAAGCCGAAAATTTATCAAGAACCTTGTTACTAGAGGAATGTTTAAAAGCTAGTGCGGTGATTTACAATTTAGCTAATATTACTCTACTTGACCAGCATTTGTATATTCTAGCGACATTTTTCAGAAACTAGAAATATGCATACACTGGGAAAAAAACTTTTAGTGACATCGGAGGAAGTGTATCATAATCATTTTGATTAAGAGCATCATTCAAAAAGTATGTGAGTATCCAACAGTATTTTGACAACTCTCTTCAGAAATATATGTCCGTCAAAAATATACAAGACGGAAAATTACCAGAATTAAAATTTTTGCCTGAAAAGTTGAAAACATGTCGTACTTTAAAAGAAATCACTTCCAGTTAGAATGAATTTATCTTAAATCAACGGCAGAGGAAATATGCAAACAATGGGTGTTTCTTAAATTTGTGGACAAAAATTTAACGTCTTTGTTAAGGTTTCATTGTTACTTTAAATATTGGGGCATTTGTATGTATGTAAATGCATGATAATCTGTTATTTTCAAATACTTGTTATCGTCATGATCGAAGGAACAAAAAATAAAACAATCTTTTAAAAAATAATCAACAACATCAGCATCAATTTATTTTTCTTTACTTTTCTCTCCCAGGTTGTTCCGGTTTTTTCAAACGCAGTATCCATAGGAATCGTGTCTACACCTGCAAGGCTCAAGGGGATTTGAAAGGCAAGTGCCCGATAGACAAGACCCATAGAAATCAGTGTCGGGCGTGTAGACTCAGAAAGTGCTTTGAGGCTTGTATGAATAAGGACGGTAAGTGACAAGAGTGCTATTTTTGCTTCATTTTGTTGCTTTGAAAAATGTATATGGATTCTCAGCAAGAAAAATTGTGGAATAATTTCAGCTACTTGGAGTTATTAAGCTGAATGTAAAAAGCGAATATATTCATAATAAAAAACACATATATAACTAATATATTCATAATTTATAAACGAATATAACCAATATTGAAACAAAGCTTTCTCACAACCACGCATAATTAAAATATGTGTATACAAATATTTGTTATTTGTTAACATAGGATATCGGTAAAAAGCTGTGACAAAGAGTTGATTTCGACCAAATATTGGAAGCATTTAATGCAAATTACACAAAAAAATAGATTCTTTCTGTACAATAAATCAGTAATCTTTCAGGCTTTGTACTCGATGCTAAATACGCAGATTTTATTTTTTTAAATTTTATTAAGGATAGTCCAGCGCTGTTTCTTATATATATACACACAGGTAATGCTCATATAACATGGTAGATACGTTCATAGAAAATGCCGTGTTGTGTGAAACCGTGTTATATGAGACCCAGAAAAAGTTCAAAAAAGGGGGTTACATTCTGAAAACTTATGAAAAACAAACATATTTTTTTAATTCCATATAAACAACTTAATTTTTATTAAAATAGAAATGTATGTATAACACAAAACTGAAAGAAACAAAAAAATATTTTCATTAAATACGACCTTAATCTAAAAAAATTTCTTCCTCATCACTGCTCAGTACAATCAAACGAGAACGTTTTTTCGATTGAACGATATAGCCTTCACTTTCAGAACCTTTTTCTTCATTTACATTTTTTGCACCTTCTATCCTCTTTAAAAAATCTGTAATTTTGGTTTATTTGCTGGTTCTTACAAGGTCATTGTAGATTCACGGTATGGAGATAGACAATTTTGCAGCTCCCTTTTGAATTTTCCGCTTCTTTCAGCGGAAGGGTCTGCATTCAGGAAAAATTATTCAAGATTTTCAGCTAAGCTTAGGCCTTCTTGTAATTTTAAAGAGTTATAAATGAAGAAATTATAATTTGTTTATACATTTCCATGTAAAGCCACTGATAGTTCATTATTCCTTACCGTCATTATTTATGGTAATTTAGTTTTTAAATGTGTTAAACAAAAATCATGTTATCTTTTGCTATAGAAATACAGTGTTGTACAAAGGTTTTCGCAATTTTTTTATCCTGTTAGAGCAAAACCGTGCTACAGGTTGCAGTGTTATACGAGGGTTCCCGTAATTTATCCTATCGTGTTAGAGCGAAACCATGTTGTAAGATGTCGTGCTGTAGGAGGGCTACCTGTATATATATACATGCATATATACATCATATATATATATATATATATATATATATATATAGATATATATAGATATATATAGATATATATATATATATATATATATATGTATATATATATATATATATATGTATATATACATATATATATATATATATATATATATATATATATATATATATATATATATATATATATATATATATATATATGTATATATATATATACAGTGGAATCTCGATCGATCGTTTTCGGATCCATCGTTTTTCCGTATGTGTCGTTCATTTTATACAGTCCCAACGTTCATATTGCTTTGTTATGTTTCCGTATCTATCGTTTTCCCGCATTTATCGTTCATTTCAATCAGTCCCTTGAAAAACGATAGATCGAGATTCCACTGTATATATATATATATATATATATATATATATATATATATATATATATATATATATATATATATATATATATATATATATATATATATATATATATATATATATATATATATATATATATATAAGGCAGAAAGAGAGAGGTAAACAGACAAGGCGGATACAGTGAAAAATATAAGTGTCGATTTTTCTACATCTGGCATAAATAATAAATGAAACCTTATCCGGACTGCAACTTACTTGTGCAAGTTGATAGGTCAGGGGATGGCTGCGCACTGGTATTGCTTTATTTAGGCGTAAAGTACAATTCAAACACGAAGTGATACGTGTTAAAATTACAATATTTCCTCCATAACCTTTTCCCGAATAGATGTAATACGTCGGACTTAGCGGTAGAGCACACCCTTTTATCAAAGCAAACACGGGCCCTGACGTGGGGTACTTACCACGGCTTAACTCAGTTGCAATGCGATATGCTTTCCCGTAAGGCAGGGAGAAAGTTGCAGGGAAATATTCGGAAGGCGGGTGAGATGTTTTTTAGTATTGCAGAGGCGTGTTTGTTCGTTTTCACTTCTGAGCTCTTTGTAGTTTAAGTCCAGATAAGAACGATGTCATTTCTATACTTATTTTTAAATTAGTTAGGTAGTCGGGTATATTATTCCACGTGTAAGTTTTTCTGTAGGGAATTTTTCCTTTTCGGAAGCATAGATTTAATATCTAGCCGTCTTATTTTCTATTAAATATTCAATTAACAGGTATATATATAGTTTCTGACTTATGAATGAGTTTTAGGCCTGTCTGAAATCATTTGTTTTAATTTTTTGGGCAACCTTTAAAAATAGGTTTTATTTTCGTTGGTCTGATATCTCGCATTTAACCACTTTAAATTCAACGGTGAGTGAGACACGAATATCAGACTGTGAAAACGGAATTTGATTGTGGTGATTCCGTAAGTGATACGGGTGAACGTATCAGTTTCTGACACATGATTGCTGTGGGAAATGGCTAAGTTAAGCTGAAAGTATATCCTATAACTGTTTAAAATATGTTGAAGTTCATCTCAATTTTTATGTGAAGAACAGTCAAGTTTTTATAACAATTTACTTTTGAGTTTTCTTTTAAGAAATAATTTTCAATGCAATAGCTAAATTTTTTAGCCTTTTTTTCAAATTTTTAGCTATATGTGTTTATGAAGTGTAAATGTGAAGAAACAATTCATACACTTTAAAAAAAGTTTTCTCTAATGGTTTCTCTTAAATCTAAACCTAAAGTTTAGATTTAATATTTTAATACTAATGAAAATATGCTAAAGAAAGCTATAACATACTTTAATATTTTTAAAGTTTTACGTAGCACTTAAAAACTGTTATCAGGGTAGTGGAGATAAGAGTTTTATGTGCAGGTTGGAAGGAACAAAGCGAACCGACTAATCATAATTCAAACGATATTTATCGGCAGAATTTAAGAGCCCAGCACGTGGAGTAAATTTCAGCGATAGTTCCCCTCTCTTACATTTTCCGTTAGTGTGAAACTTGAAGCATAAATTCAATACCTTAAAATGGCAGTTGCAATATATTTTCAAGTTATGCACTTCCACAGTTGGTGTCATCGTAGCGAATAAATTTATTTTAAAGTCTTCTGCTGGCAATATTGTAAACAATTAATGTCTTTTAAGTTGAAAAGGGACATACTCAATCGTGGTATGACGGCATTAAATAAAATTTAAGTTTTTTGTTATTGGATTCTGTCATATTTCGGTTTAAATTTTAACTGTGGTGGAGTTTAAATATTTTCAACTCCCTTTGGTAAAATTATATCTGCACTTCCTGCGCTGACGTCATCTTAAGAATTAAGTTTATTTTGAAATATTTCGGTAAAATCAGCATTGCTAGTTATTGGTACTGTGTTTGTTAAAAAGTGATAATTTCTAGCTTTATACATGAAGAAATTTATAATACAGTCGAACCCAGTTATAGCGAACCAAGTATATTACGAACTCATGGATATAACGAATGAAAATTTTGGTCCCGTCGTTTTCCTGTTATACGTAATTTAATTAGTATTGTGTCAGTTCAATGTAATCGATTTTAGTCGATTTAATTCCTTAATTATCATTTTTAATAGATTTTATCATTTTTTAATACATCATTATCGAATACACATTGCAACTAATGAGTTATACATTTTGCGAACCCTAGCATTTTTCTTAACGGTTCAGATATAGTGAACCACCGGAAAAGCGAACAAAACCTTTGGTCCCTTGAAGTTCATTATAACGGGGTTCGACTGTACACGTGTCATACACAATATATGTCTTCTGCCAGAAAATATGTCTGGGAAAAGTTAAATATGTTAAGCACTGCAATTAATGAAAAATTATTTTGAATCTTCCGTTTTTCCCAGTTACTTTTTATTAATTTTAAATTTCCATCATTTAGATGAAAAATGAATTGAAAAATTCCATGAAAAGTATATTATGCCTTATTTTTTCTTTTCAAGCTAATAATATTAAAATCATACCTTAATCTAATTTCTATAAGGATAACGTCAAGCGAGTAAAAAATGTGTGCATCAAAGTCTAATAAATATCGTAAGTATTAATCGATTAAAAAGTACAAAGGTTTTGTTCGCTTTATCCGGTGGTTCGCTATATCCGAACCATTAAGAAAAATGCTAGAGTTCACAAAATGTATAACTCATTAGTTGCAATGTGTATTCAATAATAATGTATTAAAAAATGATAAAATCTATTAAAAATGATCATTAATGAATTAAATCGACTAAAATCGATTACATTAAACTGGCACAATACTAATTAAATTACGCACAATAGGAAAACGGTGGGACCAGAATTTTCGTTCGTTATATCTGTGAGTTCGTTATATACCGGGTTCGCTATAACGTGGTTCGACTGTACTCATTAGTTTCTTCCCCTCATATACAAAAATCTTTTAAAACCTTTCCATAAGCTGGTATATCCCCGACTAGCGTCTAGCAGACAGAAAATAAGCGTACCAGTGTCTAATAAACATCGTACACACGTATTCAAAGGTTAGGAATTTTCTGTCAGCAATTGTATGCAATCCTGGTTTAATTTCAAACCAACATTAAAAATCCTACTATAATCTGATATCTATTTTTCGAATATCCAGCAGGCAGAAAACAAAGACATCAATCTAATAAATGTCTCCACGCATTTATCGACTAGAAACTTTTATTAAACTCTCAGATATTCTTACTTTTTTCTTTCTTTTTCGGCTAAAGCAAACGACATACAAAATTATGCCACATTTTGACATCAACCCTGGCGAAAGTCTAGCAGCCGCAAGAATAAATCCTAGACCCCATCTCTCAGTGAAAATAATGAGCAAGAAAAAATGAATAAAAAAGGAAAAAACCCACTCATTCTGTAATCCCTCCTTCCCCTCCTTAAACAAACGCTGACATTTTCACTCAACCCTTTTTGTACAAAGTTAGGAAAACATGCCCCAAAGGAATTACTTATTCCTACCCGATCGTTTGTTCTTCAGTTACGGTCGCGAAAATGATCTTTTAAGAGACAGACATTAAAACCTCGAAACCAATTTGTATAGCATTTTCTCTTTTGCGTAGACTGTAATTGAATTTAAATTCCGGAGTTTTTTAGGTTTTAAAAACATTATCGCTTGTGTTGTTTTTGGTGGATTCGTGTAAAAGTTGCTGCGAGGTTTCGAGAGTTAATGATTTTTAAGAGTCTCTTTCGATTTTCGTTAGAAAAATATTTTCGAAGCTTTTATTTTGTATTTTTGATTAAATTATTTATTGGAGAGTTCATTGTGAGGAAAATGGAATCATCAATTGTCAGTACAGCTTTTTGTTAGGATATTTTGATCTTAAAAGTAGAAATTAAAATCTACAGAAGTTTTCTAAATATTGCGCTTTAGATAATAGAGAAATATTTGGGAATATGTTTGTAAGAAAAAATTATCACCAATACTGTTGAAAAAATGTTTATCAAATCCATGGCAATTTTTTTAAAAGTGAAAGACGTTAACTTTTATGTACTTTTTTTGTCTTTTTGAAAGTGGATGAACAGTTTGGGCTTTATTTTATAAATTAAACCGAATTACTTGAGACTGATTCCCAAACACAATATGATTAAATTTTTCTCGCTAAAATACATGAATAATATTTAATAACCATAACAGTCACAATCGTATAGAAAAATTTATTAATTTCCTTGTTTATATGTGTTTATATCTGTCAAAAAATGTAAAATCTGATGAAAATGCTCCAAGCGTTCAATCAACGTTCAGGAAACATCAAAACTTAAAATTATATTTTCTTTGCATGATTTACTGAATGGGTTTTATCTAAGATTTACCAACAAATAGGTTTAATAAACTTTGGTCTGAAATCCCGATGCATAAACTTTTAAAATTTTTATTCTTTTGCATAGTCTGAACTTTTATGCTTTATATTCTTTGATAAATTTTAGACCATTTAAATTGAAGAAAGTAATCAATTTAGTTTATTATGCTGTTTTTTTTAAATAACTGATAGTTAACACTTGCTTTAGCTGTTTCTGATAGTTTAAACTACAAACTAAATTGAAATTTTGAGTAATATATGGAATCAGTAAAAGTATTCCTCAGACATTTAGTTTCTAGCTAGCTTGCTTCTTTCCCTTGTTTTTTTTCTATCTATAATACTGAATACTCTTCTAATTTTGATTTTGCAGCTGTCCAACACGAAAGAGGACCTCGTAAGCCAAAATTCAAAGACAACTCCGATCCACACAGTCCCATTAAGCCTAATCACCATCATCATCCCATTCACCAGCTAAGTCATCCACTGGCTCACCATCACAGACTCTCCGTCCCTACACCAACTTCGCATCCGGCATACAGTGCAAAGCTGGCGTTCGACATGTCAAAGCTCCCTTCCTCGCTGGCCGCGGCGGCAGCTGCGACTGAGAGTGGGGCAGCTCTATTCGGACCCTCAGCTGTCAAAGACCCCGCTGCAGCTGCCTACATAGGAGCCAGTTCCGCCGGTCTGCTACAGATGCTGCTCAACGCCGAAAAGTCCCAGGAGCTCATATGGAACAGTGTGAAGTTGAATCCTGGAGTCGTGGCTCTCTCCAGCTCGAAACTGGGGATAGACCATTCTCAGGCGTTTGCGGGATTCCCCGGAGCACTTCATCCGCTATGCCCTCCACAACTTTTGTCTCCGGGATCTGACTCCGGAGCCGCAGGAGGAAGAGGGGGTGGAAGCGCTGGAGGTCTTCTGGGATACAGCCCGCATGCAGCCGCTAACAGAGAATCCTTGCAGGAGATTACGGCCAGACTCTTGTTCATGGTTATCAGATGGGTGAAGTGTCTGCCTACATTCCAGACTCTCTCAAAGACAGACCAGGTAAGGAATTCTAAATATTGTTCACATGATGAGAGAAAAAGTTTTTTACTGTACTTAAACTCTCCTACGCTGAACATTAACCTTTACCTTACAAGGTGGGATAGCATGTATCCCATGAATACGGCCCCATGAATATATATATATATATATATATATATATATATATATATATATATATATATATATATATATATATATATATATATATATATATATATATATATATATATATGTATATATATGTATATATATATATACATATATATATATATGTATATATACATATATATACATATTTATATATATATATATATATACATATATATATATATATATATATACATATATATATATAAATATATATATATTCACTGATAGGCCAGTAATCTTGGGATACATGTTATCCCACCCCGTAAGGAAAAGGTTAATATAGAGAAATCTCTCACGTTATATGAAAGTTTTTAGCAGTGATGCAATTGGAGATATTTTTACACTGCAATTACCCCCCAGAACATCACTGAGCCCAGAGGTTTTTTGGACAGCACAAAAATTTTAATTTTGATGACTGTGGATGTGTTCGCTTTGTTTTACTTTCCTAGAATTGCTATGAAAATAGGAAGGGCTTTTTTCAAAAAGACTTCAACAGAGTTTTCTATTTTTCCTTTGGCATATTCCTTTCACGATGCGATGCTTATGTTTTATAACTTCAACATCTCATCTGTATATTCGAAGAAATATTATAGTACACTAAAACCCCACCTAACGAACATCCAACAGCCACTAACACACTCTTTTTTGATAGCATAAAATTTGTCCGTCAGAAACGTGTTAGTTTTAATGAATTTCAAATTCCTAGTTTTCCAAAACCCGCGGAAACGGACAAGGACATTGTTTTCAACAATGGAGTTCATTACATTGGAATCGAAACACCGTGCAAACACTATTTGTATTAGCAAGAAATCAATAGGATTATACACTCCCAAAGAAAGATAGAAATTGCGATTGCTCACCGCTAAGAGGAAAAGACATGTTTGTTCTATTCAAATAGCTGCATACAAAATTGATAATTAAAATAACGATGAGTAACATTTGAAGAATTGTACAAAAACCCCGGTCAATTCTTTTAGCCCTGACGGTGCTATAGAAGCATTTCACTGTTAATGAATTAATTCTTTTTTTTTGGATTTAAGAGGTTTTTAATATTTTACATAAATGATTTGATTTTTTTAACCTCTAGGCATTCGAAAAACAGTTTTTTATAAAAATTTAGCTTTAGTCACTCTTTTGTCAGACCATAAAAATACTATTCATGAGAAACAAATATTACTGCGAGAGTGAAATTTTTTCAATTTCAACTACAAATTTTAACATGTTTCTGTATAAGAAAATTCAATACCAATTCTAATTACAAACATATAGATTGAATTTACTTTTTTTCAAAAGTAATTTATGCAAGATCTGAATTTTTATAAGATATGAATTGTTACGCTTAAACTGGCCTAAGCTTCAAAAATTTTCAAAAGCTTTTAAAAAAATGTTACTTTTTTCAAAAGTAATTTATTCAAGATCTGAACTTTTATAAAATATAAATAGTTATGCTTAAACTGATCTATGCTTCAAAAATTTTCAAATGCTTTTGAAAAAATGTTACTTTTTTCAAAAGTAATTTATTCAAGATCTGAATTTTTATAAGATATGAATAGTTACGCTTGAACTGAACATTGCTTCAAAACTTTTAAAATGCTTTTGAAAAAAATGTTCCTGTAGATCATCATTGCTTGACTTTTAATCACTTTCAATTTTCAAACAAAAATATATTATAGGCACTAAATATATGTGAAATATGGATGTAATTCTAAATTCCTCAAAACTTTTATTCATCAATTTTTATATCAGAATATACGACACGAAATATTAAAAAAAGTTAATATCCCTTACGTGGTTCCGCTTTATTATACTAAACGGCCTTACAGCAAAAAAAAAATAATAAATAATGTTATTAAGAATAGCGAAGAAAAGAAATATCTTTTCTTGAAATTAAATGTTAAATGCTACGGATTGATTTTAATAAATTTCAATTTCGGTGCATATCTTTTGTTTTTACGCCATTACTTTATCTACTCGAATAAAACACAAAACATGAAGCAAACAATAAAATTCGAAGGGAAATTAATTAATTAGCCTGCTTGTGTTATTAGCATAAGTTTTTAATTAGTCACAAGACAATGCAAATTATCTGATCCTTGAAATCCCATTTTGATGCATACCAGCATTTGTTTTAGAGCTCTTAACTTGCTCTAAGCATACAGACGACCCCCCGTTTCTCTGGGAGCTCATTTTTATCTTTTTAACACTGTTACTTTTTTATTCTTCGAAGAAATTAATTAGTAGCAAAAAAAAAGCTTCTCGCAAAAGTGAAAGCCCGTTTTTTTTTTCCTTTGATAAAAAACCAGCACTTCATAAAAATGAACGGCGCTTTCAATAAAAAATGTCATTTGAAATTTGGGTAGAAGACTTTTTTTATGTTGAATAACAGAGTGGGATTAAGAATTTTTCATAGCTCTCTCTCGAGAAGGATTAGTTTTTGTGGGTGATAGATATTCTATGCTTTTGAAGTGTTTCTTAGATTGCAATTTTTTAAAGTAAACTCATAGTTTCGGGGTTTTTTTTCAACAAGACCTAATTCTCTGAGTTAATTTTGAAACGTTTGAAAAAGATTAAGGTTTCTAGGAGCGGAGGAGATGAAAAAAATAAAGCGCCCACTTCTTTTTAAATACAGTTTTTTATTTGTCATAGAGAGATTTGTATAAATGAACTATAAGGCTGCATATGTATATGAGAGTTTTTTTTTTGTTAAGAATCTAATTTCATTTCCAGGAGTTGTTCTCTAGAAATGCATTTCTGCCATCCAAATTTTGATTTTAATTAACTTGTGATACTAAGTAAAGAAAAAGAAATCTGATTGCTGTAAAAATTAATTCATTTCGTTTGCATCGTTTATATGCCTTATACGTACAGTGCTAGAGATTGCTAGACAGAAAGATGGATTCATGGATCCCCTCTTTTTCTAGTTCTCAAAATTAAGTAGCTTTTGAGGACTTTAGCCTACTTTTTACAAAATTAATTCAAGAATCAAACTAAAAATTTTATATTTTATCTTTTTTTCCGACTAGTTTTTGAGATATGACATTTATTTACTGTTTATCTTTTGTTTGCTTTACCTTTTCTACAATGCACGTAATACTAAAACACCGAGTAGAACACTTGAAATCTTACAGATATAGCATAGGGATGCGACATCGATGTCGATGTTTTCAAAACATCGATGATTTGATAAAAACATCGATGTTTTAAACATCGATTTATGGAAGCCGATGTTTTTTTAACATCGATGTTTTCTGCTCGATGTTTTACGTTGTCTCGATGTTTTTTTTAATGAAAAAGTACCGTAATAAAAAAAATTTACCACGTAGCATAATTTTCACACTCAGTAAATGTAAGTCTGAATTCTGAAAAGGACGAATACAAAAGGGGGAATGATTCCTTAGCAAACAGACAAATGGCAATTAACAACCAATGAACCAATCAGAACGCTTGGAATGTTCCTGACACTCCAGAACCTTCCATGGGGTTTTATTTTACAAATAGTATATACACGAGTGCATCCATTTAAGTTTTTGTTTCGTTCTGGTTTTATATAAGTTGACGTTAATATTATAAGTAAGATGACTCCCAAAAGTACCGTTTGGAAATATTTTTACTAAACCTCTGACAAATTGGCGAAATGCAATATTTGCCTAAGTCCCTTAAAACTTCTGGCAATACCACGAATTTATGTGGACATTTGAAGGCAAAACATGGCGATATTTACAACGAGAATTTTGAGTCATCAATGTAGCCCAAAGCAACCAAGTTTTTGTCATTTATATCTGCCCAATCAGAGAGTAAAATTAAATTACCCCTCCCCCCACGACTAACGGAAATAACATTAATGTTAGAGATTACTAAACCAGTTTTAAAAAATGGATGTTCTAAAACATCGATGTTTAAAAACATCGATGGTTTTTGGGTGATGTTTTATTAGCATCGATGTTTTAATTTTGAATATCGATGTTTCAGAACATCGATGTTTTGTTATCGATGTCGCATCACTAATATAGCAAAGTCAACCCTACATGCAAATGTGACCATCACACGAAGTGAACTGCGATACGATTTTTCGACAAAACGTATAATGAGTGACTATGATGGCACTACTCTCAAATGCATTTGCCTATTTGCGGCTTCAGCTATATTAGGGTACCCAATACTAACTTTCTAAACAAAATTTTCACTAGAAACAACTAACTACATGCACAATATTATCAATTTTCTTTTCTTTTTTCACTTCCCTCGCAAGGGTCAGCATAAGAACACAGACCAAACAGCTGATGACTAGTTGTTTACTGTGGCTATTGTACCAAGTCAAGCTTCAAATTATTGTAACAATAGTACCACTACATATACAAAAACCCACCTGATTCTTCAATGCAGGAGTTGCATGTGATATGAAATGGTTATATTATGGGGAATCAGTTTATTTTCTATCTTCGAAAAAATCAGACGGATTTTCTTAACATAGGGATAAAAATTTCAGACATTTAGTGACTTTAATTTTTTTTAATTACCAAATGTCAAATCCTATATCATTAAGCCATCCTCCTGCCTGATATTTTGGTATAATATCGATATCCATTAAATTTCTAGGTCATCTTATTAGAAGAATCCTGGAAAGATCTGTACCTACTCAACATGGCTCAGTGGTCTGTGACCTTAGATTTACTAGGAACCTTGCCTCGACCTCCCTTGGCATTGACGAGGGCATCTGCTACCGAGCAGAAGTCTGAAGAGACCGCTCATCTAGTGGACATGCATTACGTGCAAGAGGTCATGAGGAGGTTTCGACAACTTTCTCCCGATGCCACAGAATGCAGCTGTTTGAAAGCTATTGTCCTTTTCCGACCTGGTACGTAAAAGTGTTCATTTATTCCTTTATTAATCGAAGGGTATTTTTTAAATCTATCACACTGTCTTTTCCCACATTTATTTAATTGAAAATTATTTAGTTAAAACCTAAAACTATATTTCCTGAAACGGACAGGAATAAATATAACTTGGGGAATTATTCTTCAAAGCTCTCATTCAAACCAGTTAAATAAAAAGTAATCGAATATTTGTTTGTGAAGTAAATAATTGTGAGAAATAAGTGAAAGTGTCGATAAAGGATTGAAATCAGAACTGGTTAAAAAAAATAATTATCAACTCATAAAGAATAACGTTAAAATAAAGAGAAAAATTATAATTTCATCCAACAGACATTATCCACTTGTAAAAGAATGTGGCCTGTTTTACGTGGCAAAAAAAGTCTAATGTTTCAAAAACATAAGACTCAAAATGAAATCCGTAATCTTTAGATTTCCCCTCCAGATAACTGAAAATGAACTATAATCATGTTAAAAACATCCAATTCAGTGTAATCGACATGAATCTTCACTATGCTAGCTCAGCTGGCATTCAGTTCTCAGGATGAATGTTCATGCCAGTACAGGAGGCATTCCTACATCGAAAGGTCAGTGTAATCACAGAATAAAATAACATTTGTTATGAACCTTTCACCTGCAAGCTTTCATGTTCAATATTTATTTGTATTCCTTTAGTTCTTCTAAAACAACAATAAAAGAATTTCCATATTATCTTCGATACGTTCCTTCTCGAACCATCCCGCTATTATGGGCTTTAACTTCCATTTCGTAAATATTGGGAACACAACAAAACTGTAATATTCTTGCATTCGAATGTAATATATTTATATAAATACAATTTATTTTTATTCAAAAATTTGCATTCATCTTCAAAAACTAGTGTCCTGTTTTTCTTCGACGATTATGACGATACGATTATCACACATTATACCAAATAATTTTTGTTACAAATTAAGCAGAAAAAAATTCTTCTTCAGACTCTCTCCAACAAAAAATATTGAAATCAGCGTCTTCGTATCTACGCCAAGTCAAATCATTGTCAGAAATGAGTTGACCTTCTCTTTTGTAAAGTAAATGGTAGACTCTACAAACCAGAACCTCCACTAAAGTTGTCATAATAAGCACGTCCTTTTACAACTCGTAAAAGTCTGACAGATTCCAGAGCATAAAACAACAACAGCCACCTTCCAAGATCTACCAACGCACACATTAAAAACCTTACGAACTGCAACTGCCCTCTGTATTGACATCTCTTCCAATTTACAAGCACCCATGAATTACGTCTCTCATACTCAAAGTGTTTTATTATTTACTGCAAATCTCCTGTATTTAAGAAAGCATTTTTATTACTTCAATTAATTTCTTTTTAAATTATTCTTTTTCAGAAACAGTAGGTTTATGCGACATACACCCTGTAGAAATGCTTCAAGATCAGGCGCAATGCATCTTGGGAGACTATGTACGCCATAAGTACCCAAGACAACCAACTCGCTTCGGCCGATTGCTGTTGTTGATTCCTTGCCTGAGAGCCGTTACTGCTCACGCTGTTGAAAAGCTGTTTTTCAAGGATACTATTGGGGACATACCTATCGAGAGACTCATAGGAGACATGTACCACATGGAAAGATTAGAGTAAGGAAACCATTTCATATTGTATTCACTAGAACCTTGAGGAAAACAATGAAAATTAAAATGACAGTTTAATAAAATCCACTACAGAACATATTCAAACTTGTTGAACTAGTCCTTCTTCAGAGCACATTAGATGCGTCTGAGGACAAATGTTTGAAGAGAAGATCATTAAACTCTTTGATACAAACTGGATAACTGTTAGCATTTTTTTGTAAGCATAATGCATTTTTCGTTAGAGTTTTTTGTAAGAACTGTTAAGTACTTTTACGTAAAGTACTTAACAGTGGGCTGGAACGCATCCAACCTATTATCTGTAAAAAAAAATGACGAAGGACAAATTCTATGTTCCGGCATCTACTTAGTTTTAAACTAGTCGTTATTCATATATCCTACTGGGGTTTTTTAGAAGTTGCGCTCATAGTTTCATTTCATGTTAGTTGCGAAACAAAAAGATGAACTGGAATATTCACAGAAGCAACAACTTATATATAATTTGTAATTCGTGAGTTAGTACTGTTTTCAGTTCACACAGATATAACTGGGTACCAGTACAGCGTAACTGCTTCTACTGAATGATTTGTCCTTACAGGCAAATTCATGAAATAAACTAAGATATACGCTTAACAGTATCAAAAGACAATGAAATATAATTTTTTTATCATGAATTTAGAAAAGTGATCTATAAAGTAAACGATGATGAAATAAGAAGTTCATAACTTCTAAGATGGTCAACTTACGCGTCAACTTCTAAAATTGTTACATAACAGTGGGTATACTAAATTAAGCTAAATATTTAAAATTCTGATAAAAAGATTTTTAACAAGGATGTTTAAATTAACATCAGCAGATGGTTAGAAAGAATCTTTCACGGTTCCAAATGAAATTAAAATTTCCCAAATAAAATAAAGTTTAAGAGAGGGGGAAAAGAAAGTTTAGAAAATAGAATAGATGGAAATTAAAAACATATCCATAAATTCCTATTTTTGTAAAATGTTGACCTTATGTTGATTATATTGACCTTATGTTGATAAATAACTTATTTCCTATTCAAATGCGAGAATTGTGAGATACAGTGCTAGGTAGGCACGTGTTCATTGACACTAAAAATTATTTGGACTTCGGTGGGATAATATGTCGAAAATTGATCCGGAACTCACACCTATCGTATACCCATATCGTTACATTTTTACTAACAGACTCGGGAATGCACAATTGTTATTATTATAATAAATGTATGTGAATTTTGCGGAAAAGAGCTTTTATGGGGATAAAAAATTGTATCATATTTTATTAATAACTGAATAGAGACGAAGATCTCAAAATGGAAGTCCACTAATTTATTTCTTCTATAAGTGAACCTCAAAGCTTTTAATACTTCAGTATCACTGTTGTAAGACATCATTTGGTAGTTATTAATTTTAATTTGCGATCGAATGGAATACCTCCTAGTCTTTTGAAATGTGACCATTTTCATAACAATTATGACTCTCTGAATATGCGACAATAGCCTGAACCTTAGCTTATTGCATTTTTTCTTCCAGGTTTGCCCATAGTCCTTCTATTTCCGAACTTCATGCTGTCAATTACGCAAGGAAAGAGGAACTGTAAGGGAACATATTATAATTCTTCTGAAGGCAGAAATGCATCTGTAAAATAAACTGGAATGTCAAAAAAAAATTCCTTTTAAGAAATGTTAAACCTAAATCTGTTACGCAAGAATGAATGTACTTTACTTCGTAAATGATTTTTAAATAAATGTACAGTGTTCAGTGTTACAGACTGCATGTGTTATTAACCTTTGTGCAGAATGGAGAAGAAAATTATTTTCTTCAAACTCAAACTCATTTCAGACAATCAATCAAATCTTAATTTCAGATTATTTTTCGCTACAAAACATAACTATTCATTTCATTTACTTTATAATACGTTTATTTTAGATGGCTACTTTGACTTCTTCAAACAAAGATGCTTTCGAGGCATAGATTATTAAACGATTGAAGTGGTGTCATAATATCAGTTTAGAGTGACAAAATGCTCCACTCATTTGGGAAATTTGCGGCATAGTAATCAAAAACCAGGATATAAATATAGACAGATATAATAAAGAGTAAGGGATCAAAAATATGTTGGTATGTAAATATTGTGATAAATTATATATATTTCTTTATATCCTGTAATAATGCATTATTTTTTCATAATTGTGCAAAATACTAAGAGGATTTAAATTTATACAATTAAATTTGATTTAGATAGTTACATAGTTTATATTTACTTATGCATTTAGTGAGAAACTTTATGAAGAGAAAAATCTTTTGCGATTTCACCGTGAAACTGCAATAAGGTGGTTGTACGATGAAATGAAATCGTCAAAGATGAAAATTATGTGGTATCTCTTTTTATGTCTTGATGATTGTTTGAAAATTCAAAATACCTCTGGGCCGAACGAAGGCTGAATGGCTAGGGCGTTGACCTTTGGTACCAGAGTCTGTGGGTTCAAGTCCCACTGTTGGCTTGTATGTTCGTAGCCGTTCGGAATCAGCTTTAAGCTGTAGGTCTCGGTCTAATTAGCCCTTGTGTAGAAAAAAAAACTACCGTATCGCTCTCAATCAAAATAGCTCTGGCTGTTTATAGACGAAAATTTTATCCACATTCGATTAGATAAAGTCTCTTCGTATGTCTTGCACATTTTATAATGACAAATCAGAGCAGTCTTCCATATAATTCAATATAAAATACATGAATGTTTTATTTCAAAGGCATTTAAGACACCTAATCAAATAGATGAAAAAATAATGTTCCCACTGGTGATCTCTGGAGACTAATTTATAAGATAAAATAATAAATTTACATTTCCCTTTTTTATTTATTTATTGATTTTTTTCTATGCTGTGTAGAAATCCTTACTCCGTTGATATGGTCTACATATGAAATGCAATTTGATTCTCATAAAATAAATCTATTTGCTGTTGGATTCGATTTTTCCTTTTTGTTCAACTCATAGCTCGGAGCCCTACCTCTTATTGTGAACTTCATATCCCAGATGGTCCTATAATGTCATTCAAAACAATTGTGAAGCAAAACTCCAAATTTTAGAGCGAAATTTAATGTGCCAATGTAAGTTTTAAGTGATATTGTTTTACATATTCCAGCCATAATGCAGCTGTAACGTTCCGTTTACAAAATTGGTTTGAGTAGTTTCGACCTTTAATATTTTATTGAATATACCATGTTCAAATCACATTTTATTTTGCACCCTTTATGAAAATTATCGGTGTTAATTACCTAGAAGCAATGGATGCATGCATGGGTTGGAACAAGCAAGGAATACAACGCATTGACCTTAAACATACATTTATTTGATAACCCAAATTTCAATTAACTTGTCAGAGCTATTAATATAACAATCCGTTTCATATTAACAATTTTGACATAAGGTACCCAGAAGCAGAGGCAAACTATAGAGTCAAATATGATTTTTAGAGTCTATCGGGGAGGCACTTACTATAAAGGATGTATGCAGCGATGATCGTAGCATCGGCGACCGGGACCCAGTATCATCTCCAGTGTAGGAACACCTTGGCGGGATATTCGCACTTCTCCAAGGCTATGGGGCAGACGAGAGTCTCTGACATCTAACTCTCAGAAACCCAATCTAAAATCCGTCTCCTTCTTTTCCGATTCCTTCCGTCCTTAGCTGAGCTGTTGTTCGTTTACAGGGGGGGCCATTCTGGCACGCCCCTCACTTTCATTGGGCAGTGGGCTGTTTTTCTTTCAGTGGTTCCTACCTCTAATTGGTTCTTTATTACACCGCCTCTGTCGCCTCTGTCCATAGTCTATGTAGTACCTCCCCCAACATACTTTTATTTTGCAAAACAACCTTGACCCTTCTCATCTGAAGTTTCTACTGTGGGCCATAAAATAACGACCATCCATCTTGTAAAATTTAGACTTCAGATCGCTATCACTAGCCACACCGATAGCTATTCTTCTATTTTTTTATTGGTTTACAATCCTGTATTTACCCCTGCCTCTGCATCCTTTATAAAGCATTCTTTATTGTCCACACACCGTGGGGAATTATACCATTTTCACTTCTACAAAAATCAGTTAAAATCAATTAATTATTTAGATCATCAAGAATCTTTAAATATGTATATGTCCTGTAGTTGGCTATATTCGCGGATTATTGAAAGGACTTTCGTAACTTTCAGCAGTTCGAGTCCCAAGGAGCGTATGTCACAAGCTAAAAGGAACGTACCCTATAACCCCCGTAAACAACTTATTTTATCACATTCGCAAACATTAAAACTCAATACATTGTCAACAATACTTCTCTTGACCAACCATTCAACTAGATAGCAAAATATAGGGTAAAATTCATTGCAATGCAACCTATTCTTTTTACTTTTTTTTCTTTACCTTTGCAATAAATTATTTTATCGACATCAGTTCTTCATTTTAAAAAAATGCACAGTCCTTACACAGAGACACGCAGATCCCTGTGAGGTCCCAGTTACCCTTATTCTGAAAAAAAAAAAAAAAACGAAGTTAAATGATCGAATTGTTTAAAGGAGAGAAAGCAACAAGTGAGGAGGGACCCATGTTAGACAAGAATAATTCGATGCTGTCCACAGACAAAAGGTATAAACTATCTTCTAGATTAGTAAACTTAGTATGAAAGAAATATTTAAACCCGGCAATTCAATGCAATTTGAAAGGAAGCAACCACCGAAAGATATCATATTGGGGTGAGTGGGGGGAAATTCTGAATAAAGTTTGTGTAGAAACTTTGAATAAGTTATATTGGTGATCTGTATTTCAAAGGTCAATCGAGGTTGTTGCTATCCTATTTTCAGCTGTGTGCTAAGTTAGAGTGGTGATAAATGTTCTGTTTGTGTAGGTTTATATTTTACAAAAAAATTCTTGTTGACTTCATTATCATTTAGTTAGATTTTTAGATTTCTTTACAAAATGCATATAAGAGATTAGCTTAGCCAAAATCAATATAAATTCAAATCCAATTTTTTCTGAAACTACTTTAAAATAATACAGTAATTACTGAAAAATATAACTTTTTATTCTAAATGATGATAAGCTCTTACTGTAGACAAGCTCTTTTTGATAGAGGAAAAGAGAAGTTATTTTTGAAACAATTTATTGTAATGAATTTAAGTTCTCTCGTGGACTTAGGGAGCCAAAGACATAAGGTATGGATCATAACATATTAAAGCTGGGAAAGATGAGGCTAGCAAAAAATGCCATGTAAATGGAGTTGGTTTGGGGACCGTAAGAAAACCCACGGTCCTTCCACAAAACTTTTTGGAGATTTCAACTTCCGGGGGAAGGAATTTTGTCCTCTGAAGGACATTTTTATGAAAAACAAGACTGGAATACTTTTCACCTTCACTTTTTAGATTTATTGAGGGGTGGGACTTGGCCTTAAAGCGTCATTAGGTGTCTTAGGTTGCGCCATTTCGGGGACGTTTTGGACATTTTAAATACTAATCCTAAAGGATAAATGTACTGTTGTTGTTGCTAAGCCCCCTGGACTAGAAAATGCTAGACCAGGTTCGTAAGGCTCTGTCGTGTGAGCAAAAGGGAGGCAGCAGCTGATCTTCTGCAAGCATGCTGACGGGGATACCTAAACAGTCCACAATGTGGGAAGGATTCGCAGGAGCAGCAGAACAGGAACAAGGGAGAAAGACCTTTGTAGAGTTCTCGAAGTGCATACTTTTTGTATGGCTACTGAAGACGATACAGGCAATACTGTCAGGGTCTCGGGCCTCTAAAGAGCAAGGTCATACCAGGATACTTGGCCGGATACCAGTGGTGGGCAGGGCTCTCTCTCCAAACATCCTGGTTTTAAAAACGGATTGAGTCTCCGATGCAGTTAGGACCTCAAACAGAGGAGGATTCTCAAAACAGCCCTCATTTTTTAGAACATCCTCTTGGTCATTGCCGAAGAAACCTACGTGTGACAGGATCCACTGAAAAGTTATTGATCTAGAGTCTGCCATGCCAGAAAGGAGATTGAGAAAGTCGGAACTTGTTTTATCGGTGATAAGTGGCCAGTTCATTAGATGTTGAATGGCACTCTTGCTCGATCAAGATCCAGGTATTTTTAAATGGAGAGGAATCAGCAAATCTTAGGGCCTCTCTAATGGCCATCATCTCTGATCTAAAAACTGAGCTATTATCAGGATTTCTAAATCTCAAAACACGCCAAATCCATGGCGAAGGGGAAAATGTGCAGCTTCAGTTTGACAGAGGAACCTGAGAACAGGGAGAAGACTGACGAGAACTTGAATTGTCTGATAATGTTTAGCTGGGAAAAATGGAATGGCCTTCACATCTAGGGTGACCCTACAAGGAGAAAATTTCCCGGCGTACTTCGCCCATTCCTCCCAGTGACACCCCCTTGCCCCGATGAGGCAACTAACAGGACTTAAGGGGGCTACATAAATGTACTGTTTTTATTGACATGCAACCGAATCAAAGAACAATTTATGATTTTCCAAAATTCACTCTCATTTGAAAATAAACTTTAGAAAGTTATCCCTCAAAAAGGAGTTTTAGGTGAAAGAAACGTGTAGCAAGAGAATCTTTAAAAGAAAGCTGAGAGAGAGCTGAATAATTTAAAATATTTTGGGTTACTTCAGTCAAGTCCTTTCGAACAAGTAGTCGGCTGACGGGCAAGGGGACTGAAAGATATTTCAGGAGGCTTAGTTTATAAAAACACCGCTCTTCTAAAATTCTCACAGGGTCAAAACTTAACAAAATTTTACAATTCTCTCTCCTACAAAATTAAAAGAATCCTGCCTAAGAAATATTTTTCAAGAATAATGTGATTCCAGTTTAATTCAGTTCGGAAAATGAAACATGAAGTGAAAAAGGTATTCGATCTTTTTTCCGGTGTATTTTTCTTAAAGTTTTGCTACAGGTCAGAGGATTATATTTTCTTCAGCAATAAGCTTTACAAAATCGAGTTAATGCAACCGACTTATATGCTACTCCTGTCTTTTTTTAAATAAAACACTCAGGGGAAAGCTCAAAGCTCTGTTTAAAAAAATATTCTTTTTTTAGAAGTTCTAAGAAAATGTAAGGGATGAATAAAAACTTGAGTTAGGGAATTAATATAGCGTTCGAGGGATTTATTCTTTGAATGACAGTAAAAGAAGATGAAATATCAGATCTGAAGATTAGGAACCTTATTTATGTCAACTTTATATCCTTGCGAATATTTTTTTACTGCAAACAACAAAGAAAAGTTGAATTTTAACATGTAAAAAATCAATCTACATTTAAGAAAAAAATTATGAACAATATTTAAATAACTTTCAAAATATCCATCTTATAGTCAAGGCTGTTGACAAAATTGATTCAGTGACAAGCTATTAAAGAATCTGAAGTGAGTTAGGCAACTGCATAACGCAACAGAGACACAGAAGATTGAAAGCAGCTAATGATTATACATATCGGAGATCACAGTACCATGAATAACCCTATGTATGTTATCAGATATACAGGGTTCCCACCTATATCCGTTACACACCCCTTAACTTCTAAACGGTGACAGTTTGGGCCATAAAGTTGGTGTCTAGGTATAGTAAAAAGGCTATGCGCTACTCGATGAGACAACTTACAGCGCCATCTATCAGAACATTTTGGAATTAGCATTTTTATCTCAAAAACGGTACAAGATACGGAAAAAGAAATCAACTCCAAAGTTGTTCAGCATTATCGATTTAGTGAGAAAAGACACCTTGCGCACATTAATACTTAAAACAGAATGTAGAAAATGAACATGCATTTGTTCCGTCACGATTTCGAAATTTGTCATGCCATAAAGAGTGGAAGAAAGAAACTGAGACACTTCCCTATCTTCAGGATCATTTATTAACGTTGCTTAAAATGGTCTCTATTAGCCACTATACACATTTGCACTCTGACTAGATTTCTCGCTGGACATTGGCGCAACGACGCCATAATGTTGAAAATCACGACCAAATAAATGTTAATTTTTTACATTCTGTTTTGAGTATTAATGTGTGCAAGGTGTCTTTTAATACTAAATCGATGATGTTGAACAACTTTGTAAATGACTTTTTCTCGTACCGTGACCGTATCTCGTACCGTTTTTGAGATAAAAACGGTAATTCCAAAATTTACCGATAAATGGCGTTGTAAGTTGTCTTATCGAGTAACGCATAACCTTTTTACTCTATCTAGACATCAATTTTATGGCCTAAGCCTTCACCTTTTAGAAGTTAAGGGAGTGTAATGAATATAGGTAGGAACCCTGTATAATTTAAAAACAAAAGTTACCAGTTACAGAGATCATTTAAAATCTCAAAGCAAATTAAAATTAAAAGAAATATGACAAAAAATTAATACAAAAAAATCGTGATTTTTTTGGTGTTGTATTGTTTTAAGACGCCGAACATGCTCATAAGAAGCACATAACTTCTGAAGTATTTATGTAGAATTTAATGCTAACCATCATCCATTTTCAACCAGCTACAAATGAAAAAGATATTTGTGACAATCATTACAAATCCCTTCTAATATTCGTAATTTTAAAACTCTAACATACAATGAAATACGAAGGAAAATTCGTTATATCCCGTTCTATGAGCCTGAACAATTAAAATATGTATAGCGGTGCTAAAATTTCATGGTATTACCAAAAACGTAGCAATTTATTATGATAAAGTCTCATCTGAAACTTGGAAAGCTCAATGATCTTTCAATAAAGGAAATATTTTGAATAACCTCTTAATTTAGGCTGACAAGTTTTAGTCTGTAATTTTTTAAAAAAATTATAAAAACAAAAACTTTTAGAACATAAGAAAAGTTTACTTTTATTATAAATTATTTATCATTTATTTGAATTTATGGGGCAGTTTAACAAACTAACTTCAGCTTATGAATTAAAGTGGGTCCGACACTGTTTGTGTTAGCCACTATTCAAGCCGTGTAGAATTCAAGCTGAATTCAACAATATGTGATGTTTCATTGCCACTATATCGAGTGATTTAAAGTTCAATATTTGACAATTCCTCTAGTATATTCTAGTTTAATATCTGCCTAACGTCATATTTCAGCTGTCTATTTGTTCATTTTTAATACAGCAACATGAAAGATCCGTAACATATATTTATTCTCCAAAAGATGTTAAAAAACCCGTTTAGATATTTCAGAAAATTCTAGATAAAAAATTTTCCCTGAAATTTACTAAATTTAGGGACACTAATTCTTTGAATGTGTTTATAAAAAGTCGACACAAAATGGTTGAAAATTGTCATATTTTACAAAAATTTCATTAATAACTTAATGGAAGAAAACTGATTGTCCAGAAATTGAAACTTTTTACATGACTGGAATCGGTGTACTAAAGGTTATGACGAGAGAAATTAAACTATCAGTCATATCACAAACCAGAATTTATTACAACTCTACTTGACCACACAAATAAATTAACGGTAAACAATGCACTTACTAACAACTGAATTAAAATGTACTAACCAAAACTCCTCCTACCAAATTAAGCCTATGTTAACTCAAATAAATCTCATCCTGATGCATTTAATTCCAAGAGCTACTTTACGGGGATCCATCCCGCCTAGATAGTCTTTATTCTGTGATGAATTCTCTAGTCTGGATTCTAGTGGATTTCTCTCTACAAATAAACATCTCCGTGCATTCAAAACTCTCAAAAATCAAACTTAGGATTTGAATCCCAAACATGGAGAGCGAAAGAAGAGCTTTTCTCTTTTTTTTCATAAGGTGACTGCTTACGTTTGGAGTAAATTTTTAAAAAAAAATAATTTTTTAAAGGATTTTTTGATCAATGGTAAATTGGGACTTAAAAATTAAAAAAAGGAACTAAAATTTACCTGCAAATAGCATACTTTTTTATAAATTGGTCAATTTGAAGTAATTTTTAATGAATTTTAGCTAAAACGCCTATCACTCTTCACAAAATCCTAATGCTACTATTTAAATTTCCTTATCATACATGATACATATCACAGTTATCATCAAAATGACCTACATTCTAAGAGAAACTTTAAAATGAAAAAATAATACACGCAATTTTATATTCCAATATGAAAATTTTCCCCGATTCGTCATTCCTTTCCTTATAAAAACAGCCCCAAATAAAAAAAACTATTTATTATGCACCAATTATTGTGCTTCATTTCATTAATAGTAGCATCTAAAACATTTCCTGAAAATTTTATCAAATTATATACATTATTATGTGACATATCATGAGAACCGTAGAGATATGTGCTAAAAAACATAATTCTGAGAAAAACGTATTTAACCTTCAGGGGGCGCGCCCGTGTATAAAGTGCAACATTTTCGTAATTTAGAATGGTTTGTTTTTACTAGTAAGGTTTGAATGTTCTAAGCAATTTCTATTTATAGCTACACCCTTTCTAATGCATTTCTGAATTTCTGACCCTTGTATTCCTCTCCATTCATTGTTGGCCGTGATTTAACCGTGGTAAACCAACGATTATACTGGATTGCAATACGACAAAATTATGAGTTGATGTAGTAAATCAAATGTGCAGCTATTACACGGTATTCCGCATATCACGAAGATGGACAATCTCATTGTTTTTTAGGCTTTTGGACATAATAGGAATCCATTCGCAAGTTGTCCTTAGATGCATTAAACCCGACAGTTTTGAAATAAGGAGATTGTATCTGCATTCTTTGGCCTTTAATTATAAATAAATCTCAATATTATGAACATTTTATATCTTGTCATAAAACGCAGAATTAGTATTTTCAATTTGAAAGAAGAAAGTTTATTACAAAAGGACTAATCAAGGTTGAAAGAGATGTTGCACTTCATGCAACGCGCGCCTGCTGGTGTACCAAAAAATTGGCGCGCCCGCTGAAGGGTTAAAGTTGTTTGTCACTTCAATTTTGTAGAGAAGACGTTTTTTAAATAGCTATAACCCTGCTTCTAATTGGTGTAGAATGAAAATCAAAACAGTTTTGAAAAGAGAAAAGATTGAATTACACGATTCTTACAAAAAATGAAATTGACCAAAATAGTCAAAAAATGATACTTTCAATTTAGGAAGTCACCTTATGCACGGATCTTATGTTTTTTAATCCAAAACTGAAGGATCCACCTAATTAGGTCAATGTATCTAAGGCTTCATTCTCACAGAATAAAATAAACACCTAGCAATTATCAAGAAGGATAGATCTTTTAAAGATTGGAATGCAGTTTATTGACGAGTTTAGCAATATAGACTTTTGAATTTCCCAAATAATTTCCTTTTTTTTCAAATTTATTTTGAATACTTCAAGTTTTTCTTTCTCGATATTCTTTCACTTTGGTACAATATTTTCTGTTCCATATCTCATACTTAAAACCGAAAGGCATCGCACATGGAAACAGCATATAAGCGATTAGAAAAAAAAAAGTTTGTGAAAAAAATTGTGTACTGATTCATTTTTTATGTCTAGAGAAGTAAATTTATTTTTTAAAGAATTAAAGGATAAACGTTCCAAATGAGAAAACAAAAGAAAAAAATGAAAAGAACCGTGAGGCTGCATTCAAAAAATACTTTTTTCACACGTTTGACAGTTCAATGAAAAAAAGTCGGAATCATAAAAAACAGATTGCTACTCTTCGAAAAAATATCATATTACTCGCAATCCTTACTGTAGAGGGATACTTTATTTTTTTATGTTTTCTTCTACATTAGATATGTTTTATCAGGATTTTTTAAACTTTTTTGGACCCTTTTTTGATCATGTCCCAAACAATTCATACAGCACAACATTTTATTGTTTTTTAACTGCTTTTAAAGTCTTGTAGGATAAAATGCACAACAACTTTTTCAATATTTTAATGAAAAAAAAATTATTGCTTCAAAAATTATGACTCTATATTCTGGGGATAAGCTATTCACACAATTCTTCTTCTTTGTTATTTTCGCTGCATGCATACTTTTGGTGAATCATGTCTTAGTAAAAGAATTATTTTATTTTTCACTGACCGTAAGAAACAATTCACAAAATTAGATAGTCCTTAGATTACCTGGGAATTTAATATACCCATTATTAATAGCTTATAACGAATTCAAGCTAATTCCATTATTCCTCCGAAATGAAAGTTAAGTAATTTCATAGCTGAAATTATATTAATAAGAATAAAAATACCTAATATTTTATCAATTTACCTTTTATTTAGAACTTTAAATTTAAAAACATGGAAACTACACGTGTTGTATACAGCTTAAAGTATCGTCAAATATGCTGTAACTGAGCTTTTAAATACTTTTGCTTAAACTCAAGGATTTGAACGCTAAAGGATTCAACGTTTTTACTTGCAATGAGCTTTAGTTTGTTTGAAAAAATTCAGTAGCATGTAGTTTTTACATTTACAACAAACAAAGAGGTACTGAAATGGGGATCTTTCAAAGTTTTCACGTCGAGGTAATTAAATGCTTCAGTTTTACAAAAAAACACTCTTTGGAATTAGTTCTCTCAAAAAGAAAGGTAAAATTCTCGTATTCGTAATCGTACTTCTAACATAAACTCTTGCACATTTATGAACGTCTTTTAAAATAAAGAATTTTACTTAAGACTGTCAGCGTTGCGAATAGGTGGACTATACGTTACTAGAGTAAGTTTCAGTTTTCGTTGGAGAAACCCGGGAATCAGAGGCATCTCGTCACTTGTAAGTGGAATGGAGGTGTAAAATGCATATATGAAATACTAGCTGAAAACCCGCGCTTCGCTACGGAGTACATTCAAATTAAATACAACGGTCAACGTATGCAATTTATGCCAAAAAATAAATATATATATTTATAATAAACGCGATGATCAATGTATACAATTGATGTAATATATATATCTATATATATATATATATATATATTTATAAAAAAATCGTAAGGGATATGCATTTTTTTGGATAATATCCAATCGTCTGCTGCATTAGAAAGAGAAAAAAATATTTTTTTTGTCTGTTTAGTTGTTACGCACGTGACGATAAATTTATTGAAAGTACCAGAAAAAGAAATCACGTGATCAGCATTTAATAAATTAAATTCTAAAAATTAATCTTTAAAAATTCACCAAAAATCAGGAAATGGAGGTAAAAATTCGAAAAAAATTTCATTTTGAAGGAATTTTTATGATCTTTCTCGTGATATAAATTTTATAACCCTCAATGTATTATTTTAAATGCAAACGTAAAAAAAGTTTAAAAAACAGCTTAAAATTTTAATTTAAAAAAATGTAAGAATTTTTGAAAAATCTTTCTTAGTGCACCCCTACACTATTAGAAGAATCGCCATGCAAAATTTCTGCCCTTTAGGTCCAGCGGTTTGGTCTGTGCGTTGTATGTCAGTCAGTCAGTCAGTCAGTGAATGAATGAGTCAGTTACGGAACTGTTTTATATATAGAGATTATTTTTCTCAAAGACGTTTGATGAATATAATTTTGAACTCACTCCCTTTTCTTTTATAAAAAATATTTATTTAATATACTTTTATTTACGACAATTGTGAATGTGTCGTTTCTTTTCTTATTTTCACAATAATTTTGTAGGATTGATGTCTGGGATTGGCCAAACCAGCATTCTGTATGTAGAGAAGTTTGAGATAAATTCTCATTGACAACTTACTTTATTGTTGTGTCCCTTAAAAGTTTTCTTTCAAATTCTTTTATTCTGTACAACACAGATATCATTTTAATTAATCCACGGTATTAAATATTAGTGAAGTCAATAGCTACTATTAAACACATTAATTATACTTTAGAAATTTAAGGAAATGTTTAATTCTTGTAAATTTTCCCTTTCTTTATATTTTAACCAAACCAAACTGCCTCCTTCATTGCTTTTAACTCACTAAATTTATTCTTCCATTGCGCTTTAATCACCCTATTTCTTTTTCACTGAGACCTAATCATCAAAATTTTCTTTTACCATTGTAGTTTTACCTCCTTAAATATTTTTCTTCAGTTGGGCGTTAACCAAATCTTATTTATTTTTTCATTGCTCATTAACCATGCTAATTTTCTTCTTTCATTGCACTCTAACCATATTGAGAAGGAACATTTGAAAAAGCACTAAGTTTTTGCTTTCATTACCTCTTAATACGATAAGTTTTCTAATTTAGCTTCCTCCTTATCACACTAAATTTCCCATTTCATCCTAATTTCATTAAAATTTTCTCTTTTAGTACTGTCTAACCTAGGTGTTCCCAACTGTTTTACGTTTTCGGCACCCTTGAGAATGAAATTAGAAACTTGGGACACCCTTGTTAGAATTTTAGTTTATTCAATTTTCTCAATATAAAATCAAAGTGGAGTATATATCAGGAACTTGTGAAATTTAATTTGAAATAAATTACTTACTGCATTGCTGATTTTATTCATTTGTTAAACAAAGAAATACAAAGAAATACAAAGAAACAAACACCAGGGTAGATTAATACGGTTTCAAAAATAGCTAAGGGATTGAGTACAGTATTACTCTAGCGGACTACAGTGAAAATCGCTGAAAAGAGTTTTGTACACTGCTGCCACCCAAATTGCAACACCAAGAAAGACAAGAGATATCACAACAAAATTTATTTTGTAGATAACATGTTGACCAAGTATCAAATGATTAAATTTATAGACTTCTGTGAAGTGTGGTTCCTGCCAAAATCAGTAGCCAGAGTAGCCGCCATTGTTGGAGACCACCGCTGCCACACGCCTCGGCATCGATTCAAAGAGACTTTGGATGAGTTCTTGGGGTACAGCAGAACAAGCAGCTTCCACGCGTTGCCAAAGTTGATCTGCTGTGGCAGCTGGGGATGGAATCTGGGTCAATCGTAGAGCAACCATGGACCACATGTTTTCTATCGGCGAAAGATCCGGAGAGCGAGGCGGCCAGGGAAGCAATTCAATCTGGCGATTGACGAAGAACCGTTGGACAATGCGTGCCACGTGTGGTCGCGCATTATCCTGTTGAAATATGGCTGTGGGCAAGCCCTGAAGGTAAGGAAGGACAACTGGCTCCAACACCTCGGAGATGTAGCGCTGGCTGTTTAAAGTACCGGCAATGCGTACTAGAGGTGTGCGAGAGTGATATCCAATACCGCCCCATACCATAATACCCGGTGCAGGACCAGTGTGGCGGTGCATAACGTAGCTGTTCAGCATCCTCTCTTCACGGTGTCTCCAGACTCGAATGCGACCATCGTGGTGTTGCAGACAGAAGCATGACTCGTCAGTAAAGACAATTTCATTCCATTCTGCCGTCCACATCCTTCTGTCATCGCACCATTGGCGGCGGAGACGTCTGTGGTTCTGCGTCAAGGGTAGACAAAGCAATGGACGTCTTGCGGACAGACCACTCTGCTGTAAACGGCGTCGAATGGTACGCGCAGACACTGGATGATGCGTTACAGACTGCATGTGCTGTGCTATGGTTCGTGATGTGACTGAGCGATCCGTCACTGCCATGCGCACAATTTGCCTGTCATCACGTGAAGTGATGCGCTGAGGTGGATGCGATCGAACTCGCCGGTCCGTCGTACCCTCCTGCATCCAACGATCACATATCCGCATTACAGTTGTTTGGTTTCGTCCAACACGAGTCCCGATTTCCCTGAAAGATAATCCACAATCTCGGTAGGCCACTATCCTTCCTCTGTCGAACTCGGATACTTGATCAAAAGATGATCGCTGTTTTCGACGAGGCATAATTGATCGTTTTTTTTGAAAAAACCACAAGAAAAACACAATTGCCGAACTTGAAATCGTCGAAATCTCCAAGCCTTAAATAGCGCTTTGAAGTGGCGCCACAGGCGCGCGTGATGTGCGTCTGCGCTGAAATTCTAATCATTTGCATATCTCACCTCCGCTAATGCATGTTGTAAATTTCATGTTATTTGCATGTTTCCTTCAGGCTGTTGCATTTACAGTGGCCAGCAGTGTATTTTTAATCTGAGACTTGCAATGGATGCTTAGAGCACGATTGCTTGATATCAGGCCTAAAAGTGGTGGGTATGAGAGTAACTAATTCATCCCCAGGAACCACTGTATTGATCTGTGTCACAATCTGTCGAGCGGAAAAACAATAATTAAAATTAATATTTATTTTAAGTGGTTCCTACTAATAGATTTTATTTTCCCCAAAAAAAAATCTCGTGGCCCTCCTGAATGATCTCATGGCACCCTAAAGTGTCGCGGCACACTGATTGGGAATCATTGATCCAACCCAGTGATTCTCAACCTTTTTTTCTTCATGGTACACTTTTAATAATTTAAAATTTTGGCGGCACACTAACAATAAGATAAATTTAAACGAATTTTATTTGGATAATTGATTGATGTACCTATAATATATTTTGTAAAAATAACATGCAATATAATTCACAGTGTGCCATGGCACAATGGTTGAGAATCACTGATTTAACCTTTTCAAATTTTCTTGCTTCCTAAACAAACTAAAATAGTAAATTCCCTGCTTTCAAATCCATCTATTTTTTTCTCTGTCGTCGCTTTTTAACCTTACAACACTATGTCCAATTATTTCGTTTTACATCTCTATTCTAAAGAATTTTTAATATATGTGAGTCATTAAATGCAACATATATTATCTTTACGACCATCTCCAAGTTTTCACGCAAGTGTCGTTGCTTTACCTCTAAACTACACTACGGCGATAGCTTATTTTACTTTAACTCTCGGAACGTGCCCAAAAGTTTCAAAGCTAAATTTACAATTCAACTCAGAACGTGTTAAACTGAAGAGTGATTATGAACCCACTTAAAATTCTGCTTCGTCGAATCCCAGTATTTACTATGCAGGAATATGCATATTAAGCATTTCAGCATATTCTAAAATGAAAAGGATATTAAAACACACACACACACACGGGAAAGTGTCTACAGCTCTGTGAAAGCAGGACATCATAATTGGTTTAAATACTGACCATGAATGCATTATTTACGGGAGTGTTTATTGAAGGTTAAATGATATTTTAACTAAATTAAGCCGTATTCATAATTGATGATTCGTAGTGCGGAGTATAACACGTAGTCGCTGGATAGCGCTTGCTGGCTCAAGCGTAACGTTAAGTTTAATTATGGTATAATATTGGTGTAATATTTCGAATATAGCATTATGCCTGAGATAATTTTAGCTGTACGCCATAAAGGGAGCACTGTATAATACAGGAGATAGAAAGACTAAGCAAACTCTTAGATATAACACTTCGTTTCAACTGTATTCGCATATGGATAGAAATGAAATATACGTCTGAAAAAAAATTGCAAATGAGTTCATCAAAAAAATAAAAGGAAAAAGTTGAGTTTCGATAAAGTTAGTTGAATAGTAAAACGCAAATTGCATCATTTCGCCTAAGTTAGAAAGGAAATAAATAAAAGTTGAAAATGAAAACGAATACACAGAGGTGTACCAAATCAAAAAATCAGTGTATATAGTTTAATGGTGATATAGCTTTAATGGTGATATAGTTTAATGGTGATATAGCTCCGAAATCATCATTAATCAAAGATGATTAATGATAATCTTTAAAATATTTTCCTTGGTATCTTGACACTTCATGCGTTGGGTATTAGTTTCAAAATGATAAATAAATAAATAAATATAAATAAATAAATAAATATATATATATATATATATATATATATATATATATATATATATAAGGAATTTCTACAAGGCAGACACTACAACGATATTTTGAAATAGAAGAATGGGAATTTACGGCTTGCGATGGCATATTGAACTGAAAAGTTATAGTCGGGCTTGAGAAGCATCAAATCCAATCAAACAATCCAATTGTTAACTGGTACACATTATCTACCTTACTGATACTTAGTTGGGTAACATTTTAAAGAAGTATAAAGAGGAAAAGCTCTTTACATATTTACAACGAATACAGGAGAGTGTACTTAGCGTCCTGCTTACCCAATATTCACTACACTATGACCCCACAGTTTGACTCTCCCATCAGCAAAAAGGAAAATTAATTTCGTTTGTCGTTGTAATCATCTATGGTGCAATAAGCCTAGTGAAACTAGGCACCTCACAGAAACGCGGGTAGTTACATATAAGGAAAAGACAATATTAAAAGTGGAGAATTAATGGACAGAATTGATGACTGGTGGGGAGTTGTTCTTATATATATATATATATATATATATATATATATATATATATATCTGTGTGTGTGTGTGTGTGTGTGTAGTTATCTCTAACTTATTAGATCAAGAAGAATTCAAATTAATTTTCATATTGCACAAAAATTGAGAATTTTTGTAATATAATGTAATTAATATTTCATTCAGTTTGTGTTATTAATAATTCAAGAGTCTCAATTAATTATTTCTTATTATTTTGAAAAGGTACTTCTCTGAGATGCAAAATATTATTTAGAAAAATTAGTTATTAGCTCATTTTTAATCACCCAGCATAGAATAATCTAACATAAGGTATTAACAAAAAAAATTATCCCATTTACTCTTATCTAACATATACTTTCTATTTATAAATTCCTCGGTAAAAATCAGAATTTGAATTAAAATTGTGGGTTGAGGATAACAATGTTTTCACTGTCTTGATCTGTATGTATCTTTTTATGCTATTCTATCCTAATTTTATTTTCATTGGATGATTTACATGGTTTGAAACATGGAGGTAAGTGTTACATGATAGATTCGAGCAAATAAGGCTGAAAACCTGTGTAACACCAGTAGGTTATAAATCGCCAATAATGACTTAGAAACAATATACATCGCCAATATTATCTTGGAAACGCTATAAATCACTAATATCTTGGAAACACTATAAACCACCAATGTTAGCTTGTAAACACCGTAAATCGTCAGTATTTCTCCAAAATCGCTTTTTAGTGTAAACAAAAACAATGTAAACGTAAAATAATTACATGGCAAACAGTTTTTGGAGGAAACACAAATAATTTTGAAACATAAAGATACAAAGATTTTGAATAAAATGTACTATCAGTGAATGCTGAATGATGCTGTTTGTACTGACGAGTATAATATTTTTCTTCCATATTTTAATACCCCAACAAAGAATCCTATTTTTAATTTTTTTTTAAAATTCCTTGAAGTATCAATGTTTCGAAGTCTCTCAAAGGTCATAACTAAGTCGCTTGGTCTGCCAGTCATTCTGAAATACTGCTCTTTTTAAACACTGCTTTGAACGGAAATCGATATAGGGAGAAAAAGAATCGAACTAAAATATCGTCGCCAAAAAATCAAACTAAGACGTCATCGCCCACACGGGGACCTTTTATCAAAGCAAACATTGGGAGAGATGTTACTTAACATGGCTTTCCCTGCCAGTAACCTGATAATTCCGACTTAGTGAGATACGAGGAATCTAGGGGGGGGGGGGAATGAAGGCTGAAAATAAATTGAGGGTTTTTATTCAATTCCCTCTCGTTACTTATACAATCAAATATTCAAATTTATCGAAAAGAAAGTAGAATATTCTTTAATATAAGGTAGATAGTCTATTTAGCGATACTTCTGAATTATTTTAAGGTATAATCACAGCAATAGTACCATTTGAATTTAGGTATGGGAGGCAGAAAATTTTGTGTTTTGGATCTTTAGAGTGGTACTGACTCTAAAGATCTTGGATCTTTAGAGTGGACTTGAACCCTATCGAGAGAACGAGTTGGATCGTTGAATTAAGGGGTGCAACAACTGTCCAAAATCGGTGTAGGAACTTAATGTCTTCTAGAAGCCGAATGGAAGAAAATAACACTAGCCGTCATACAAGGCCTTGTGGAAAGTATGCCCCGGAGGGTTGAGGCTGTAATTGCCTCTCGTAGAGTCTCTACCAACTATTAAGGACTAATCTTATACAATCTAAACATATTAAATATTTAGTTGAATGCTATGATGATTGTTATTTAAATGCTATTCAACCTGTAACAGAGAGTTAAGCTAGTTATTGGCTGAAAGGTTTGGTTTGGAGCGCTACGGTCATCTTTTGCTACACGAGGGCTAATTAGACCGGGACCTACTTTTTGAAGCCGATTCCGAACGGCTACAAACGTCCATGCCAAAAGTGGGACTTGAACCCATTGACTCTAGCACCAATTGTCAGAGCCTAGCCACTCGGCCACCGTCCGGCTTGGCTGAAAGGAACACAGTGTGAATTAAGAACAACTTATTAGGTGGTTGAGAAATATTACAAGAGTAAAACACACAAACTAATACTACTATTTACTTTTTATCCTTCATTTATTAATTCGTGGGATTAAAAAGAAATTCATGGCACTTTAACTATATTATAAGTGATGAATTACTTTATTCATAGAAGATAAGATGTTATTTTGATAATTTACTAATACGGCTCAATAAAAATTATTTTATTGTAAATAATGTTAAACAAGGGGGAATTTAAAAACCAAAGGGAATGATTTTTTTTTAAATGTAGAGTTTAACACTGCGTAAAGCGGCTTTTCAAAGTATGCAACATTGACCAATAGTGCGATTATATATTTAATATTGACCAGGGACTTGTGGCGGCCCTATGGTACAGCGCGCTGGTTTTCGGTGCTGAGGGTGCTCGGATCGAATCCCAGCGTTGCGCCACGAAAAATGCCTCCGTTTGTGTCGTCCCTTCATATAGGGGGTAATTCTGTCAGCCTATATGGTGCCCCTATAATAAAATGGACAGTAAACTGCGGCGTAGTATAGGCGAATGTTTGATGACAAGTGCCTCCGCTTAAAAAAAACTTTAAAAAAAAAACTGACCAACTTTTGTGAGTTATATGCATGCAATTGATCGAAAAAGTTGGAATAATGATACAAAGGTTTTTTATCTAATTCTAGCAACATCACCCTGTTTCAGTGCATAAGTAAAATATGTGATTGCGCGTTTTTTTTTCGTTTATAGTTGAATAAAAGCAGCAAGCGTGGACTGTAAGATAATTTTATTAAGCGATAAACAACGTGGAATCAAAAAGCAGTGTAACATACTCACTTCCATTGATAGTAAACTCTCCAGTGGAAATAGTACAATAACAAGGCTGCGCAAAGCGACTTTTCAAAGTATGTAACATTGACCACTAGTGCGATTATATATTTAATATTGACCAGCTTCTGTGAGTTATATGCATGCAATTGATCGAAATAACTGGAATAACGATAGCAAGGCTTTTAATCTAATTCAAGCCAACAGCATGTTTCAGTGCATAAGTAAAATATGTGTTTGAGCGTTTGGGGGTTTCAGGCGTTTATAATTAACCCTTCAGCGGGCGCGTCCGTGTACAAAGTGCAACATATCCGTAATTTTGAATGGTTTGTTTTTACATGTAAGGTTTGAATGTTCTAAACAGTTTCTATTTATAGCTACACCCTTTCTAATGCAGGTCTGATTTTTTTACCCTTGTATTCCTCTCCATTCATTGTTAGCCGTGATTTAACCGTGGTAAACCAGCGATTATACTGGATTACAATACGACAGAAGCAGGAGTTGATGTAATCGATCCAATGTGCAGCTATTAGACGGTATCCCGCATATCACTAAGATGGACTCCCATTTTTTTTTAGGTTTTTGGACAAAATAGGAATCAATCCGCAAGTTGTCCTTAGATCCAATAAACCGGACAGTTTTGAAATAAGGCACCTGCATTATTTGGCTTTTAATTATAAATATAGCTCAATATTATCAACATGTTATATCTTGTCATAAAACGCAAAATTACTATTTTCAATTTGAAAAGAAAAGGAATAATCAAGGTTCAAAGAGACTTTGCACTTTGCGCCACGCGCGCCTGCTGGTGTTAAAAAATTGGTGCACCCGTTGAAGGGTTAAATGCAAGCAACAGGCGGGGACTGTAAGATAATTTTATTAAGCGATGCCCAGGTAAAAAACTTGGAATTAAAAAAGCCGTGTAACATGCACACTTCCATTGATAGTAGACTCTCCAGTGGAACTAGTAATACTTAAAAAGAAAATAAATTCAGTGAATGCAGGCAACGCTGCTTAGGACGCAACATCCCATCCACTTTAAAACATTGTTGTTAAAATATAACAATTAGTTCCAAAACAAAACTGTGTGTAGAAAACACAATCAATACTTACTTTGCTTCAATAAAGAATGTGACTGTTAAATTAGAGTCTCAAACAAAAATTAACTTGTGGCAACGAATTTTGTAGTTATATAGGGTTTATTTTAAACTTTAATAACTATATATTAATGAATTGAAAGTAGGAATAAAACTTACTAATTAAGGTGGGTTTCAGTTAAATTTACGTACAATATTTGCCATTAGCCATTAGTGGTTAGTACATTTTAAGATCGATGGTAAGTTGCGTTGTGTGTAGCAATAACCCATAAACATATAATAATTAAAATTTATCCTAGGTTCGAACTGAATGCATCACTGTGGTGATTAATGAGCCAAAAGAAAAATGAAATTAAATCTAATAAAATTACCTCTCTATCATTGGAGTACACCTAAAAAATAAAATTATTTCACCTAAAGGAAAAAGCTTCATATCTGCTGAAATAAAATAAAACCTAAAGCTGAAAATCAGAAAATTTACTAAAAAGGCAAGGATCGACATGTCACCACTTTACAATCTAAAAATAACAATTTATTTAACAATTTCCCTGACATTATAACAAACAAACTCATTATATCCAGATCTTCTTAACATTATTCTGACAACCAAATTCAATTGAATAAAATACAATTTCGTTTAAATGAGTTCTACTCTCCATAATACAAATAATTATCAATAAAAACAATACAAATAAGTGAAGTGGCTGGCGAATCAAAAAAAACCTTCTAAATGAAAAGTGATGAGAAAAAAAACAAAAGTAAAACTATAGAAAAATTCAGTAAACCAAAAAAAAGGAAATTAAAATCATATTACCCAATTAAAATGCTGCAGCACAAAAAAAAAACACTATTATTTAAAGAAGTCATGAGGGGAGCCTTAACGCCATTTTCTAAAGCGTGCATGACGCCAAGACATGAACGTCGTATGACCTTTACGTACAGCCATCATCTTTTTATCAAGGCACTGGGGTCAGCTCCCAGCCTCTTCGCTCGCCTCTCCCCCTCTGTGTCCACTTGCACCCTCCGCCCCCGAGTTGACGCTCCTTTTTTCACTTTGTATTCCGCGGAAAGTAAGAAGGTCCAATCCGCTCCGTCAATCCCGGACGAGGAAAACGCTGAAATTCGGAATTAGCCGAAGGAATCTCCTCTCCGACTTATTGTTGATTTTTTAATTTTCTTATTTCACATAATAATTTTTGGTTACATATTTCCTCCTTGAAAACGCCGCCATCTACAAGCCACTGTATTCAACCGCGCAGGGAGCGCCTTCGTATCTGCTTGGCTCATCAACATTCCAAACGTCTCGAAGGGGAGGGTGTCCGTGACCAGTCTCTATCGGATGTCTCAGTTTACGATCAACTGACAAAAAGGGGTTCTCAAAAGGAAGGATTTAACTTTAAAAGAAAAGGACACACGATAATTTTGCATTCATTCATTAAATAAAAAAAACCCAAAAAACTCACCAGCGTACCAGCCGCCTCACAATTATTTCAAAATAAGGCTTATTAATTTATCAATATTAACAATAAGGTATAACCCGTGATGATCTATTTCAAACTTAATTCTTCTCAATGTCAAAACATTTAGAGAAACTTGCGCACACTTCTCCAAATGCGATGACATTAATCAAATCAATTAATATCTGATCACCACGAGTTTAAACTCTCAGATATATTTAGCAGAGGCTTAATAAGTTTATTAAAACAAAGCACAATCGTTACTAAAATTTACTTACTTACTTACTTACTTTACTAATTTAATTATCTGAATACCCGATATTAATATTAACTTTAATCCCTTCCAAAACTATTAATTATCATCACAACAACTGAAAAAATATCAAATGTAATAATTAGAACAATAAGAATAGGGCGCGGTAGCCCGGTTGGCAAGAGCAGCGGGCCAGTGATCTGAACGTCCCTGGTTCGAGGCTCGTCGCTGCAAATCTACCGCCGTGTTCACTAATGGTGGCTGGGGCACGTAAAATAGGGCGTGGCTACAATGTCCTCCATGTTCTCAAATTTACCTCTGGAGGTGCGGAGTAAAGTGTTCCGGTCTCGTCACTTGACTCGGTTCAAAATTACGGGACCGGTCATTTAGCCAAGGCGGACTCCGACCCTTGCGGTGCTATTAAAAACCAGAGCCGCACCTTCATCGCCCATAGCCTTCGGGACTTGACCTGATGGTACATGTCGGTCAAGGGGCAACAACAACAGAACAATAAGTATATTTTGATGATCTATATCTTGATTTGGAACTAGTATGATATACCCCCCCCCTCCAATGGTGATTTTTTTTTTTTTTGACGCCAAGCAGAACGCGTGTCTTTGAAACGCGTATCATACTTGTACCTTGATTTATATCTATCATATATCAATAAAGAATGAAGAAAAAAATCAATAGCTCGCAAATACTGTGTCCAAAATACATTGCCGAAACCTAGTTCAAACGAATTTTCATCTTAGGCCTCTCTGCAGGAATTTGGAACCAATGTTAACGTTCCTTACATTCGGCAAACCTGCTTTTTACGATATAAATTCAGAGAAAATGGCAGCTTTGGGGCAAAATATATAACGTTTATTTCCGTCACAAAGCCGACAACCTTTCAACATGTTCTCATATTTTGCTTGGGGTATTAACTAATCCCATTGCAAGGGTAGTTTCATAGATCGGTTGTTCAAATAAGAAAATAGGTACGGTACGAACCCGAACTTCCAGTCCTTCGCTATTGTAAGGGTGACTTCGTAACACTTCTGGAGTAGATTCCTTAAAAAAAATCTGCAGCCGAGAAGTTTCTTGTTACGAAGCTAGAACCCGCCAAACACATTTGATAATGAATGACAATCAAGATTGCAAACCATTCTAAATGTCTAATATTTCTGAAGATTTTATAAAGCAAAAAACATCTATCATGGATCCGTTTGTGAAAAAGAAATCGATGCTTGGGAATGTAAAGGCGGAGAAGAGTTCACTAATTATTTCTCGAATCAGGGAATCAAAAGTGATAAATCTTTAAATAAAAATGTATATATTCTTTAATCAAATATGTTAAATCTTCATCCAGATTTCTGCAAATATATATTACGAATAAATAGTATAAAAGTAATGAATACATAATGTTATAAAATTATGTTGAAAATATATTCTGAAAATGTGAGATAGAACTTACGAGACATTCGTCGCCATTACGACTGATTTTCTTTCTCTTTCCGGATGTTGTATTTTCCTACATCAAGGGAATTTTTCCTGAGAAAGTCCCCTGAAAAACTTATGAAGCAGGCTTCACTATATATATATATATACAAACATTCCCCGACTTAAATGTTTGGACGTTCTGGTTTTCGATTTAAATATGGTGTGCAAAAGCGATACTCCTTCGGTAGAAATCTCAGTTCAAATTCTGAATTTCGTTTTTTTTTTGTAGGGGGGGGGGGGGACAAGCTTAAATTAGGCTGTTGTTGTAAGTGATGCGATTGTTGTACGTTGTTGGTGCTAGTTGGGTCAGAAAATTTCCATCCTCGCCAAAATGCTTATGGAAAGTCCGAAGAAACAAAAACCATTTAAACACATATTCGTTGGGCTCTGCTTAATCATGGATTATCAGACTCTCTCTTCTATGGCGACTTGGCAGTCGCCAAGAAGAGAAAGTCAAGTCTCATATTTCAGTAGGATGATATTGAAGTCGCTGTTCGAAAGACTGTCTTCAACTGTTGCTTTTCTCTTCTCAAACCTCCTCTGATTCTAAAACTTTTCTTGAATCAAGCGTGTGTTTAACCTTTATTGTCGTAACCTACAACAACCATCAAGCAGCTTAGACAAAGTTATTAAACTCGGTATTATAAATAACTATTAAATTATTCTCCATAGAGAATAACCATCCACGTTTCAAGACAATAAATCTACAATATTTCCGTCACTACTGTTCTGAAGAATAATGGAATCTCCCAAATTCGTCCACACTTGAGTGCCTTCATCTGGGAGTAAAATTGTAAAGTTTCAATGGGAGTAAAGTTTCAATGCTCTTTCATAGATAAATTTTTCTCATTTTATTCGTAATTGATATCAATTTATTCCTTAGAATCTTGCATGTCAATTATCCTAACTCATTATATTGTATGCTATAATGTTAAAAAAAATAATTGGCGAGAATGATTTGCTCTTTATAGAGAATAAGCTTTTTGGTGTTCATTTAGAAAAGAGCGAGAAAATCCAGCATGATTTGAAAATAAATTTATTGCACGCGTTGCTATAGAAACGAAGTGACTCCCATTGTGATTTATTTCCTATCGTGGAGTTGAGAGGTCACCACCAAATCGCGAAGTCCTGACACTCTCACCTCGGTAACGAAATCTTATCTAAACATGCTCTGACACGTGGAGGATTAGCTACATTCATCCCCCGCTCCCCCTGGCAATCGAACTCAAACAATTTTCTTTGCAGCTAGGAATTGCCCTTTTATCAGAGCAAACAACGAAATGGACAAGAGGTACTTAACGTAGCTTTTCCTTTTCGTAACATGATAATTCCGACTGCCGAGTAAAGGGGGCATGGAAATATTGCCGAAACTTTTTCAATAAAAATTCCTGTTCAAGTGTAGTTATTGGAATATAAAAAGAAAACAAAGTTAGGCACTTACTAGCTGAATACCCGTGCTTTGCTACGGAGTACATTTAAATTAAATATCACGGTCATTGTATGCAATTAATGCCTATATATATATATATATATATATATATATATATATTAAAAATCGTAACGGATATTTTTATAGACAAAATATGTAGAAGAAAATATTCAAGTTAAATACAATGATCATTATGTGTAATTAATTTGTATGTTTAATATCCATAAAACATACTAATTTGAATTAAATTCTTAAAAAACTTCCATCTGAATTAGTCTCATGATATTAAGGGGGTCCATAATAAATGCAGGGTCCATAATCCCACCTTCTCCTCTCTATATATATTACATATATATATATATATATATATATATACAGGTGGTTATCAAAATAATGGAAACACTAAGAAACACCATAAAAACATTTATTAATACAGCGCAGTATCACCTTTATCATGTAATAAAACCTGATTCATCTTGGAATTGGATTATACAAGTCATGAGCAGTGGTTAAGAATATTTTATACCAGTCTTCATGGAAAAATCATGAAAGTTCCTGTAGATATGCTGTGGTGGATATCCACACCTGGCTCTATCCGCTTATAAACATCACAGTGGTTGGATGGTATATAGTAGGGGGGATTGTACAGGGCAAGATAAGATATTTGACTTCTTTTTCATGCTCTTCAAACCAATTCTTGATAGATTTAGCTGTATGTATAGAGGGTTTATCATCCTGGAGAACGCCATCTCCTGCAAGAAACAATGTTTGCACCATAGGATGGACTAGTGAGCTAAAATTTCGACATAGTCCTTCCCATTCAATCTTCCTTTTAGGGTTACAATAGGGCATGAAGAAAACCATAAGATGCCATCCCAAATCCTTATAGATCTACCTCCATGACTGACAGTTGAGATGAGACAGCGAGAATCTTAAGCTTGTGTAGGAGTTCTCCAGACATATGCACGTCCTATTGCGAGGAACAATGTGAACAATGATTCGTCGAACCAAATGCCGTTTTTCGACATATTACTCGACCAGGATTTGCGCTCATGGCACCATTATGGACGATATTTTGTATTGGCATCTATTACAAGTGGCTTGGGAATAGCTACTCTTTCGTAAATGTTTTGTTTTTGAAGTTCTCTTCTACCTCTAATGGTTGATACAGGAACATGTAGATGCAGATTGAGCTCTTCGATAATTTTGGTTGCAAATGTTTTCTTTCTTCATGTCGCAATGCGCTTCAATACCTCGTCCATCTCTTTCACACAGCTCTCCCTTTCGTTCACTATTATGTTTAGCAAAGGATGTTTTAACGCGCCCTCTGTATGCTATCATGACTTTCGATACCATAGCTCGAAAAACACCCATTAAATTGGGGATTGCAGTAACAGATACTCCAATTTAAACGCGCTCCAGAAAATTGCCCTTATCGCAAAGTCTGAAATTTTACGCTGTTCCCCCCAAGAGCACGATGTCCTTAGCTTCATTACTGCTACCACACAGTAGAATAATACATACAGTACATTATATAAAAAAATACCGGTGGTCAGACTTTTTTTTTTAAGGAATATGAAGCACATTCATAAACAACACTAATATTGTTAGGTGTTTCCATTATTTTGATAACCGCCTGTGTGTGTATGTATATATATATATATATATATATATATATATATATATATATATATATATATATATATATATATATATATATATATATATATATATATATTTGTATACATACATATATACACTGCTGGCCACCCAAATTGCAACACCAAGAAAGACAAGGGATATCACAACAAAATTTATTTTGTAGATAGCATGTTGACCAAGTATCAAATGATTAAATTTATAGACTTCTGTGAAGTGTGGTTCCTGCCAAAATCAGTAGCCAGAGTAGCCGCCATTGTTGGAGATCACCGCTGCCACACGCCTCGGCATTGATTCAAAGAGACTTTGGATGAGTTCTTGGGGTACAGCAGACCAAGCAGCTTCCACACGTTGCCAAATTGGATCTGCTGTGGCAGCTGGGGATGGAATCTGGGTCAATCGTAGAGCAGCCATGGACCACATGTTTTCTATCGGCGAAAGATCCGGAGAGCGAGGTGGCCAGGGAAGCAATTCAATCTGGCGATTGACGAAGAACCATTGGACAATGCGTGCCACGTGTGGTCGCGCATTATCCTGTTGAAATATGGCTGTGGGCAAGCCCTGAAGTTAAGGAAGGACAACTGGCTCCAACACCTCGGAGATGTAGCGCTGGCTGTTTAAAGTACCAGCAATGCGTACTAGAGGTGTGCGAGAGTGATATCCAATACCGCCCCATACCATAATACCCGGTGCAGGACCAGTGTGGCGGTGCATAACGCAGCTGTTCAGCATCCTCTCTTCACGGTGTCTCCAGACTCGAATGCGACCATCGTGGTGTTGCAGACAGAAGCGTGACTTGTCAGTAAAGACAATTTCATTCCATTCTGCCGTCCACATCTCTCTGTCATCGCACCATTGGCGGCGGAGACGTCTGTGGTTCTGCGTCAAGGGTAGACAAAGCAATGGACGTCTCGCGGACAGACCACTCTGCTGTAAACGGCGTCGAATGGTACGCGCAGACACTGGATGATGCGTTACAGACTGCATGTGCTGTGCTATGGTTCGTGATGTGACTGAGCGATCCGTCACTACCATGCGCACAATTTGCCTGTCATCACGTGAAGTGGTGCGCTGAGGTGGATGCGATCGAACTCGGCGGTCCGTCTTACCCTCCTGCATCCAACGATCACATATCCGCATTAGAGTTGTTTGGTTTCGTCCAACACGACTACCGATTTCCCTGAAAGATAATCCACAATCTCGGTAGGCCACTATCCTTCCTCTGTCGAACTCGGATACTTGATCAAAAGATGATCGCTGTTTTCGACGAGGCATAATTGATCGTTTTTTTTGAAAAAACCACAAGAAAAACTCAATTACCGAACATGAAATCGTCGAAATCTCCAAGCCTTAAATAGCGCTTTGAAGTGGCGCCACAGGCGCGCGTGATGTGCGTCTGCGCTGAAATTCTAATCATTTGCATATCTCACCTCCGCTAATGCATGTTGTAAATTCCATGTTATTTGCATGTTTCCTTCAGAGTGTTGCATTTACAGTTGCCAGCAGTGTATATACCGAGTGCGTCATAAATTCGTGCAAAGTTCAAAAATTCATAATAAAAGAAGCAATGCTCGGAAAAATTTAGATCAGAGGGACATTGGATTTTTTTCAATGTTAAAAAAAAAGTTCCAAAAGTAACCGAAATAGGGCGCTCACACGTCATACTGAGACGTTTTATGCAAATCAGGCAAACTCAAACAGAAAATCAAACAGATCACAGTAACACGAGACTGTGCATTTATTTTAAAGTAACAGATGTTCAACATTACTGCCAGCACAACATAATAGGAAAGTGAGGCGCGTCAATATGCCCATTACAGCGGATTGTAGTTCCGATGGCAGCGACTCTATCGAATGACACTTTTCAGGTCCACCAAAGTGGTTGGGGAGCCCCGGTACACATGAGACTTTAAGTTTCCCTCCAACTAAAAATTTGCCGGGGTCAACTCTGGTGATCGTGAGGGCCACTGAACCTTATAACCGGGACTTATAGAAGTCGGTCTTCAGTGAAATATTCCAAATTGAACGTCCTGATATCACGTGAAATGTGGGGCGGGGCACCATCCTGCAAGAAGGTGACAACAGGTAACGTATGTCTTTTCTGCAATGCAGACTTAACGTAGTCACGCAAAAGCGCCCTCTTTCGGTTACATTTGGAAACTTTTTTCTTTATACATGGAAAAAAATCCAACGTCCCTCTGATCCTATTCCCGCAAACAGAAAATTTTTCCGAGCATTATTTCTTTTATTACGAATTTTTGGACTTTGCACGAATTTATGACGCACCCGGTATATATATATATATTTATATATATATATATATATATATATATATATATATATATATATATATATATATATATGTTATGTAGAAATTGGTTGTCCATATGGAGTACTAAAATGTCATAGGAAGAAAGGACTTCATATCTTAATATCTAGTGGCTATAGAACGTGGTCAGTGCTGGTCATTCTGAAAAAAAAGATAAAAGGGTGACAGACACAAGTCTAATCATTTAGAAGTACTTCATAGTTTATTTTAAATTAAATTAGTTATAGGAGGCTTGAGGCCAGTGGCTTATTGTCATTTACAAAATGGTACATGGTCGAGCATGGTCTCCGGTCAGCAAGGATCAGGCGGGCGAGATCGAATACAGTAACGGCATTGAAGTCGCTTCTTCCAGGGCGTCGGAAACAGGAGTGCTAGAAACATCGTTAGTTGGCAGGGACTAGACGATATCTGTTTTTGCCATTCAAACCTTCGCTCCTGTGCTGGCCCTGTCACGTGACGTGAAGAGGAAAACATCTGGAATTTAGCGACCCAGCGGTAGCCAGCAGGCTCCGCCAAAGCTATAAGACAAAGGGTTATTTTGTGTGTTCTACGAGGGGAAAGGGGATAAATGGAGAATATTATCGCCAAGTGTCAGGCAACCCCTTTTATGGGATTAACATTGGTATTTTCTGTTTCCGCTGATAAGCGGTGAAAGCAGAAAACATGACCAAAAGAGTGCACATTTTTTGAGGAAGAAGTGATTGTCTGGGGGACTATATACCCCTGTAAAATTATTGAGGGAACAGCTCCCTAATGCGTTTAAGTATTTGAAAGGCAAGGCAGGCTTTACTAATAATATTGTAGCAAAAGTTAATAAGGGTTTCAAAACGTTACGACAATATACATTCATACATATATCTATATATATAAAACAGTTCCGTAACTGACTCATTCACTGATTGACATACAACGCACAGACGAAAACGCTGGACATAAAGGGCTGAAATTTTGCATGGCGATTCTTCTTATACTGAAGGGGTGCACTGAGAAAGATTTTTGAAAAATTCTTCATAATTCTTTAAAATTAAATTTTTAAGCTGTTTTAGTAACTTTTTTTAAATTTGCATTTAAAATAATAATTTGAGGGTTATAAAATTTATATCACGAGAAAGATCATAAAAATTCCTTTAAAATGAAATCTTTTTCGAATCTTTACCTCCATTTTCTGATTTTTGGTGAATTTTTAAATATTAATTTATAGAATTTAATTTTTTAAATGCTGATCACGTGATTTCTTTTTCCAGAACTTTAAATTAATTTTGTGTTACGTTCATAACAACGAAATAGACAAAAAAAATTTTTCTTACTAATGCGGCAGACGATTGGAAATTATCCAAATAAATATTGAAATACAGTAAAATATATGTTCCTCAAACTGTACTATGTTAACTTTACTATATTGTCTGGTATGTTCTATTAGATTTAATATGAATATTTTCTTCTACATTATTTTGTCTATAAAAATATCCCTTACGATGTTTTTATAAATATATTTTTTCGTTTTTTCTTACACCAATTGCATACATTGATCGTTGAATTTATTGTAAATATATTTATACATATTTTTGACCTTATTTGTATACATTGACCGATGCATTTAGTTTGAATGTACTCCGTAGCGAAGTAAGGGTTTTCAGCTAATATATATATATATATATATATATATATATATATATATATATATATATATATATATATATATATATATATATATATATATATATATATATATATATATATACTTATATACTAGTATTATTGCCCGGCGATGCCCGGGTAGATATATAGATATAAAAATTTTGATGCGTTCCATCAAAAAAATACTGGTCTGCACCCCCCGCTCTTCATGTGCATCTGGCTAGACAGATTGCGCTTAGCGCGTTTCTACTGAAATTATGCACAAGCAATAAGAAAGAAAGAAACTTCGAGCCTGTGGACCTTCGTCTGATTATGCGTCTGATTTTATTGAGAACTAGCTGAAAACCCGTACTTCGCTACGGAGTAGATTGAAATTAAATACAACGGTCAATGTATGCAATTCATGTCAAATATATATATATATATATATATATATATATATATATATATATATATATATATATATATATATATATATATTATGTGATAAATACGACGATCAATGTATACAATTGATGTAATATATATATATATCTATATATAAATAAGAAAATCGTAAAGGATAATTTTATAGACAAAATAATGTAGAAGAAAATATTCAAATTAAATCTAATATAAAGAATACTAAAGAATATAGTACAGTTAATATAGTACAGTTTGTAGAACATTTCTTTTACTGTATTTTAATATTTTTTTGGATAATGTCCAATCGTCTGCCGCATTAGCAAGGGAAAAAATATTTTTTTTGTCTATTTCATTGTTATGGACGTGACGATAAATTTATTTAAAATACCAGAAAAAGAAATCACGTGATCAGCATTTAATAAATTAAATTCTAAAAATTAATATTTAAAAATTCACCAAAAATCAGGAAATGGAGGTAAAGATTTGTAAAAGATTTCATTTTAAAGGAAATTTTATGATCTTTCTCGTGCTATAAATTTTATAACCCTCAAAGTATTATTTTAAATGCAAACGTAAAAAAAGTAAACAGCTTAAAAATTTAATTAAAAAAAATCTAAGAAGAATTTTGAAAAATCTTTCTTAGTGCACCCCTACACTATAAGAAGAATCGCCATGCAAAATTTCAGCCCTTTAGGTCCATTGGTTTGATCTGTGCGTTGTATGTCAGTCACTGAATGAGTCAGTTACGGAACTGTTTTATATATATAGATTAATAACACAGTGTTGCGTGATTAGCACGTTTGGATTGAATACGTTTACTGTTTAATTATATTTGTTAGATAGTGTTTAATTAGATTTAATTAGATTTTTTTGATCCACTGTTTAGTTAGAAATAAGTTTTATAATTTACATTTGCCTTTATTATTTATTTTTCCCTTAAAAGCTCAGCTTGTTCCACATCACCCAAGAGACGCACTTTTTTCCACATCGCCCAAGAGGTAAAGTGCAAGATGCATTATCCCCTTTATTTATTCAAAGTAAGGCGCGATTCCACATGAAGCCTATTTTCCTTACTTTGGTTATTCGGTTTTTATTGTCGACAGGACAAAAACTGTATCCGTTTTTAATTTTCCCAAGGCGAAAAACCGTTGAAAAAGTGAATTGTAATTCGGTTTTTAATTTTCCTAAGGCCTAAAACCGTAGAAAAAGCAAATTGTAAATCGGTTCATGCGATGAGAAAAACTGCAAATAACAAAGGACACAAAGCAGAGCCGGGAAAGTTGTGTTAAAACATACTAATTTGAACTGCATTCTTAAAAAACTCCCATCTCAGTTAGTCTAGTGGTTAAATTTTATCTTTTACCGTATTTTAATATTTCTTATGTCAATTTATTTCGTTGTTATGTACGTAACGCAAAATAAATTTAAAGTATCACAAAAAGAAAAGAAACCACGTGATCAGCATTTTATAAATTAAATTCTAAAAATTAATCTTTAAAAATTCACCAAAAATCAGAAAAGGGAGGTAAAGATTTGAAAAAGATTTCGTTTTAAAGGAATTTTTATGATTTTTCTCGTGATATAAATTTTATAACCCTCGGATTATCATTTTAAATGCAAACTTAAAAAACTCTTTATGTCCAACGATTTGAACTGTGCGTTATCTGTCAGTCAGTCAGTCAGTTAGGCAAAGTCAAAGGTTATTACCATGAAGCTCTCCCCCCCGCGCGCACCCCTCTTCTCCCGCGCGGGGGAAGAGGAATAGATTTGGATATCACTGATAACATGTTGTGGGGAACGGTCTGTATCCACAGGGGGTACTCGCAACTCTTACGGGCACAAAAAATCATTAAAAAATTAATTTTAAAAAAAGTAATTGAGCCCCAAACTTCGTTTTTGATGATTTAAGTTTCTCAGGTCCTAAACATTAACTGTGCCGAATTTGGTCCCAGTGGGTGAAACAGTCATATATATATATACATGCATATGTATATATATATATATATATATATACATATATATATATATATATATATATATATATATATATATATATATATATATATATATATATATATATATACACACACACACACACATATATATATATATATATATATATACAGTGGAATCTCGATCGATCGTTTTCCGAATCATCGTTTTCCCGTATTTATCGTTTATTTCAGCTAGTCCCCATGATCATATTGCTTTGTTATGTTCCCGCATCTATCGTTTTTCCGCATTTATCGTTCAGTTTAGTCGGAGAACGGAAGAAAGCCCCGCTGAAATTAGTCCCAGAAATTACGGAGGTTTTCACGTAGGAGGAATTAACGTAGAGATCATTGGTCGTTTGCAGACCCCGCCAAAAAGAAACCGGTATATTTTAAACGCTTTGTGGAAGTATCCGGAAGCCATAACTTTGAGTACTTTAAACTTAGAACATGTGACGGATACTCTATTAGAAAATTTCAGTCGGATAGAGTTTCCGAAGGAATTGCAATTAGATAATTTTACCGAATTCACAAGCAAATTAACGACCACGTTTCTGGAGGAAGTTCATATTAAGGTGACGCGGAACTCAATGTTTCATCCGCAAAGAAATCCCGTCGAGCACATTCACCGCTCCATTGAACGACTCTTGAAAGTTAATTGCCTTGAGGCGAAAGAGAATTGGGAGGTAGGGTTACCCTCAGCCATGTTGGCACTTGGAAACATGACTCATATGTTTATGGTTTTTAGCATCGCCGAACTGATATTTAGGAAGAATTTAAGGGTGCCAGAAACACTACTTTTCGGAAAATGGTATAGGAATTCGGCCGGAGACTAATGTGGTTACAGATTATGTTTTCAAGTTCATGAATAGGCTACGGAACTATCAGAACATCGCTTCTGAAACTAAAAGGGAGATTAAAGTTAACAGGAAAACTAATCATGATAAAGGGTCAGTGAGAAGGGAGTTAAAAATTGGGGAGAAAGTTGAATGGTCAGAGGAGTGCAATACAGCGGCTCGAGAATTGAAAACGAAACTGACCGAGAAACCTGTTTTGTACGCTCCGGACTTTGCCAAAGAAATTATCCTGCACACCGATGCATCCGACATTGGTATCGGTATAATTTTGGCACAAAAGAGACCGCAGAGATTCACCATCGAGGCGGATCATAATCCGCTCGTTTTTCTTAAGACGAATGCGGGAAATAACCAAAGGATTATGAGATGGACTCTTGCCTTACAGCCTTTCAATTATCAAATTGTCCACAAATCTGGTAAATTGATAGGTCATGCCGATTGCCTAAGCCGTTTGATGACAGAATAGAAACCTTAAGTCAGGCGTAATGTTGAAAATAAATTAATGTAGAGTGTGGAAATAATTAATGAATTGTGTAAATAAATTAGTGTATTAATGTGTTAGGTAACCTAGTAATCATAATGTATTAGAATAAATGTATTAACTTGTGTAGTAAATTAAATGCATTGCCTCTAATGATGTATCAGGTGAGCTGTGTCTAACCGTGATTTTCATATTTTGCCATTATGCCAAAATCTCCTTCAAGGAGGGGTTGTAAGAATCCGTTACGACCTTTCCGAATAAATCACCCAGACAGCCGGACCTCCCACAGCAGGTGACCTGCGAACAGTTCTATCGATCAGCGTCAAGGTGTCTGGAAGCAGAGAATGGGGTTGCTCCTAGCTGTCGGCCCCTGGGAAGACGTAAACTAATGACTATTTCGACGTGAACTAATGATTTTCAGATCAGCTGATTTATAAGAGCCGACCACATGGCTTCGTTGTCAAGCGAATCACAGCCAACGGAAATGACGTCACAAATTGTGCCAGCCAACCTAAACATTTGCAGTCACGTGACCGGAAGCACGTTTGCCAACGCCGGGAGAAGAAATCCCGTTTTTTGGACAGACTTGGTCGAGACTCTCATCTAGAGATCACCTTTCGTCTACGTTGTCCTGGAGCGACCGACTTCATCCTGAACTTTATTTTTCAGAGCAGCCGCTCGAAGCTTCTCGTCAACTAATACTTCACCCTGAAGTATAGCTATCTCAGAGCATCCTGCTCTACAGGCTTCTGTTAGCTCGTTACTTCATCAAGAAGTTATCTTCATATTTCAGAGCAGCCCGCTCTATAAGCTTCTCGTGAGTTATAACTCCTTACGAAGTTATTCTATTTTCAGAGCTGTATGCTCTAGAGGCTGTGTACCGACCTTCTAGTTCCGCTGTCTGAATTACTTGCTCTTCTGAAATTACTTGCCGGCATCTTATCATCGAAATTATTTGGTTATTATGAAGGCCAGTTCCCTCTATGTCTAGAGGTAGATCAACATTGTAAATAGTATAAAAAGTTTCGGACTAAAATTTAATAAAACTGTAATTTAATGTAGTAGACTGACTCTGAACATTTTTAGCTACCCGGAGTCTGATGTTATCACAATATATATATATATATATATATATATATATATATATATATATATATATATATATATATATATATATATTGATGGATATCGACTATTGTCTAGATGTGTGCCGAGCGACGAAGGGTACTCCTATCGAAACCTACTAGGTAATGTCCAAAACTTGATTCGTTTCTGTATCTTGTGGTGAAAAAATAAACACTATGATTTCTGTTATATGGTTCTGTATTTCCCGTTGCAATCACGGACACCTTTTTCGATGACCCTGTATATACAGGAGGATCTTTTTTAAACTGACACTACTAAGAGCCATCTGTAGCGCGATCTATCAGTCGGAATTCTACCAAAATTGATAGAGAGACTAAAGACGACATAGAAAAGTGTTTCCGTGAAAAAAAAAATAGTTCCAAAAGTCGCCGATAGAGGAAAGTATGGCGTTGTTGTTATCGGAAAACCCGACTATTTGCATAAATCGCAAGTAAAACATCAAAATACAGCAGCTCCACTATTTTGGGTTGTAAAGCGCGGAATCTGTTGAGCTTTCGCTTTACAGAAGAAAAGGGTCATCAGTTGCTTTTTTCCACTTCCATGGCCACTTCGCTCCCCGGACCTAACCCATGTGATATTTTCCTGTGGGGCTATTTAAAATCTAAGGTGTATCTTGGTGGAGTCTCGAACTTGGTGGCCCTAAAGGACAATATTTCCCTGATTTTGATGAACAATCCTGGTGACATGTTACGCTCGGCCGTTCAGAATATAGGGTTCAGGATGCAATTTGTTGTCCACCAGGACTGTGATCACATTGAAGGAGGGAGAATTGGATTTCCTGCATAGTGTTGCAGTGAAATTTATTTGTTATTCATTCGTATGCTTACAATTTTTTCGGTATTTATCTCTTATCTTTATAGCCCGAAATACTGGCGCTGCTGTCGACTACATAGTCGTGAATTTGTATTTTGATGTTTTACTTGCCTTTTATGAAAATTCTCGGGTACGCTAATAACAACAGCGCCATATCGTCCCCTATCGTCGACTTTTGGAACTACTTTTTTTTTCCGAGGAAACTTTTTCCCATGTCGTCCTCAGTTCTTCTATCAATTTGGTGGAATTCCGACTGATAGATTGCGCTACAGATGGCTCTGAGTAGTGTCAGTTTAAAAAAAGATCACTGAAAGTAAATTCTGAGTAGTGTCAGTTTAAAAAAAAATCACTGAAAGTAAATTCTGAGTAGTGTCACAAAAAAAACTGAAAGTAAATTATAGCTGAAAAATTGCGGTTAAGTTTTATTCAAATGATTTCTTTAAAGGACAAACTAGTGATTGTTTCCTGAAGTTTCGATAAATTTTACTGTTAAAGAAACGGAGGAAAAAGAAAACTGTGCTCTAGAAAAGGCCTCAAAGAGTTAATTTTTATGTCAAAACGACAAAAAATATCAAATCACTAAGATAAGAATCTATACCGGCACCATTTGCTATTTTTCTATATTTACTTATAAATTTAACGAGACGACAGACTCTTAAAAAAAATTATACCTGAATCATTTTTTCCCTTGAAATATTTGCTTCCACTATGAAACGCACTTTATATTAAAACGTATATTGCCTCTAGGTACAAATTTTTCTGGTAAAGATTGATCAAATATTTTAACAGTAAATTTATGTTTATAAGCGATTAGCTTTTTGCCTACATCGAATTACTGGAGTCCTTTAAAGTGTTCATAAAAGTCTTCTGCTATATGTCTTCGGATTAGGGAATGAAAAAATATGTGGAAGGAGAATGCATATGGTTTTGCTTTTCGAAAGAATTTTATTCCAGAAAAATTCAATAACTTGAAAAAACTACATCATTCAGAAGCAAGGAAGATTTTGTTGCGCAAATATTTTTCAAAGAACTAAACTAATGAAGTCTTTTATTTCACTTAAAAATTTGCTTAAGATATAAAAAACGTTCATTAAATTTGCAGTTTTTCCTTTACGATTTTACTAAAAGATTATTTTTAATGAGTGCTTTAAGGCTACGTTTCTTTGTTTGAGAATTTTCATATTGTTGTTTGACACGTGTTCATATATTTCTGTTTTATAATCTATGCGTCACTTTATAAGTTGGTTTTTTTTCGTTTTTAATATAACATATACTCTACATTAAAATCAGTGTCTACCAGTTCTGTAATAATTTACAATAGAAAATAGAAAGAAGGATCTGTTAAACTTTGTAAATCAGAGAAAAAAAGAAGACAATTATTAGCATAGTTTACTTTGCAGTTATATTTTCTTCAAGTTAATTAAATTTGGCATGGTTGTTCTTTCGTTGATGCCTGGATTGATTATCGAGTAATAACAGGGCAACCCAATTACTTATTAACCACAGTATAATTTAAAGAATGGCTACATGTTTCGGAAGAATTAATAATGCAACGCCGTGTGTTCTTGAGCATCTTTGAATTGTTTATAGTGACAATCTTACCAAATTCTCTTCGGCCTAACAATGAACTTCAGTGATTTCCGCTTATAAGAATCACGTTTGTTATTACTGTTTTTGATTCTTATAAACAGTTGATTCTTATAGCCGAAATTTAGGTTTTTGGACAGGAACACACACACCTATATATACATATATTAGATTATATACAATAAAATACTCTTTAATTTACGTTAATTATCTTTTATTAAAATTATTTTCATAATTTTAAAAATACAACTTAATTTCTATACCTATAAGTAGATACACGATTTAGTAAGAGAAGAAAAAAATCCAATATTTGTTACAACATACCTGCTTAACAGTTTAACATTTCCACTACAGGAAGGGTGCAAGAAGTTTTCTATGGTAGTTTGACGTAATGAAGTTTACAGGAGGCTGTTTATACCTCTTTCAATACCAATAGTCTCAGGCCAAGATTCACCTTCTAGCTTACGTTTCACGGTTTGATAACGTGCTGAATCTGATAACGTGCTGAATCTAATAATGTCACGTTTTCCTAAGTGATAGTGGACACTTCCCCGAAGATTTATGTGTTTCAGAGTTCAGGGAGCCGAAATCAGGATGTGGGAGTTGGGAAAAAAGAGTCCCTGTCTTTGTTTGTCAGTGGAGAAAAATGAAATCGGATCCGCACGGGTAGGATGCCCCTGGGTCAAGCTAATAGGACAGTGTTGAGCTAAAGCGTTTAAGTGAAAACTATTGTGTTATGTCTAACAAAGAAAGGGATGCATTTTACGACTGAATTCCATCCCATTTTATCACTCTTTCTTTTAAAAAGAATAAAGAAAAATCTTCGTACCTTTGGAGGGTTTAAGTGGTTTTTTTTTTTTAAAAATGAAAGGAAAGCGAAGAGTGTAAATTGATTCTTAAAACCGGTGGATTGATTCTTTAAAGCGAAAATTTTAACATGGAAATAATACATTTGTTTTTGTTTTTGCGATATTGATTCTTATAAACGGTTGATTCTTATAACCACTGATCACTATAAGCGGTGGTTACTGTACTTAAATCAAATCCTGGTGTGGGAAGCATTCCTTCCTGTATTTTCGCATCTTTGCTCTGTACCCCTTACGTGCGGCTGCCAAAATGTACGTCACCGAGTGACGTTCCGTGTTGCTCCTTCTCAAGCTTGCGCAAGGGGACGCTAGCCGTAGCACAGGAGACAGCGGTGTAGCGTACTGGAAAGATGAGGTTATTTTTCCAAAGAACCCACAAGCGCTTGGAACACAGCTGCGTGTTTTCAAGGAATGTGTTGTTCGGTTCCACCAGTTTCGGAACACGTGGGGGGATTAAAAACCGTTTTCCTCACAGATGCCGCCACTAAAGCTGTCATCTTGGCGTTCTGCAATGTAGTAAAGTTCGGCGACTAAAAAGAGCTGTCAGCCGATAATCTGCCGGCATCTGCCGCCTCCTCCACCCCTTCTGAAGATCCAGACATTGAAGAGAGACGCTGTATAAAATCCGAGCGGGTTAGACGTGTTTTTGCTAGGCTCCTGTGTTGTTGGGCCGAGAATGGGCCCTGGAGCGTGTATTTGTGAATCTGCACGTAAATTAAGTGATTATGTCGGAAGTGTTTAGCGTTTAATTCTTTTTGTAAATAATTCTACTTGTTATGTTTTTGTTTGAAAAATTTGGCTTTCGCTTTTAAGTTGAACTCTGTCTTTCTTTGGTATGGATCAATAGTTGTGAAATTTCTTCAAAATGCCTCAGAGAGTTTATCAGCCTTACAGTGACGCCACAGCGGAAAGAGTATAAAACCATAGACTACATGCTAGTTGCAAGTTGATGTGTCGCTCTCTTCGTAAAGCTTGTTGGCACGTTACTATCACTGTATGTATGTTTTAATCGTTAAATAAACCTGTGAAATGTAAGTGTTGATGTCGCTCGTTTCTATAGTGGTGTGGTATAATTAGTGGATGCAAAGGAGCCATACCGGCTCTCTATAGCATGTTCCCATCCTTGTAAATATATTGTGGATTTTAAGAGGTTGTGTATACTTGTTCACGTTTCACAAGTTTTCTACAAATCATATCGATCACTAGTAAAAATTTTCCCTTGTCAGAATCTTTCTCGCCTGTGTATTTATTGGCTATGACATGTTGATTTTTCAATTTCAATTAAATGACATAAAACATTCTTCGAATTCATTTTACTATTTCTCTACAGCCTTTAAAAACAATATGGGAGCCAAAGGGGTGCTAACGGTGGTCTATATCTTCTCAGTAAAAATACTACATTACCCCTAGTGAACAATCCCTTTGTTTCGAAATCCCTCAGGGGTTTTAATGTAGGATTACGTTCCTCCATAACGGTCCTCCGGAAAGCAGAATTTCAGATGACCTGCGCCACGAGTTATAATTTTGGCAGCGTGCCAAACCAAGTCCGTATCGCTTGGGCAAGTAGTAAACAGTTAAACATAAAAGTACCAAAATGCGTCAAAATTTTTACCTATATCTATATATAAAAAACAGTTCCGTAACTGACTGACTGACTCACTGACATACAACGCACAGACCAAACCGCTGGACCTAAAGGGCTGAAATTTTGCATGGCGATTCTTGTTATGGTGTAGGGATGCACTAAGAAAGATTTTTGAAAAATTCTTCTTAGATTTTTTTAAATTAAATTTTTAAGCTGTTTTTGTAACTATTTTTAAGTTTGCATTTATAATAATAATTTGAGGGTTATGAAATTTATGTCACGAGAAAGATCATAAAAATTCTTTAAACTGAAATCTTTTTCAAATCTTTACCTCCCTTTTCTGATTTTTGGGGAATTTTTAAAGATTAATTTTTAGAATTTAATTTATTAAATGCTGATCGCGTGATTTCTTTTTCTGGTACTTTAAATTTATCGTCACGTGCATAACAACTAAATAAACAAAAAAAAATATTTTTTTTCTTTCTGATGCAGCAGACGATAGGATATTATCCAAAAAAATAAATATCTCTTACGATTTTTTTATAAATAAATATATATATATATATACATATTTTACATCAATTGTATACATTGAACGTCGCATTTATTATAAATATATATATTTATTTTTTTGGCATTAATTGCATACATTGAACGTTGTATTTAACTTGGATGTACTCCGTAGCGAAGCGCGGGGTTTCAGCTAGTATATATATATATATATACGTACATATATATAGATGCATATATAAATAACACATACATACATATATACATAAAAAAGAGGTAAGCAACGATGAGTAATCCTACGCTAATTACCCGCGGTAGCTTCGTTAGAAGAGACTACCTGATATTTCTTTTTTCCTTCGCTTTGTATCAGTCATATACTGTAAAAAGAAATTAATTCGTTTGCTCTTGAAGAGTGTGGCTTATTGGTATAAATACCTGTGTGTTAAACTTATGTTGTACATGCTGTGAATTCATCGTAACATGGCCATTTCTGAAGTCAATGAACCCTCGGTATATCTGTAAATGTTTTTTCTTTGTGTTTTAAATAATTGTCTCCAGTGTGAAGCTCCAGTGCAATCTGTCCTCTCTCTTTAAAACGGCTATTACATGCAAACATGCAGGAGTGTGTTTTCTGTGTGTTGTGCATAATTTGCAAAAATTTAACTAAGAATTGTTGCACGGCAAACTCAGTTTCATTTGGAAGTGAAAAGGTTCAATTTCCAACTCCACCTACTTCAGTAGCCATGCGACAGAAGCTTTGTTTTGAAGTTATAATCGCATGTTAATGATATCATATATAGAAATTTTATAATTACTATCCGCTGTGCGACCAGCATGGTCACCTTCAGTTTTATACTTTCTTTTGTTGGGAGAAATTTTTTTCACTTATAAAAAGGAGTAAAAATTCTGCAAGTACTAAAATATAGTGTGGATTATCACTCTGTATGTACTATTGTTCACAATTCAGTTATCTACACTTAATCTTATCAAATAATAAATTGTTGGGAAAATTTCTTCGCTTCATAAGGTAAAAATTCAGCAAGTACTGAAAAAAGGTGCAGAAAATTAACTATTACTGGCTTGTCGGTTGCTGTACCGGCGACGGTTAAGCCTAACCTCGCGATCATTTATGCTCTCTCTTAATGAATTATTTCTTCTTCGCTTTCTTTCATGAGACTGTTCCCAATTTTTACTTGACCGCGTAGCTCGCTTTGGAGAATTTCTGATGTCAGTGCGTAAATCCATGTTGACACGGGGTTGCAGCAAATTGCGCACGGCCGCTAATGTTTACATCTGATAGTTGCAGTCGTTGCCATTCGCAGTGTAGAAATATCGTCGATTTTTGTGACCGCATACCTACGCGTTTTATATATATAGATACACACATGCATTCATTTTATTCTAGATGATATCATTGACAAGATGTTATTTCGAAAACAAATTGGCTTTCGTTTGCCCATGTAGCATCTACTGGGAAGATACACGTAGTTAAAAAAAAACAAATGCGAAAGCTAACACGGTATGCGAAAGCTAACACGTCCCGCCTAAAAAAGGCACACGTTAAAATTAATGCCCAGTCGCCGCGACAGCCTCCTCTCGACTTCGGACCCGTAGGTCCGGAGACATGGGCACTATCTCTATGGTGGCTCCTGTGTTGCAATTGACTTGCCCCCCCCCTTTTTTTATTTACATAACACATTATACACCTAGTAATTAATATAATTGTCATTATTTTCATCATCATTTTTACACTCATTTATTTATTGTTCTTATATATTCTCAATATGTTTATTTATTCTAATACTTTCTCTTAGTTTTATTACTTTGCTTTGCGGTTTATTTTAATAATTTACTTTATTTTTAACCCTATACATTTTAAATGTATAATACCCAGATATTTTTATACATTTCACATTTACTAATAACACCATTGCTAATTCTACACAATGCTTCTTTCTAATCATAATCTTTTCTTACTTTAAATTTTACACATTGCGATACAATTTTTACAATTAACATACAATTAACAATAATTTTACACATTGCATACATTGTGAATCAACTGCTATACCTTGTTGTTTACAATTTACTATTTTTACAGCATAACGCATTTCAGTTTTGACTCTTTACTCTTCTAAAATATATGAACTAACCACTATACTCAACGTCTTTCAAGACATCTAAATATTTACTCTTTCAATTAATATCTAATTAAATATATAAACATGATTCCAAATTTGTAAATCTTTATTGCTAACACTACTACATTGATATTTCTATATTAATCAACATTATTATTAAAAGTATAAACACAATTACAGTATCTTTATCATTCCAATAGGTATTATCGAAAGCCTGTATGAATGCTATTTGTACAGTATGTAATCACTTCCGTACATCTAATTTCATATAAAATGATATGAAGCGAAATATTTTATTACAATCAAACCAAAAAATTTCATTAAATTAAAATTTTAAGTTTTAAAATAAAATAAATTTTAAACAACTTAAATTAAAATTTAAAAAGTAATTAAAATAAATAAAGTTTTAAATTTATGTAAATTTGTAAGTTTTCAATTAAAAAACTAAAGTTAAGAAATTTTTTTAATTTCAAACAATATGTAATTTAATTGAATAATATTGATTATTTTTCTTTGCATAAGAATTTTATAATATTTTTTTAATATTTGAAATTTAATATATCTCTTAAAATTCAATTGCATATAAATGTATGTGAATATTTTTTCATGTACATCTGTTTCTGCATCAATTTTAGCAGCCTGTTTCTGAACAGAGTTTGTTTCTGAAATAATATTCCATCTAACTGATATTATTGTTTTTCATTGTATAGCATATTTTTACAATATAGGGTAAGTATGCCGAATATGAGACCCCTTTTGATTTTCATATATAACTAGGAAAGTAAGTGAGGGATTATAGTATCAACTTGATATCCTTTTAATGCATATATTTTACTACATATAACAATGACATAAAATGAAAATAACCTTACAATTTTCTTGTCAGAAATTATAAACACAAGTGTTCCATTTTTGGGGTCTGAAAAAAGTAGTCCTAATATGAGACCTCCATTCTACAACTCTAAATATGAATTAGAATTACTGAAAAGTTCGTAAAAAATAAAACTGTACACAATAATTAGATAACAGTTACCTATATACACTAATAGGTGAAAGAGAAAAGTGACATTTTAAACAAATTAGTTAGTTTACACTACAGGTTTTATTTACTTTTTGTTTTTAGATTCAAACTTTTTACATTGTTTACAAATAAAAAGTTCGTCAGCTCCACAATCTTCCTGGGCCCACATGAAACACCTTCTACATTGACGCCACTGCTCTCCACGTTTGTCTTCTGAAGATAAACAACCACAAAAAAAGGCATTCAGCGTCGTTTTCATCAATGCTATCATCACTGCTGTCATGGAGAGAAAGGTTTTCATCATCTTCTATTGAGCTGAGATCATCATAGCTATAATTAGGCTTATTCGTTCTCTGTTTTTTTAACTAGTGTTGTATTTTCATCCATCCTTACTTTTCCCCTTCCTGTAGGGACCCTTTTGCCTTTTCCTTTTCCATTTATTATTTCCTTATCCTTTTCATTTTTTATCTTGATCTCCTTTTCCTTGTTTATCCTTTGATTTCTTATCTTATAGGTCTATACCTTTTTTTTCTTGTAGGAAACAATTATTTTTTTGAATATGCTGCAGTTCTTTTATTATTGCTATCACTCAATTTATTTTTTATAGGGCGATGGTGTGATAATATCGGCTTTACGGGCCCTACTTGGTTTCGAGGTGTTTTTCTCAGGTAACGTAGGATAGGGATTTATTTCTTTAGGAGTCACTAAGAATTGGTTTGAACTTGTTGTTTGATCAATACCTTCCACATTGTCACTACTGCTACATGGTTGTGGATTTCGCCTAGGCGTCACTGCATATGCAGCTTCAGAGGAAACAAGGCTGTGAGAGTGAAAACTAAAATGCCTAATATGAGACCCTATCTTATAATCGGCATGCTTTGGGGTCTCATATTGGGCACGACCATGTTGTTGAACACGCCAACGAATTTTTTAGGTTAGGATTGACGTTAGCTTCAAACAAACAGGCTTGTTTACACTCCACATTTATAGCTACCTATCCCATACTAACAGTTTTAATAAGAGTTTTTCCTTGAAGGTAAAAACAGCCAATGAAAATGGTGATGCAAAAAATGTCGACGAGCACACATTTAGGAAAAATAATACTGCACCTTTGTGTGTGCTTGCAAACACTAGACTGACTCACCGACTACGAATGATGCAATAGACTACTGTTTAACGCTCCAATCGCCAAGCGGCAGTACTTAATAAGCTGGGATCTCATATTAGGCAAGGTCTCATATTGGGCATACTTACCCTATTAAACGTTTTCGCATATCATTCTTCGTAAATATCATATACCTGATATTACTTGAAAATACGGTGTCTTTAGTAACCAGGTACTATCCAATGACAAGATCAAAATGTTAAAAGAAAATCATAAAGGAAACTGTAATATTAATTTTTATATAAATGTGAGTACAAATTAGCTAAAAAAGCGTCTGCCACAGTTTTGTTGTATATTTGTATATGCAGTATATTTTTTATGTATATAAATATATATACCTCACACTAAACTCAAGCCAATAATTTTAATCAGGCGGTCTAAACATGGAAATATATTCGATTTAAAAGCCATATGCCACGCTACGTAAATATTTGAAACGTGATATAAAGCAGGTGTATGTATTTTAAAGCTCTCAGAAAGTCCCACTCTCCTGCATCGTTGAGATCTCCATATGCATTATCTTTAATCATACCTTTTATTAGAAACTTCTCATGCAGTCTAAATTTCCTTTCCCTCGAGATTCTAAAACTGAGGGACGAACATTTTGGATGACCGCTTGAAAGATAGAAAATTCAGGGACGAAAATCCGCTTGTCGGAACTGAAGTGAAGTATTATGCATCAACATTGCTCTGCGAGACGTGATTTTCGGATAGAATCCGTAATTGGTTGTCGAAGTGAATTCAGAGGGAGAGATTAGGTACTGTATGAATGTAGGACGTATAGTCAGATCAAAAATCAGTTCTACAAACTGAGATACGTTTCCCTTACCATACATATTTATTTTTATTTATATATAATAACATTGATCGGCTATAACAATATTGAACAATTTATATTTCATGGTGTTGTTTTTATAAGGGTTTTATTGTAATTCATGGAAAACATCATTCAACTAACTTATGCATAATCGTTAGTTGCGTCGATTTCTAAATATCACTTTTAAGGGTTTTAAAATACGTATACCATCTTCAGTAGGCTGAAATGAATTAAGTCTATATAACTTGATAGTGTTTGGCTTCGCGAATTGCATATTTATTTAAGAAATATTGTATAGTCAGTAAAAATAATCTTTTTGAATATTATCAGCAATGAGTGATTTAAATCAAACAAACCCACTTAACAGAACAATTTTAGAGAATCATATTTTAGAGTTGAACATAGAAAGAACTGAAATAAATAGGTTATTAATATTCCAATAAACGGTAAGACAGAGTGCAGATAAATATACCTTAGTAATTAAATAAGCATCATTTCAATAATCAGTTTCAAGCATCTCAAACTTAATTACTAATCTCGTTTCACTATAAATTACTATGTGATATTCTGTCCGAAGAGCAATATTTTAAGACTTTTTTTCCAAAAAAGCATCTTTAGAATCGTGTACTTTGTATATACATTTTTTGGCACTGGAAATTTTCTTTGTACTCGTATCTTCTAGCAATCATTATTCAGATGCACGTAGATTATTTGTGTACTTGAAGTTCTTTTTGTTGACATAATTACAGTGATAACATATAGCAATTTAATTACTTTGCAACCTAGCTATTTCTTTTAGGTTCAGTATTTGTATAGTTAGTAGAATAGAGCTCAGTAGCCCAGTTGACAAGGGTAGCGGACTAGTGATCTGAAAGTCATTGGTTCGATGCTCGTTGCTGACAAATCCACTGCCGGGTACACTAATGGCGACTGGTGCACGTAAAATCTGTCGTGGCTGCAATGTCCTCCAAGTTCTCAAAATTACCTCCGGAGGTGCGGGGTCAAGTGTTCTGGTTTCGTCACTTGGTTCAAAATTACGGAACTGGTCCTTTGGCCAAGTCGGACTCCTACCCTTGTGGTGCCAGTCAAAACAGAAGCCGCACCTTCATTGCCAATAGCCTTCGGGACTTGATCTGATGTTGCTGTCGGTCAAGTGGCATAAGCAACAACAACAACAACAACATAGTTAATAGAAAAACTGGTTCTGATGTCATCAGTGACATGAACTGGAAAAATTGAATCGACAACAAAATGGGATGTATAGTAGAAACTTTTGTTGAAAAAGCTGTACAAAAATGTACAATAATATGAGGTCTTAGTTTTTTATTTACTTAATGTGCAAGAGATAATTCATTATGAACAGCAGTGATCCTCGTTCAGAGACTGCTTTAAGGCATTTTTATCCCTTTCTATGCCAGCTGTACACTATCGATTTTTAGTTGTACAACTAAAAGCTGGACCAGCCAGGGTACTAGAAATGTGTGATACCGAGCGCACTGATAGGGCCTGTTGGCATAGATTTCGTCAGCGTCAGCGTTACTCGTATCGACATATTTTAAACCAATCACAGAACCTTAACAATTTCGTAGCTAATCGTTTGGAGGTCTGTGATGGGTCAAATATATTTCAATTCGAGTAACGCTGACGTTGATGGAGGCTGTGTGAACAGGCCCTTAGAGCCTGTTCACACTGAATCTGGGGCGTTACGTAGCGTCAGCGGAAAAATTCTAGCCTATCACAGAGCTCAACTTATTGATCACGTGATAAGTCAAACCAATCACAAAGCATGTCAACAATCTCAGAACCAATGCAGTACCGTAACGTAACGCTTCGGAGGAAATGTGAATAGCGCTTTAATTCCCTAACTGGTTCTTTTTTTTATAGTGGAGCAGTGGCGTCTGTCATAATTCTTGTGGCTTCCCAACTTAATCACGCCTGTAGCTTATTTATACAGTCTTTTTGTCGCCAAGTGCACGCGTATGTACAACTGAAAATCGATAATGTCCGGCTGACCTTATTGTTTTCATGGTTTTATTAACTTGCTTTCTTGTTTGTGTGTTTGTCCAGTACAAATCTTGCAATCGATTTTTAACTAACTTCCCGACTAGCTATACATTTGAAACTTTTAGAATAGCTCAGAACACGATGACAATGTATTTTTTAATACTTTTAGCCATCTTTAAGCAGATTTTTACCATGGTTTTATTATTTTCAGTTAATTTTATTTTGTAGACTTGTGCAGCCATATATCGACAGGAACGGGAACGAAAAGTTAAACGCAAGTTAACTTCCAATTAACTTCATTTTCTTTCAAGTCGATGCGATAATTCATCAAAAAAATTGAAAAAAGTATTTATTAATACATAGAATTGTCAAGTGTATATTATTCAACAGAAAATTTTAAAACATGGTATATAAAAAGTTCTTTTTATCTTTTAATTATTTATACTTTTATGTACCCGTTGTTAAGTAAAATAAATTAAAAGAGTACAATTCAAAAAGGTCTTTTGAAAATACCTGTACAGAACGTTTAAAACCATCTTTAAAGGACATTTCGAAATATATGGCATGTATGATTTGAATAGCGTTAAATAAAATAATATATTTTAGGATAGAACTTTCTCACGAAAAACAAATTATATATTATAATACCTGAATTTTTGTTCAGAATCATAAACTACAAACATCTTCAAGTTTATACCACGAGACTTTATGGAGACAACGGCTCCATACATTAGGTAGAATTAGTAGAATTCGTAGAGCTACAACAGCGTTTGGAAATAGGCATTCAAAATTTAATTCTCATGATCTCAAATTCAGGAGTTTATTAAAAGAAATAGTCTAAATATTAGCTTATATCTGTATATTTTTATGTATCTCTCCATATATTAGGTAGAATTAGTAGAATTCTTAGAGCTACAACAGTGTTTGGAAATAGGCATTCAAAGTTTAATTCTCATAATCTTATTTCAGGAGTTTATTAAAAAATAGTCTAAATATTCGCTTATATTTGTATATTTATATGAATATTCCTTAAAATTTTCGTATTTTTACTACGTCTCATTTTGTATATGACTATGCCATTTTGCATTGCCTATTTCAGTTCGGCGCCTGTAGCCTCGTCGCCTCACCTATGGAACCGGCCCTGCCAACAAGCATCTTTTTTTTATTTCATTAAAAAGTTTGCTTTATCAACGTATTTTCGGCCAATAAAAAGTCATGTTTGCAAATATTTAAAAAAAAAAAGAAAATGAAAGCTAAAGCTAAGCATCTCTATCATTCCTCCCAGCGATAAAATACCTGTTTAGCTGCAATCATCATTTTTCTCTATTCACCAGAGCTGTTTTTCTTTACAGTGCCATAAGCACAAAACACCCCCGAACACACCTTTACACCTCACCTCCTATTAATCTTCCTGGTAAATTACTAGCCAACTTTAACTCCTTCGCACTAGTTTCCTAACAATTTCGGTAACTTAGCGGCACGTGTTCATCGCCCAATTAGGGAGCGCTTCTGTGTCAGAAATACAACAAGTTACGCTAATTAGCCCCACGTATAGCACTTAGAAACACACCCTTTTGATATGAGTCTCATGCTCGGCGCATCCCAGTCATTTTTAACAATAACTTACAGAGTTCTTTTCGCTTTCAATTTGAATATCAAATTATCCGCCGGGGTTCATTAATATTCCCCACCTAGCCCGAGTTTCGTAAATAAAGGTTCTTAACACTTCCAGCCTGTTAGCGGAATAGAGGGGTGTTGAGAACCGTTGCCATAATCTAGGCGGTGCTTATGCATATGAATAGTAATGCTAGAAAGTAAACACGATTCCTAAATTAGGGAATGCTTGAGATTGCGGGGTAATTTGGTATTTTATCTCTGCTTATCGTTAGTTCCCCTGGCTGCGTATAGTTTAGCATGTTGGAAACCTTCAGGGTCCATTTTTAGTGAGCTTGGAGACTTGCCTAGCTTTAGGAATGAAATTTATATTTTTCTCATTTTAATATTTATCGCATTAATTTGGAAAATTTTCCCAGTTACGCATTTTAATTCAGAAATTAGATAGCGTTGGTTAGGGATGCAGAAACCCCTAGAAAAGCAATAATTTCTCTAGTCCCCCTCCCTAGGTTTGACGAGACATAGAAGAGATAGGGTAAGATTTCCTGGACCCATAACCCTTTTGCCCTGAGCAAAGACTCAATATAGGGGTTTTACATGAAAAGGGCTCAGTAAGAATATTTTCTTCAGGACCTGTGCTCTTCAGGTCCCCTTAACCTAAATTCTTCATACTGGTGACCACATTTCACAGAAGCAAAAAAAAAATTGGAAGAGTGTTCAATAAATTTAAAATTACGATATCTACAACAGGGGTTCTCAACCTTTCAGGCCCTGTGCCCCCATTTGAACACTGATGTGAGCTCACACCCCCCCCCCCACCACCACCACCATATGTGGTCAATACAAGTAGTACAATCGGAATTTGAAACTGAAGCTGGTTATTAAATGAAAATATAGAATAGATAATTTCATACTCAAAATTTAATATTACTACACGTATCTCAATTTGGAACATATTATTATTAGAACATATGAAATCAAAGAATTAAATACAGATAAAAAATATTTCTGGTAATCAAAGATCTAGGTGAGGTTGGCATGCAATACCAGTCACTTTCACAACATTTATGAGAGGACTGCCACTGTTTGTCCTTGACAAATTTTTTAATATTAGGCTCTTGCAGTGTTGCCAGACGTACGATAATTATCGTGTTTTTACAATTACGACAATTCTCGTGTTCGTGTTCGTATGTCGAAAATACGTTACGGTTACATTATGACCGCAAAATTGAGTACAGTAAATTACAGTTAGTGTTACTTTTTATTTCATTTTTTTTTAAACTCACACCTTCCTTGAAATTCTTCTACGCCCCCCAGGTTGAGAACCGCTGATCTACAACACGGATTAACATATATCGAGCGAGTCATACGTAGAAAAGTATGCTATGCAATAAATATTCATCATTTAGAGCATAGTATTATGATTATAGTTTGATATACACAGTTGTATGTGGTACATACAATATAGTGCAGTATTATGTTTTATGAACTTGGAATTTTTGTATAGCAGAAGGGATGCAAGTAAATTCTATATATCATTGATAAGAACCTCACGAATAATTATTTATAGAGAATTATTCCCGCTGGAGTCAAGGTTCAATCGTTTACGTAAAAGAGAAAAAAACATGGTAGGTGTTTAAACGTTTATAATTTGTGCTCAAAAATGTATAGTAATATTTATTATTTTAATCGTAACATTCTAGTAATCATTGCTTCCGATGAAAACTATTGATCAGGTCCGAATATGATGTATGTATATTGATCCGAATATGATGTTTTCATTTTCACACAGACGGCAGGTTTCTTTTATCTCATACATAGCAAGCAGGATCTCTAAGAAATATCTGCCTAGAATTTATTTCATTTACAGGGCGATTTCTAATTTGTTCATACTATAAAATGATTTCGCACCTATTGGTCGTTACTAGAAGTAAATTGCATACACAAAAGGTCCAAAAACCTTTAAAAGACTTTTATTCAAAATTATTCTTGAATAAAATAGTTTGTATTTAAATGAAGATTTTAAAGAGCCACATTTTGCTTTTATATGGGTCTCATAATTTAATAATATAAATATTAAGTGCTCATAAATGATTAGAGAGATTCGTGAAAGTTGCTTATTTTCTTTTACGAACGGTGCACATTCAGAAACTTTATGTATGGAACGAAAGAATTTCATGCTTTTTTGCAGCAGTCATCGCAAGCGTTCGATGTTAGCCCTAGGGTTTATACAACCGACTTTTTGAAAAACCGGTTTTCGAATTCCAGATTTCCAAAAAACCAGTTTTAGCCGGTTTTCTAATTTTTGTCAAAAAAAAAATAGAATAGGGAAAATATTTTATTCAATTTATATAAAATAGCAAAAACCGAAATCAATATCAAAGTCAAAATATAAAAAAAATTAAGGATTACACATTACTTACACAAAATAACGAAAACTCAAACAAAAATTTCAAATTTCAAATAATATTTATATTTATTTCACTAATTTTAATTTCTCCTAAGAAAATAGGATTTTTAAAAACATAAAATATCCACTGAACGGTGGCTAAGTCTTGTTCTTATTTTGGACACAATATTGCCTGAAATTGAAAATACTCGTTCACTAGCTACTGAGCTTGGTTTTATAGTTTTCAGGGCATCAAATAACAAATCTAAGTTTTTGGTTCTTTTATTCGTTGCCTCAAATAATGAAAATTCAGCTTTCAGTGTCTTTGGATTTGTAAGTTTTTCTTCAGGATCTTCAAGAATCTTATGAATTTATTTTTCCATGGCTTCCTTTAAAAAAGCATTACTCTGATGAGTAGTTTCTTCTATTTGCTCTTCATCAGAATCGGTTTCCATAAAAGAATTTGGAAATATTCTAGACAATATCTTTCCAGATAAGTATAACAACTTTATATTTTTGTTTCCAGTTTTCACTTTACAAGATTAAGCGAACCTGTCGTGACTCGTGACGGATTGCACATATGTACTAACATAAAATAAGTCGGTTAGGCACGTCTTTTCCACGTGCGCAGTGCACAATGCACAAGCACTGGCCAACGCAACTCGCAACGTTGAAAAAATGTGTCTGCTGCCCGTTGCATAGAATGAATAGCAAATCAAATAAGTTAAAAATTAATTTTTACATAATAATTTGAATTCTTTTAAACCGGTTTTCTTAATTTAAAAACCGGTTTTCAAATGTGACAAATTTATTTTTAAAACCGGGTTTGAAAAACCGTCAAACCCTAGTTAGCCCCCCTCGTAATACTTCAGACAGTCACCTCTTTGTTTTATTCTTATCGCTTCAAGCTCAACATCTGATGAGTTGGTCTCCACAGCTGAGAATGATGGGGCGTTTCGGCTCAAGCAGATTTGTAAGTTAGGTGTGCGGGTACACGGGGTCCTTAACATACATCCATAGGAAGGAATCACACACCCTCGCTGGCAACCAAGGTAAAAGAGTGTTTCAACTTTGTCCTTACTAGTTCAAAGACCACGGTATTAAATTTCCACATGTTAATTTATTTCTCCAGTTAGGTGCCCAAAATTACTTTTATCATTACGTTACTGAACAAATTAATCCTATTCCATCTTTTCTATCTTTTCTATAGATTATAAATTATGTATTCGAATACAAAACCTCGATCGTTCGAACCAAACGCAGTCCCCAACGGATTCCAAATACAGACCTGTCTTATAAAATGGGCACAAATGACTTCTCACGTATAAATGAAGCTTGTGTAAAAATAAAGCTCGTATTATGTATAAAGATTTAATGGTTATTTGAGAAACTCTATATGACCCCATCTCCTTTGCTACACTTATAAGATTTGTGTAGTTAGTTGTACTCGTTATAGGATTTCTAAAAGGGAAATTATTGAAAATTTAAGACACTTTTTTTGGAGTTTGTGTATGTACATTGTACTTTTCCTGATTTTTCCTTCACTGTTTACAACATCACGAGATTTATCAATGCATCACTCTCGATATCAGTGATATTTTGAATCGATCCGTCCGTGTATTTGGTGAACAATTGAACATTGAAAAGAGAAAATAATCAACCGAATGATCTGACTTAAATCACAAAATTTTAATGACTTAAGGCTGCTACCCTACTTCTGTGTACTAACCCTACAGGATTCGCTCACCTCAATGTTAACCTATGGAGAAAATTTGTCTACTATTTACAGCTACATAAATGACGATAATGCAATGAAAATGATATTTCCAGATAGCCTGAACTTTTCTTCACCTTGCAACAGGATTCATTTTATAAGCTTCGTCCTCCAAAGGAATTTAGGAGCATTTAAAACCAACTATACCAGATTTTTTTTTCGAATAATTTAAATTTTAAAATATTATTTGCCCTTTAGAAAAAAAACGAGAAATGCCCCAGAGTGTGAAATTTTTTTCTCTATTACAAAGTACATTTTTTTAAAAAAAATCTTTCAATGCAAGTCGGCAATCCTTGGACAAATTTTCTCCATAGCTTAATATTGAGGTGAACGAATCCAATAGGTTATATACACAGCAGCCTTAAAAAGATCATGAGTGAATGATCTGTCGAAAACCCCAGAAATACGAGTAAAACACTGGCTCGAAAAATAATTCCATACATTTCTTCTTGATATCAACTCACTGTGAATGTCGATATTTCCACATCTTTTAAGGCTACAATGGACCTTCAGATTGATAAAAATATGTCCCCAAAATGATTTTTTTCTTTCAGAAAATGATTCTGCAACTCATCAGCTTTAAATTTAAAGAAAAGTATGTTGATCCGATCATTATTAACCGAGTTATAAGTATTTTTTTCAAACGTAAACAATGGAAATGTTAGTCAAATTAAAACTTTAAATGCTATTTTCTCAAAACAAGTTTTCATGTCGTTTCGGTAAGTTCAAAATGTTCCATGCGTCATAATTTTTCTTGAATTTTCATAAAATTTCATAAAATGATTATTTATATATGTTAGAATAAAACTTAGTAATAAATTCATTATAATATTTTAAAACAACCTAAAATTTTTACAATAAAAACATTTTTTTTGATAAAATTTTGTATAAAATGACCTATTTTTATCGATTTCTTTTCTAGTTTTTATAAATATGACTGTAAATCAAATATTGCTACTAACTTTCATTATAACTATATAAAGCTAGCTTAAGAGAGAAAATTAGATATCTGAGACAAAAATTAATGCGCATGGAGCATTTTCAAATAGAGTAATTAACAAACTGATTTTAATTAATATCTTAATTAATTACATTCTGATTTTTTTTAATTTAGAATTTCCATCTCTAAACAACACTGTGTAAGTATACAAAATTTCATAGCAATTGATTAATAAATAAAAAAAAAGTCTTTCATGGTCCATTGTCGCCTTAACTCTTTGACCTCAATTTTTATAACCTAGCAAAGTAGGAGTTATAATATCGCCAGTTTACGAGGTACTTCAGAATAAATATGCAAGTAAGGCTAATTTCCATTATTTGTAATTTTGAAGATCTCTCCTTAAAAATTTCAAGACTCGTTCTGCAACCTCTTCCAGCCACGTTCGTAAACTGCAGCTTCCAGCGGTTTTCTTTCGTCCCCGATTTGAATATGAAATTCCCAATGGAATTCATTAGTATTCCCGACATGATATAAGCTTCTCAAATTAGTTTCTTAATGTTCGCAAGTTGTTCTTGGCGCGCAAGAAGAGGCCCTGGCTTTAACTCTGCTTTCAACTCAAGTGGATTCGTGAGTGCATTTTTGAAAAACGAGGGCTTCTCGTGCAACTGCAAAACAACATACCAGGGAAGATAAAGAATTATTCAAAAGCACTTTCAAACTGCACAATGAATCTGATTCTGTATAGAGTATAATATATGTAAACGATCGCGGAAATATTTGTGGGAGAAAAATTACTCACCCAAAAGATGTGGGCAAAAATAGGTGAACCATGCTTCTTGAAAATCACGTAAAGGGGTAAATAAATTTCTCCTGTTACCAGATAAGTAAATAATCTTGTGTTTATTGCTTGAAAACTAATTTCATTCTCTTCTAGGTTCCAGTTTCTTATTTCAACATTTTATATATAGAAATAAATATATATATATATATATATATATATATATATATATGTGTGTGTGTGTGTGTGTGTGTGTGTGTGTGTAAGACAAAGTTGAATGTGAAAAACCAGTATAAGCTCTAAAACTACTTGCAGCCAGGATCCAAAAACATGAAAAAATAAGTATTAAATAAGTTTTAGACAGCATATCTTCATCAGCGGTGCTGATACTGTCTAACAACCAATGTATTGTTTCTGATAAGTATGATCTAATCAATAAACATACTTAGACACCGTACAATTCATAAGAAACGGGGTGTTTCAGCACAGCGGTTACAAACTTTCAGGAGAGATAGAGTTTACCTAGACTATGGGAAATCACATAGCAATATTGTGGAAGCATTTTAAAGTTTTCAAGTTCGGGTGTTGCCCTGTATTTAAATTCAAACTGTAATAACTCGGCCCTTAATTGTCGTAGAGAGATGCGGTTTGTACCAAAGGACTGTATTCAATCTCCTTTTTCAGAAAACGACCTTGACTGGTGTGACCTTGAAAAATAAAAATGAAATTCTGGTTTGGTCCAATAGACGCTTGTGTTTTGTGTCGTCACTACCGCTCCAGGAAAGCGTCTCCGACCATGCATTGCTATGTCATTTCCCATCGTCTAGGTGTACACTATCTCTCCTGACAGTTTTTATCCGCTGTGCTGAAACACCCTGTGTATATATATATATATATATATATATATATATATATATATATATATATATATATATATATATATATATATATATATACAGGGTGTCCATAATTAAACTTCCCTACTGCAGATTAAGACTTTGAGCGAGACGACATCGCCAATACATGGCGCTACCTTCCCCACGGAAAATAAAAAAAGAACTCTAAAATCGTGCTTTTTTTCGGTTGTTATGACAGAGACATTCTTCGATTCTTTTTGGAACCATAAAACTGAAGTGATGTAATTCGTTGTTTTGGCATATACTTGGTGCCTTTCTGAAGTCGTATAGGCTCTACAGAGCTGAATTCGTTGTAAAAATAAATCTCTAGTAATGAATAATGTTCGTTTTAAATCGTAGTTTTCTGTTTTTTTTAGAATTAGCAGTGGTGGCCTCTGTTCTTTAGTTCTGGCGGAAAATGAGGGAGAGAGCAAATGTAAGCTAGTTTCGTTTTTCTTATTATGTAATTGTCATTCGGTAAATCTTAAGTAGTTAATTCGAATTCGTATATCCACCTATTTTAAAGTTGTCTACAGTCGAAACTATTGTTCAGAAAGTTATGAAATTTTGTGTAGGACATATTGAAGGGATGGGAATTTGTTTGAGTGAATAAAAAATACGTAACTATTTCTAGAAAGTAATGTATCTTTATTTACACATTGTATTGTTATAGTTTTAAATGAAGTAGCAAAAAAGTCATTTAAAATGATAAATGCCCTATTTTAGTGAAATAGGAAAATTTATAGTTATTAAAGTTGAATATGCTAATCCAGAGATGATTAGTTTTTAATGTCTCAGCTTTTATAGTTTTTTAATATTGATATTTAACTAATTATCAAATATGATTTTAGATTATTATCTCAGTTGGTCATTCAACGATTTTTAACTGATAATAACATGCTTAAAAATGTCAATTAAAATAATCTAGTTATATTTACACTGAAGCATGAGATGAATTTTGTCTCCGGTCTAAACATATATAGTGTGTGGAAAATTAGCTTTTATTCCACATAAGCGAAAATTAGCCTTTAAAAGAAATTGTAAATAAATGATTCCTTTATTACGCAGAATAACAGACTAATTAAAGGAAAATATGCACTCGGAAAAATTACTTGTTTAAACCTGAAAAAAAAAATGAAATTAACCATTTAGATAGTACGGTTTCGTTTTCAGGCCAGGAGTAGGTGGTACAGCAATCTTTAAGCCACGCCTTCTGTTACAAAGATTTCTGTCAGTGTTTACATGGAAAATTAAAACGATCGTGAAACTCCTTCTTACACTTTCAAAATAGGGTTATATTCTATTTTAAAGCAACAGAGGCATGCGAAGAGCTAATAAATACTACCTTTAGATGACTGAAAAAAGGATTAAAAAAGCAAAAAAATATCCTTTTCAATCTGTTAGTGTTGATGCCAGATAACATTATCAAATCTGACGTAAATGGAATTTTCGAAAGCGTATGTCAACAGGACAAATATATCGGTTGAAAGATGTCATTTATATCTCAGTGTTAATAACAGTCAATGGAATGAAAGCTTTCAGCTTTCACCTAACATATAGAGGCCTAAGAACATAAGTCACGCGCACACGCTCATCAGCAAACTCTGTTGGAAATAACTTATATACAAGGAACAGCAAACAATTTATAAACGAGACAATTAATAAACGAGACTGGAGCAATTTAACAAATACAAGACACATTTCTGGAAAACTGTTTAATAATTTTCAATGTAGTTACCATCTGAGGCTACACACTTACAGCAGAGTTCATACAAGCTTTGAAAACGTGCTTTAAAATCCTCTGTCCTAACCCTTCCAAGTTCGGCTGTCACGTTCTTTTTGATGTCCTCTATATTCTCAAATCTGCGTCTTTTCAGACTTGTTTTCCCCTTTGGGAAGAGGAAATTGTCTGATGGAGACAAATCTGGGGAATAGGAATGTTGATAAAGTTCCACAATTCCTTTACTGGCTAAGAATTCTTTGACAAGACCTGCTGTGTGCGGCCGGGCACTATCATTCAGTAAGAACCAACTCTCTTTTTCATGAATTTGTGGCTGTATTCGATGGATTCTCTAAATCAGACGCTGCAAAACTTAGGCGATTTGTTTCTTGGTTAATGTTCAAGACTTCCATCATTTTCAGGTTCATTTGCCGATCACTTAAAAGTTCTCTCACATTTTTCGATCGTTTCTGGTGTTCGAACAATTTTCAAACGTCCCGTGTGCTCGTCGTCTTTCCATCACGACAATTTTTAAACGTCCCGGCCATCACGAAATCTAGCGAACCATTCAAAAACACGTATACGAGATAGTGCATCATCATCAAATACTTTCTTTATCAAGTTGCAAGTTTCGGTAGCAGTTATTCCAATTGTAAGACAATGTTTGCCCTTTGTTCCATGTTACACATTGGAACGTTACTTAATGACTGAATTCGGTTAAAGCACGAGGCACGTGAGGTGTGTGCAACTTAACTTGTTCTAACTGGTTCTAACACGCATCATCATGGTCGCCCATGCTTGAACGCGTTCAAAGTAGCGTCAGTCTCGTTTATTAATTGTCACACCTTGTATTTAAAAGACTTCCTGCTTGTTTCCAATATTAAGTGTAATATCTACGTAAGTATGCATAACAGTTTGCTTGAAAAATGTTTAAAACGTGTAATGTTTTGCCGTCTCATCCTTATGCAAAATAAAATTGTTGGAATGTCAGCAATGCCTATTTTCTGCTTATCTTCTGTGAAGTCATGGGCAGCTTGGATTGGCTGTATTAGGGAGAGTTCCCCCATATCTGTTTTATTCTTTGAGAAGTAACAATGTAACTAGTGTGATTTTCTATTATACCCGTGTTTCCCAACCTGTGAGTCGAGAGCAGCTCGGGTCGCGAAGGGTTTTCTGGGGGGTCGCCACGGCTTTACCGAATTAAAGTAACTCTTTAGCGAATTTCCCTGAAAAAAGTTTCCAATAGTTATTTACCATTGTTGATGAGATAATGAAGAATACCCAACAGGAATTAATTATCTACTGTGCACAAATTATAATCCGGAAAACAAGTAGCGATGCTAAAAACACTGTTTATTAACAGTACAAGCGCATAACGGCCTCTAACTAAACAGAATAACAGAACGCTAAAAATAGAACCAACACTAATTTTTATTGGCTATTGAATATGTAACAGAGCTCATTTCAGTCTTGAAGGCTGCCATCTCCCAATAACCATCAAACTCTAGGGCTGGGACATTTTTTAAAGATTTGTTCAAAGCGCAAACTTAGCTCGTTTGAGGTCTACTGCCTTCATTTGGAGGTAAATGAAAATCTGCTACTTCCTTTGTACGGTACACCAATTCTACACACCAGTTTGTCTTTTTTCAGTCTGTTATGTCCCTTTTGGCATGATTATTGCAGTTTCACCAATTAAAAACTTTTAATTAGGTAAGAATTTTCACTGATGTATAATTCTGAATCAATAAATTGAAATCTTTTTACTTGGGATTATATTCTGTTCTTGATTTTATACATCTTTGACTGAGGAAATTCTCTTGTGTTCTTTCTTAAAATATTGAATTATTCAGTTTATACCTACATGGCAATTCCCGCAATTCATATATATTGCCGCATCCTACATATGGTCACAAATTTACTATTATTTGGAATTCTAAGTTTATTATTAGACTAGAGGTCTTAATGTATTTCTAATTTTCATATGTTAATTACCAAGGAGAATAAACGCAAATATTAATGAATATTTGGGATTTTGGTTTACCACCGTAGTCAGAAGTGGCCCTGAAAAGCTACAGTGTGTTTCGTGCAACGTTGTCCTCAATGTAGAATCGATAAAACCTTCGAAATTGAAACGTCACTAAGGGACAGAGCATTCTGAGCATATCAAAAAGGATTTGGAATTCTTGCAACGCCACGAAGCCTGTCTTAAACGTTATAGATTTGATCCTACAGGAAGGTTTCCTCAAAAAAGTGCATCCCTAATAGAAACACTGTCAAACATAAGGACAATAAACAGACAATGGTTGGCAGTACTGATGACAGAGGCTGAGATTGAATAAAAGATTTTATTTTAAGTCATAAATGAAAACGTTAACTGATATATAAACATAATAAAATAAAACTGTCTCAGGCACGCAGTCCATGGGACATCTTACTTGTACTAGGCAATCTCTCAGCCGGCAAAACAGAAGGCGAGAGCAAAAGCAAAGCAACAAGACTCGCTACGCTGTAGCTATATATACACAGAATATTTGCATAAAACACAAGATAGCACGCAGCAAGTTGATCCCTACTCGTGATCAATAAATCATGGGGAAAAGCAAATAAAACCCATTAATAGTTGATGAAAGTATATGACGTCATCCCAACAGGATTTGGTGTGATGACGTCATTTACAAACGATCTTACTTGGTCAACACTGTTGATTACCCGATTACTAGGGTATTAAGAAAACGCATTTGGCAACTGTCAAAATCAAAATAATAGCGTGAGTGCAATACTAAACTGTGGGAAAACTACAGGTAAGTTACTTTTAGGTGAAATTCCCAACAAGTGGCCCGCCTATTGCACTTGCAGCATTTTGAGTTAAAGATAGAAATTATAACTTAAGAAAAGTAGTCTAATTATAGATAAATGTTCACTTTGTACAATTACCATTCAGAACTTTGTATAGTTCTAATTCAGAACTTTTTATAGCTACTATTCAAGAATTACGTTCACACAGAACAACAATGTAAATACAATAAGACATTCGCTCGTATCCTAATTACTTTAAACTTAGTATATTCCTGTTAACAACCTGGCTTAAATTCTAACAGTAGGTATTCACTGTAAGCCTTAATGTTTCACTAATGTGACCTAATATTCAGAATGAAACTACTATTCAAACATTTAAGTGATAAGCATTCTAAAAAAAATTTAAGTGTATACAGTGCGAGCAAAATTGTATAATTACTATTCAAAAAACATTTCAGTAAATGCATTTTTTTCCCCGTACATTAGCAAGCTTCATGAACGTACTATGAATTATAAGAAATTTCATAACACACACTAGAATTTACAACAATTTAGAAAGTACATTTGCAAAGAACTAATTACTTTTAATATTCCAGGAAAATCATCATAACTTTAACAATGATTAAATATACACATGTTATAAACGAGTGTGGCCACACTCCCCCAAACGATATGAACACATGTACTTAATTCAAAATATCAAAGATATAAATATAATATCAGTACTCAAATAATAAAAAGGTGCAAGAACACATCTGGACATTCAAGCTTTCATCATTTGGAAAACATAATCAGTAAATTTCTTTAATTCGATTTTTGTAACAGTTTTAGTGAAACTATCAGCTAAATTCTTTGTATGTACGTATTTTAAAGTAAATAATTTGTCACTAATTAGTTTTTTAATGAAATGCAGCTTAATTGATATATGCTTAGTCTTATGATTTTCCAAGGGAGATTTACAGAAGCTCATGGCTGCTTGGTTATCGCAAAATAACGTTACTGTAGATGGCTTAGATGCTAAAATACTGTGTTCAAAAACTTCCTCTAAAACCCGTGTGATCCATATTAGTTCTTTAGATGCTTCGGTAAGGGAAACCGATTCGCTTTCCATTGATGATAGGCTTACACTTTTGTTTGAAAGTCCTCCAAACAACTGGGGCCTTATCAACTAATAGCAGCATACCTCCCATCGATATTCTATCATCTCTATTAGATGCATAGTCGGCATCGCTATAACATGTCAGATCTAATTTTTCAACACACGATAGTTTAAGCTTATAATTTCTAGTTTGACACACATAACCCAAGAGCTTAATTAGGGCATTCCAATGTATCATACCAGGGTCAGCCTGAAATTGCGACAAAACGTTGACGGCAAAACAAATATCGGGTCTCGTCCGATTAGCTAAAAATGCCAAACATCCTATAGCACTCCTATATGGGATGTACTCCATTTGTTTACGTTCGTCGTCAATATTGGGGCACTGGCTTTTAGATAGTACCAAACCTTTAGGTATTGGTAAAGATGTTACTGGAAGTTTAAATTTGTTAAAAAGTTTTTGTATATGTTCGATGCAACTTTTCTGATTAATAAAAATTTGCCCATCTACTTCTAATTCTACGCCTAGCAGTTTCCTGGTTTTTCCTAAGTCTTTCAAATCAAATTTGCTGCATAAAAGTTTAATTACGTGATCAATGTGCCTATCATGCTCCCCAAAAATCACGATATCATCCACATATAACAGTAAAACTACATGTTTCTGGTATGTGAATACACAGTTTGCCCATGAAATCTCTTCGAAACCCATATCAAGGAGTTTGTTGCTGATTTCGAAAACCATTCCCGGCCGCTTTGATGCAAGCCGTAGATAGCAGCTTTTTTAATTGGCAAACTAAATTCGGTCTTTCTTCATCAACAAAACCTTGAGGCTGTTTCATGAAGATTGTTACTTGAAGTGGGGCATATAAATAGGCATTTTTAATATCGAGCTGTCTGTGGGACCATTTCTTATATGCAACTAATACAGCGAAAAATATTCTAATTAGGGAAAAGTTCACAACAGGACTAAAAGTATCCTCGTATGATTCCCCTTTTCTCTAAAGAAAGCCCTGGGCAACAAGACGAGCTTTAAACCTCACAATTTTCCCTTCCGAATTTTTCTTGAGACTAAAAACCCACCGGTTTCCAATGACTTTAGCCTTTTCAGGTTTTTCAACAAGTTCCCAGACATCTCTATCTCGCATCACGTTTATTTTCTCATTCATAGCATTAAACCACTCATCTGCTTCGGGGGTTCCTAAAGCTGCTGCAAAATTAGATGGTACTGCAACTGCATTATGGTCTAGTCATGCAGAAAACAATGAGTCCTCACTATGCGATTATTCAATTGTATAAATATTTTCTGCAGGCCCGGAATAAGTATTTTTCGTGCTGAAATCAAAATCGGAGCTATTATATTTAATTTCGTGAGCATTACAAAAAGACTACCTCCCGGTGTGATCTCAAACGAGCTTTACTAGTACCAAGATAGTAATAAATATCATGTCGATTCTCAATAGCACGGGGTACCGCTTTCCTGGTCCAGGAAACTTCTTTTAAAGGGGGTTCTGAATCCAACACTTTAGATGAACTTACCTCAGGTTCAGCTCCAGCTGGCTCATCAGTATGACTAGTAGCACCTTGATCACTTGCTGCTCTTTTAAAATAAGGTTCGTCGTCTTCTAACTCTGTGTCGGTTACAACCTCACTGGAAATAGGTTTCTGTACTTTGGGATCCAGTACGCGACCACTGGGCTCAGAGAATCTTACATTAATCGTTTCGACGACCTTACGATCTTCAGGAATCCAAATCCTATACCCTTTTGTACTCATAGCGTACCCAACCATTATGCCCCCTTTTCGCACGGGAATCAAGCTTTCCTCGAAGTTGTTTAGGAGTTCCGACGTAAGCGATAGTCCCAAAACTCTTCAGGTGTTTTACCGAAGGTGTATTACCCGAGAATATTTCGAAAGGGGTCTTGGTTTGGTTACGGTGACAAAGTCTATTCCACGTATAGGCAAAACATAGGACTGCTTCATCCCAAAATTATTTCTTTAACTGACTATCCTGCAGCATCGCTTTAACAGCTTCTACAGCAGTATAATTAAGTCTTTCACTTACCCCATTTTGCTCAGGGGAGTATGTGTTCGTTCGTTCTGCACCTAGGTCTTCAAGATATTCTTCAAACTGCTTATGGCAGAACTCTAGGTCCTGGTCTGTACGTACATTGATTACCTTATGACCTGTAAACCTTTCTTCTCTTTTCTGCCATTTTTTAAATGTATCAAAAACCTCCGTTTTCTCTTTTAGAGGAAAAATTGTAATTTTCCTCGAAAGGTCATCTGTAATACTAAAAAAATAACGATAACCAGATTTAGATGTCACCGGCATTGGACCACAGAGGTCCATATGCACCAGTTCTAGAGGTTTCGATGACCTGATTTTGGCTATAGGCTTGAACGAAACACGTTTAGATTTAGCTAATCGACATGTGTCACAATGTACCTCCTCCGTTGTCTTAAAACGAGGTAATCCTCTCACACAGCCCTCGCTCCCTGTTCTTACAATGTAGCGACAATTTATATGGCAAAATTTCTTATGCCACTGACTGAGAGAATTATCTTTGTCACTTGAGACTTCAGTGGGAGTTATTGCTTTCTTTGGGTAACTGGGGTACACATAATATAGACCCCTCTCCCTTTGGGCACGAAAAACTACGCGGCCGTCTTTTCCAAAAACGTGAATCTGACCATTCTTGCCCTCAGAATTTCCTCCATTCTGTTCCACAAGTGTACCCGATATTAGGTTGCGCCGTAGTCTTGGCGAATACAAAACATTATTGAGATTAACTAGTTCTTCACGATTTTTATGTTTAAAAATCATACATACCTTCCCTTCCCCTTCTATAGGACAATCTACTCCATCTATAACTACTGCCATTGTGGTTCCAGATTTTTGCCTGTAATCACTAAAGAGGGATTTATTACAGCAAAAATGAGAACTGGCGGCCGTATCAAAAATCCACTCAATTTTCCGACTATCACTATTACTAAGGGAAGTCTCGACAACATAATTATTCTCAGTTCTGTTTTTCGGGAATTTCTTTTTTTTATATATTCGTTTTTTAGGGACATTCTCAGGCTGTTTAGGTTTTTCATTTAAACCCTTTACCTTACAATCTTTCATGAGGTGGCCTAGCATGCCACATCTAAAACAGCGTCGATTCTCAATTTTAGCAGTTCTTATTTTTAAAGCTTTGGGTAGTTTGCAACGCTACAGCATTCTGGTCACCCTGTGCTTGAATTAGTCTTGATTCTTCAGCTAGTAACTCATTCAAAACCAACTCAGATTTAAAATCTTTGTCAGGGTACCGGTAAATGGTTTGAACGATACCTGCAAACTCGTTGGGTAAGTGCCTAATTAACTGAAAAGTGACAAACCAGTCGTCAATAGGTTTACCTGCCTCTCTCAATTGGTTAACAAAACCCTTTAAACGGGCAGAAAACAGACCGACACTTTCCGATTCATTTGGCCTACACTTAAAAAGAAGAATCTGTTAGGCCCACTATACGTGCACATGAGTCAGGTTGAAAATGTAATTTTAAAATGTCAAAGGCTTGTTTAGCGTCTTCTTTACCCACAAGAGCTCGGTACGGCTTACTAATATTTAAGTATATTATACTAAAGGCCTTTGCCTTTCGTGCTTCGAAATAGGATTGGCCCTCAGAGTCCTTAGCTGGTGGTTTGGCTGTTTCATTCACAATACTCGAACAGTTCTTGGCCATCAAAAGCACCTTCACCTCGCTTTCCCAAGTGGCGTAATTATCCCCACACAGCGGATCAATGGTTACTGGTTCCATATTGATGAACAACAAAACGGAGAAACAAGTATTACAGTTCTTCCTTTCCTAGCTAGACTAAGACCATGGCCCGCCTTCGAATGGTTCCACAGTACCGGAGGGAAAAAAACTTTCTCCAGGTAGTAACTTTGCTGTCGTACTGCCTAGGCACCTGGGCCCATAACCGTATTGTCAAACATAAGGACAATAAGCAGAGTGTGGTTGGCAGTACTGATGACAGAGGCAGAGATAAAATAAAATATTCTTTTATTCAAAGTCATAAATAAAAACGTTAACTGATATATAAACATAATAAAATAAAACTGTCTCAGGCACGCAGTCCATGAGACATCTCACTTGTACTAGGCAATCTCTCAGCCGGCAAAACAGAAGGCGAGAGCAAAAGCAAAGCAACAAGACTCGCTACGCTGTAGCTATATATACACAGAATATTTGCATAAAACACAAGATAGCACGCAGCGAGTTGATCCCTACTCGTGATCAATAAATCATGGGGAAAAGCAAATAAAACCCATTAATAGTTGATGAAAGTATATGACGTCATCCCAACAGGATTTGGTGTGATGACGTCATTTACAAACGATCTTACTTGGTCAACACTGTTGATTACCCGATTACTAGGGTATTAAGAAAACGCATTTGGCAACTGTCAAAATCAAAATAATAGCGTGAGTGCAATACTACACTGTGGGAAAACTACAGGTAAGTTACTTTTAGGTGAAATTCCCAACAAACATCATATAAAGTTTCACGGGAAATCGCCAGACAGAAAAAAAAAGCCTCACACGACTGGAGAAACAGACACTCATTAAACCCTGTTTGCTGAAGACTAAAGTTAATTCTTCGGGAATTTAGAGACAAAGATGAGACAAATATCTTCCCAACAACACCATTCAGAGATGCATTTCCGATATGTCCGATGATGAGAAAGAAGTTTTGAACGAAATCAATGTTTCTCCCTTGTTTTCTTTCCAAGTTGATGAATCAAAGGACGTACGTTCATGTTCTCAGTTGCTTGTTTTCATGAGATATATTCATTCAGAGGATATCAAAGATGAGTTCTTGTTTCGTAGCGCACTCGAAACTACAACAGCTAAAGATGTTATGGCGAAAAAAAAATTTTTTTTTAATCCAGAGGTCTACAGAGGAAAAACATCTGTGGCGTTTGTACTGATGGAGCTTTTACTATGTTGGGATCAAAGTCGGGCTTTCAGAAAAAAGTAAAAGAACTTGCTCCTGAAGCAAAGGGTACACACTGTGTCATTCATAGATTTGCGCTTGCCAGCAAAACTTTAAAAACCAGTCTGAAAAATTTACTTGATTCAGTAATCAAAATTGTTAATTTTGGTGAATCCGGAGCCCTTAACACCCGTCTGTTTAGAGAATTTTGCAAAGACATGAATGCAGATCATGAAATTCAGCTGTTTTACACATCTATACGCTGGCTATCTTCTAAGGGAAACGTTCTAAGGGAAACGTAAGACAAAATTAAGTTGTTCTTAGAAGCTCAAGAAAAATACGAGCTCTTGTCTCACTTTAGTGATGAACTGTAGAAGAAAATACTTGCTTATTTAGATATTTTTGAACAACTGAATAATGTTAACGTGAAGCTTAAAGGAAAAGACTCACACATTATCAAACTCCACGACAGTCTGATGGCTTTTGTCTAGAAATTTCAGAACTGGTGTAGAAAAGCAAACCAAGGAAACATTGCTATGTTTGGAAAATTCTCCAGTCTTGTTGACGAATCTGAAAAACTCGATGGGCATCTAAAGTCGGATATAACAGGGCACCTTCAATCTCTGGAAAAAGAGTTTCAACGGCATTTCCCCGAGCTGAAAGAAGAAGCTGTACATGCACGAAACCCATTCTCTACTTCTCTAGACGTGATTAGTATTCCTGATGAAATACAAGATGCATTTTTGGATCTTCGAAATGATTCATCGGCACGTGATTTGTATACAGAAAAATCGCTCATTCAGTAAGTGGTGTGCTATGTGTCAAACTTGCTTTTCGAATTTTGGTGCCATTTCCCACAATATTTCTGTGAGAGAGTGGTTTTTCAGCTCTTGTCTACATCAAAACGGAGTTATGAAATCAACTGAGTGTCCAAGATCATATGGGGCTTTACGAAACATCCGACCATTAATTTCAAAGATGGGTATGCATTTGCAATTACAGCCATCACATTAAAATGATTTCATTTACCCATTTTTGTTAAAGAAATATTTGCTTCCAATTAAATTATTCAAAATTCAGCTTACTATTTTTCTCAATATCTTAAAAGACCTTATTTATGAAAATATAGAGTGTGAAGGGGGGAGGCCGCGAGATGCGGAAAACCTTTGAAGGGGGTCGCGACTCGAAAAAGGTTGGGAAACACTGCTTTAGATAGTCTGAAAGCGATTTAAATCATTCTTTTTTAATGTTACCGAAAAGTTTTTATCACTTTTCGGTGTTATAGATGCCACTCATCTCGAATGTTTAGTTTTACGATTATATTCCTCTGATGGCAGTATCTCGTAGGATATTAAAAGAATAACATGACTTACAGGATAACATTCGTAAAATATAAAGCAAAATGCATAATGTATTATAATACAGTACCTCTGATCGAAAGTAACTGGAAATTAAAGGGGGGGGGGAAATTCTGTTTAAGATTTTTGAAAAAAAAACTGTTATATCTGAGAAAGAGATTAAAGGTTTCATCTTACTTCAAAATGGTCAGAATCAAGCAATCAGAAAAAATATATTGGTTTGGACGATCAACTGCAGATTCACGTCATAGAGAGTAAAATTGTCAGTCAAGTCGCAGTTCATTGCTCGAAAAGAAAATGTCTAAAATTACCTCTGAAAATTCACGCATAAATCATAGTAACAACCTTCCCATAAGAAACTGCTTTTGCAAGATTTGATTGTAAGCGATATAAACGCCTCTCAATCATCAATGCATAGTTTTTAATGTCATGATTAATTCCTAGTTATGGCATGTGTAGATAGGTATGGCGTGTACATATGCCGAGAAAATTGCCAGGCCATTTAAGACCTAACATCAACAGAAATTAACGAACAGCGGAGCTTTACCAACAGAGCTTCGAACGCAATATAATGAAAGATTTGTGATGTACACTGAAGTGCCACTGAATTAGGGATAGCAAAGCCTATGCAAATTGTGTAGCGCTGCGCATCATGTATGCGCAAGTGAGGGCGCTGTGGTAACTGCATATATAGCGCGTACTGTGGTTGTTCTGAATTAGTTGTTGGAATTGCCAGTATGGGTAAGTTGCCTGATTTAGACGCTTTCGATCGCGGAAAAATCGTAGGTGCGCGACGGATGGGCCATTCAATTTCCGAAATCGTCAGACAGCTAGGATTTTCAAGGTCGACAGTGTCAAAAGTATACCAAGAATACATGGATGGTGGAAAAAAAACTAGCGATCGGGCAAATTGCAAAGGACAATTAGCCTTGAAAGTGCGTGGTGAGAGACGGCTCAGGCGTATTATACGTAGCCAGCGAAGCCAAACATTAGCCCAAATTACCACCCAGATTAATGACGGTGCCAGTCGTACAGTCAGTAAACGAACTGTGCAACGCTCGCTTCACCGTATGGGTTTCGGGAACCGTCGACCTACGAGAGTACCATTGCTCTATACTCGCCATCGGGCTGCACGTCTTGCCTGGGCAAGAGAGCACATAGACTGGAGTGTAGAGGACTGGAAACGAATAGCATGGAGTGATGAGTCTCGATTCCGACTACTTAACGCCGACGGGAGACTGAGAATATGGCGTCATGCTCATGAAGCCATGGATCCTGCATGCCTGGCTGGAACTGCACAAGGGCATGGTGGCTCAATCATGGTCTGGGGTGTTTTTTCGTGGCACAGTTTGGGATCTTTGGTGCGTGTACCAACCTCCATCAATGCAATTCGGTACGTAAAGTTGCTGGGTGATCACCTTCATCCGTTTATGCTGTTCTGTTATCCGCACGGTAATCGAGTTTTCCAGCAAGACAACTGTACCTCTCACAAGTCTCGGTTGGCTACTGGCTGGTTGGATGAGCATTCCTCTGACTTCTCTGTCATGAATTGGCCACCTAGAAGCCCAGACTTAAATCCTATTGAGCATCTTTGGGATGTTTTGGAACAAGGCGTGAAAGGCCATCACACAGCACCAAAGAACCTTACTGAATTATGGACAGCTTTAGCCAATATTTGGCAAGCCATTCCCGTGGAACGTTTCCAGAAACTTGTTGAATCTATGCCTCGTCGTGTGGCAGCCGTTATCAAGACCAGAGGAAGCCCAACTCGTTACTAGATAGGTATCCCTAATTCAGTGGCACTTCAGTGTATTTCGCCACCAAAAGTGAAAAATTTTATCAGGCAGTAAGCGGTGGGAAGAGTAAGAAGTTGTCTTCTACGGTAATAGTTAACCACATACCGAGGCGGTCATAGAGTCAAAAGAAAAATTCGATGATCAAAATTTTTTAAAAAGTATGCAGTATCCGATAGCTAGACACGCAATTAGATTTCTTGAAGTGCCTAACTTAAATGTTGGCATTTTATTACTTTTCGAATGCAAGTATAGGATTGAAAAAGATAAATCCGATGAAAATTTTTAATAAACGATCTATCTGAATGAGAAAAATATCAGAAAGAAAAAATTTAGATTTTCACCAAGGTGCCATACAAATCCAATCAGCGAACATCTCTTAAAGTTACTTTTTTGAAACGCGGCCGGGTGGTGTAGTGGTTTGACCGACGGATATTCTCTGAGGGCCTTCACCGCCAGGTTGTGGGTTTGATTACCGCTTGTCCAAGGACATTGCTGAGAATAGGGAGCTATGTTGGTCCACCTACATGGTACTCCCATAATAAAGAAGCCAACAAATTCGCGATGTGGATGGACGAATGCCGTAATAAACAAAGTGTCTCCCTTGGAAACAACAGTTAAATGACATTGATGGGTCCCGTCCACACTCCGTCCATTGGCCCAGTAAATTTATGACGCTCCGTGCGTAAACAGCTCAACGTGTAAAAGTAAAAACTGATTATGAATAAGGAATGTTTTTTGAGAATGACCAATACAGCCAGGCAGGTAGCAAAAAGTTTTAGCCCTTCAGATCTAATTGCAAATAGGCTGGTTGTTTTTCATGGTTTGCACTAAGCTGTCAGAGTTTGCCGCGTACCAAAGGAAAGGGGAAACGAAAATTTCGGTGATAAGAATAAAATATTTCTAGAGAAAATATATTATATCTGATAGTAAGGCAATTAAAATGGGTTTCTAGGAGTACCTAACGTCAACATTAACCTATCAAAAACAGTATAGGAAGATATAATTCAGATACAAACTTTGAATAAACGTTTCATTTAAACAAAAGAAATTATCCCAGTGAAACAAAATTTAGCTTTACCCGAAGGTATTATCCTAAGCTAATCAGCCTGTAGCCTATAGCTTGTAAAAATTCTGGAATCATAGCTGTGATAAAAATTATGGCTTCCAAAGCATTGACAGCTCAGCTTTCAAAAATAGGAAACTGCGTATAAATACTATTTAAATAAGGCCATTAGGGCTTGCTAGGCAGCTGAAATGTTTTAGTCTTCAATACATCTTACAAACAGACATGATCTTTTGGCAAAATGTATATAGTCCGCTTAGCTGCGGATCCATTTGCAAATATATACACCTTCATCATACCAAGTATATATTTGTGAGTGGCTCCGCCCATCTAACCGTGCTCTATAGATTTGGTCCTCTGAATGTTCAAAACTTTGTACCGCAGTTCGTGACAAACTATGGCTTTTACCGATGGTTTTACATTCTGGCAGTCATCAGTAAAAATTTAGATAAATTCCGCATATGAAATTCATTTCGCGCTCATCAGCTATTCCTTGCTGAGAAGTCCATAACAAGGGCGAAACCTAAATCCACCTGGAACAGTGATGTACATATTTTCAAGGACCTCTTGGGTTTTACTGAGGGCGTAGTAACAGAGTTTTTAGTTTATGATTTTAGACACAACTTTTTGGGTTTTAGTGAGTGCCTAGTAGCAGAGTTTTTAGTATTGTTCCAGTACCTACTTTCGGTACTGTATGAAACGAAAATATAAAAACTTTTATCAAAGAAAATCGCCACCCACATGGTATGCTGGTTAGTGTCGGGAGTTCAAATCCCGAATAAGGCTTCGACGTTACCGTGTTGTCCTCTCGTAGGCAGTAATGCTGGATAACCTAAATGGTGCTCCCGCAATCAAGTAGCCAGCAATAATAGCAAAAGGCGAATGTCACCCGACAAGTGCCTCCGCGTTAGAAGGAATACAGTTGAACCCCGTTATAGCGAACCCGGTATATAACGAACTCGCGGATATAACGAACGAAAATTCTGGTACCGCCATTTTCCTATTGTGCGTAATTTAATTTGTATTGTGTCAGTTTAATGTAATCGATTTAATTCATTAATGTCGATTTAATTCATTAATGATCATTTTTAATAGATTTTATCATTTTTTAATACATCATTATTGAATACACATTGCAACTAATGAGTTATACATTTTGTGAACTCTAGCATTATTCTTAACGGTTCGGATATAGCGAACCACCGGATAAAGCGAAAAAAACCTTTTGTCCCTTGAAGTTCGTTATAACGGGGTTCGACTGTATTAAAGAAAATAGAAATACACTTAAGTTGGTTGTATTACTGAAGTCAGAGCGGACATTTTGCGAGTACCTCCTACGGAATACAGGCATGGAATAAAAAAATAATTCCGAAGCAAATTTTTATGAAACCTTTAATTTAAAAGAGAAACAAATATCCGAAATAGACAGTTAAACTGTAGCTTCTGATGTTACTTGTAAAATCTCCGTGATCACAGCTTGAAAAATTGTTTGCCTTGCAAAGCCCAACAAATTCAGTGTTCGAAGAATGAAATTGCATATAAATACTGACCATTTCAGAAAATTCAATCAGACCCTACAAAGAAGTTCAGCATTTTTATGCTTATTAGAGCAACTTATAAATACAGGTAGCCCTCCTACAGCATGGCATCTTACAACACGGTTTCGCTCTAACACGATAAGATAAATTGAGGGAACCCTCGTATAACACTGCAACCTGTAACACGGTTTCGCTCTAACACGATAAAAAAAATTGCGAAAACCGTTGTACAGCACTGTACTTCTATAGCACTAGATAACAGGTTTTTTGTTTAACACATTTAAAAACCAAATTACCTTAAAATAATGACGGGAAGGAATAACGAACTATCAGTGGCTTTACATGAAGATGTATAAACAAATTATAATTCACTTATTTATAACTCTATAAAATTACAAGAAGGCCTAAGCTTAGCTGAAAATCTTGAATCATTTTTCCTGAATGCAGACCCTTCCGCTGAAAGAAGCCGAAAATTCAAAAGGGAGCTGCAAAATTGTCTATCTCCATATCGTGAATCTACAATGATCTTGTAAGAACCAATAAATTTAAAAAAAATTACAGATTTTTCAACGAGGATAGAAGGGGCAAAAACTCTAAATGAGGAAAAAGGTTCTGAAAGTGAAGGTGTTATCGTTCAATCGAAAAAACGTTCTCGTTTGATTGTAGGGTAGGTGGGGGCAAAGGTTCGCATGGGGCAAAGGTTCGCACATAAATTTTAAAATGACCGGGAAGAATTTTGGGGAGAATCTGGTAGGCAGTGCATTCCTCTACTTTCAGTTGCCTAGTAAAAAATGTTGGAGTTAAGACCTCCTCTTGCAGAGAAAATGAGGTAAGTTTATTTTCGTCTCTTAATGTAATTTTTTTGTAACTTTTGAGTAATTTTGAGCATCATTCAAACTCACGAACTGTTTTGGGCTTATTTTCGCATGTTAGGGTTGTAAATAACCTTTTAAATCCTACTTTAAGTTGTGGATTAACTCATATACAATGGCGTCCATTCTGCAGAAACAGACCCAGCACGAAATGGGGTAAAGGTTTGCGGGAGTCATGGGGTAAAGGTTCGCAGTGCAAACCTTTGCCCCTCTAACTATTAACATTTGTTTTATGTCCTCTTTTCATTAGGAATCCTTCTTAACAACGTCTTTATTATTAATGGGAATTCACATTTTTGTAATTTGAAAATAAATTATGGTTTTTGATAAAAACTGCCTGTTTTTAATCAGAAAATTTTTTGTAAAATGCTTGAAAATCTATAAATTAAAAATAAAATAAATTAGTGCAACACAAAAAATAAAATAGCTTTGAACAAAGACCTATTTTACAAGATAAAAGAATTAATTGTTGTTGCAAGACATTATAAGCTTCGAAGGTCTGGTTAGGGAAATTAGCTCTAAATGAGTAATTTCCAGATTTGCAAGTCTTTAAAATGCTCCTTGCGTCATAATTTTTGACGAAATTTTATAAAATTTATTACAAAGACTCCTCTTATACATTAAAATAAAGTTATGTATCCATTTCAGGTTTCGACATCATTCAGATTATCAAAGTTTAACTTAAGTGTGGAAAAGTACAAAAATTTCACGAGAATTCAGAGTACAAGCATAAAAATATTTCCTAAAAATTAATTATTCAACGAAAGCACAAAATAAAACATAACTCTGATCAAAATGTATAGCAATATAAATGCAAAATTAAGGGGGAAAGTTAAAAATTGGATCGCAGGGAGCATTTTAAAAAACATAATAAAAATTTCAATTTTTAAAATATAAAAAATAAAATTTTAAATATTTATAAAATTTTATAAGGTGTTTGATATAGTTTTACTTATTAATGAATATTTATTAATGAATATTTATGCCAAATTATTTCATATCTCCGAGGTAAAAATTTCAAAAATTGCTTTGTAATATCCCCCATCTCCTTAATTTGCTTAATTTTTACGGGATTTAAAAGAATGAGTAAAGCCTAAGATATGATATAACGATAGAGTTAATAGTTGATATTTTAGTTGGAAGTTCTTTAGTTTATGGAAAAAATTATTGAGATTAACCCCGTTCAATTTGTGAATTTCTTTGTTAGATTCAACTTTCTGTGTTAATGGTTGATATTTCAGTTTGAAGTTATTTAGTTTAAGAAAAAAATTATTGAGATTAATGCCGTCTGCACACGGAGCAACTCAAAAGAAACTGATAACTGACTCCAGTCACAAACCAGTCCGTGACTCGTCCGACGAGTTTGTAACCAGTGCGCCGTGTGCGTGGCTCCATTCAATTACATAGATTACGACTCATCACGGACTGGTTTGTGACTTGAGTCAGTTATCAGTTTCTTTTGAGTTTCTCCGTGTGCAGACAGCCTAACCTGTTCAATTTGTGATTTTCTATGTATGTAACACCTTTAAAAAGATTACAAAATGTGAAATAAAATTATTTAGACAACTCTATTTGTGATTTTCGATGCCTATCCAGTAAGAAACCAACGAGTGGGGTAAAGGTTTGCAGTGCAAACCTTTGCCCCACCGATTGGGGTAAAGGTTCGCAAACAGGTGTTTTGGTAAAATAAAAAATTCGGTGACTAAATCTTTCGGGAAAAAATTCATTAGTTTATAGAAGGTAGAGGAGATACCCAACTACAATACAAGTGGCTTTTTGGGGCGATAGAATCTAAAGGAGGCCCGTAAAAAATTAAAAAATTAAAACTGCAAACCTTTGCCCCCACCTACCCTACTGCGCAGTGATGAGGAATAAATTTATAAAATTAGGGTCGCATTAAATGACAATAATATTTTTTTTGTTTTTTTTTTTCGTTTTGTTTTAATCATACATTTATATTTTTAATAAAAATTAAGTTGCTTATATGGAATTTTTTAAAAAAATGTTTGTTTTTAATAAGTTTTCAGAACGTAACCCTCTTTTTTGAACTGTCTCTGGGTCCTTATATAACACGGTTTCACACAACACAGCATTTTCTAGGAACCTATCTACCGTGTTATAGGAGGGTTACCTGTAAAACAAAATCTACAGGGCCTCTTTCTTCCTCGTCAAAAGACTTACATAAAGAAACTAATCTGACACTGTGTTCAATATGAAGGCGTCAGAGAAAGCAACCATCATTCCTGGTTATAGATTATCACGAAAGAGATATCTGAAGACACAACACCAAACGAAAACAAGTGACATCCGGAGCATCGGGAAACGCTTAATCAAAACCACGAAAATAAATCAAATATATACATATCGTCTCGCTGGACACCCTTATCACTTTTGATAAATTTTTTCCACAATTGTAGAAACACCAGTTTTTTTTTCACTGAGGCGCTTCGTACGGAGCATAAATCTATATATATAAAAATGCACTGAAGTTTCTTTCTCTTTTTTTTAAATCTGGGGGTGTTATGGAATTGTTTCGTGAGCGATACCGGTGTGAATATATTGTGGTCAGCCCATCATCCCAGAGCACGCGATTCAAGAATCCCACACAACGGAAATGCATTAACGGAAGAAAATTGAGTGCGGAAGTTTCCAAACGTTGAAGTTTTTATTTCAGATGGGAATTTTTCCTTAGAAATGTATTATAGTTTCATAGTTGGATTTCTATTCTTCAAAAGTTCTAAAGGTATTCAATTCCGTACTATCATATTAAAAAGAAAATTATTGATTGCATATCTAAGGGGGTCTATATCCCCATCAACACTGAAGTTTACCGTTGAAGATTTAGTACAGGTAACCCTCTTATAACACGGTAGATAGGTAATACCGTGTTGTGTGAAACCGTGTTATATGAGACCCAGAGACAGTTCAAAAAAGGGGGGTTACGTTCTGAAAACTTATTAAAAACAAACATTTTTTTTTAAATTCCATATAAGCAATTTAATTTTTATTAAAAATATAAATGCATGTATAACACAAAATGAAAAGAAACAAAAAATATTATTTTTCATTTAATGCGACCTTAATTTAATAAATTTCTTCCTCATCACTAAGCTCAGTACAATCAAACGAAAACCTTTTTTCTGTTAAAGGATATCAGCTATACTTTCAGAACCTTTTTCTTCATTTAGATTTTGTGCACCTTCTATCCTCTTTAAATAATCTGTAATTTTGGTTTATTTGCTGGTTCTTACAAGGTCATTGTAGATTCACGGTATGGAGATGGACAATTAATTTTGCAGCTCCCTTTTGAATTTTCGGCTTCTTTCAGCGGAAGGGTCTGCATTCAGAAAAAATGATTCAAGATTTTCGGCTAAGCTTAGGCCTTGCAATTTTATAGAGTTATAAATGAATAAATTATAATTTGTTTATACATTTTCATGTAAAGCCACTATAGTTCATTATTCCTTCCCGTCATTATTTTAAGGTAATTTAGTTTTTAAATGTGTTAAACAAAAATCCTGTTATGTAGTGCTGTAGAAGTACAGTGTTGTATAAAGGTTTTCGCAATTTTTTTTATCGTGTTAGAGCGAAACCGTGTTACAGGTTGCAGTGTTATACGAGGGTTCCCGAAATTTATCTTATCGTGTGAGAGCGAAACCGTGTAAGATGCCGTGGTGTAGGAAGGCTACCTGTACTATAAATTGTAATTGCATATTATAGCAAAATTATGAGGGTAACATAGATTATTCATTTATTCTTGCACTTTCATTTATTCTTGCCTTATTTATTTATTCTTGCCACTAAAATAGCTAACAACTCTTGATCCTTTTATATTAGTTATTTGTATTAAATATACATAAAATTTCCATCATATATTTAGATTATATAATTAAAAAATTAATTAAAAATTACGTTATACGAAATTTTAAAAAAATGTCTTTATAGATGCTTACACAACTGCTTAAGACAAGCATCAGTTGATCTTGCAGATCTTCAATCTCCTACTTCATGGGGAATTTCTCTCAATGTGTATTCTCACTACATTTTAGCAAATGTGCATTTTGATTACTGTTATTTTGAGACTGAAAGTGGTGCTTAAAATTCAGTGTACGCGTCTTCAAAATTCTTCTTTTTAAAATAACTTTTCCAAAAACTAGTTTAAATTTCTAGAGCTAAACATCAATCGTTAAATGCCCTGTAAAGAAATTAATTACTAAAATTTTCAAAACTGAAAAAAGTTCTTGTGTGTCTCGAATTTCTGAACAAAATATTTTTATAATAATACCCGAGAGTTCCCAATTTAAAATTAATTAATAAAATTAAAACTTATTCAAAATTGGTTTTGTTTACTTTAAATGTAGGACGCAGGTCTTCAGTCTCTCTGTTAAGCTATAGAGATTTTTCTTCTGACAGAATTTTTTAACTACAAATTACCAAATGCATTTTTTTGAATTCTGATTTTTTTTTAAATCTGAAAGTAGATTTCTGGATGCACTGTGATTTTTAAAAACTTTTAAAAAAATTAACTTTTTTAAAAAACGAAAAAACATCAATACCTTAATTTCAATTTAAATAATGCATTTCTGAAATAATAAAAAATATATAAAACTACGCGAAATTTTTTCTTTAAGACACAAAAACAAGCATAAAAAATATGCATTTGCTAGTTAGATTACTGATTAGAAAACTTCTAAAGGGGAGAATAACATATCACGGGAATTAAAGATTTGGAAGTCAAGTGATGCACAACCTTCATTAAAATAAATTACAAATCCCAAAACATTCCTAAATTTAAAAAAAATTCACAATTTTTTCTAATTTTTCTTTTTTTAGCTTTAATATTTACTTGACCTCCCTAACCCATTGGGTTATTCCCTTTTTCGATGTTATGAAAAATTCGAGATAATTTCAATATAGCAACCGAATAAAGAATTTTTTTCACTTATTATAAATTAAATATTAAAATCCATTGGTGTTATTAAAAATTCATTAATCATAATTAGTAACTCCGCAATATTTTGAAAGAGATTACGTCTGGCCTTTAAAAAAGATGGCTTTTAATGATATTTTTAGTTTAATTTCCCATCTTTATCCTTAGTTTAGAGTTACATAATTGAGTTAGTTGTTTTTATGATGATGAAAAGAAACTGATCGTCTTGCATCATTCATAGTGAAGATCGTGCACTGTTAATTGCATAATTCATCATCTTCTAATGATAAACTGTTATACCGAATTTTGAGAAATTTTGATGAAATTGTGAACTCCTCCAGTGAGGACGAATAGTTTCGGAGATGAAGGGTATGCGCCCTTCGTTGCAATAATTATCATCATTTTCTGGCGAAGAAATATAAAAGCCAAGTTTAAAAAATTGTTATTAAAGTGTAAACTCTTCCGATGATGATGAAGTTGCATCGGAGATCGGAGGTGAAGATCACACATGATTTTTTGCAATATTCATCATCGTCTTCCAACGAAGAAATTGATACACCGATTTTTCTTTTTTTTTTAATTGTAATGAAATTGTAAATTCCTTCGGTCGCAGAGAAGTTGTTTTGAAGATGAATGTCTAAAATTCCACCAATGGCAGATGAAAGTTTTCTTTTTTATGCATCATTCTGCTTTATGTTTAACTGACTTTGCTTACCGCCCTGAAAAGACAACAAACTATCAATATGGTGAAGTGTCTCTATATGTAGATATTATTTCATTGAGCAATACTATACTTAAAATACTTTACAATAATGGTAAAATATTAAGCTGACAGATAGCAATTTAAAACTAGGGTTTACTGAATTAGACATGGTGTTGCCATCTATTGGCGAAAATACGAAATATCCCAAAAGTGGAAATCTTTTTATATTTATTCTTGTATTAATTATTATACACCTCCTACTAAAAACTTTTCAATACTTGATAAACTATACATAAAATCTAATAATTATATTAGGAATAGAGCACTGAAATTATATTAGCTTGATCAAAATTGTTTAAAATTTTTTTCAACAAGAAATTAATTTCTAACACATATTTCGAATTTTTCAAGCTAAAACGACATATAACTTCCCGCATTATTCCTGTTATGCGTACATGGTAACTAAACACGTCTGACTTCCTACTGAAAACTGTAAAGAAGTACAATTTCAAACATGTTTATAAACATATAGATCAAGAATTTAGTAAAGACAAAATGAAAGAGAAAAATAATCCAGATTATTAAAGTTTTTTTCATCAGTGTTAGAATAATTCATGTAATAATTTTAATTTAATGCTTGTAAATAAATAAATTGTGCAAATAAAGGATTATCAAAATATTAAAGTCACTTGCAGGACAGTAATATTTTGCACAAAGGAGCATTATTACAATACAACGACAGCTAAAATGTGAGAATACCAGATTTTTACAAAATAATACTTTGTTCAAACTTGACTATGATGTATGTGTACAGAACAGTAAATAAAAGTACATATTCTCTAAAGAGAGTCATCCATTTACGAGAGAATAGTTTTAAATAAATTCATTTAATAAAATTAAATACTTTTTGAGTTGAATTTATATAATTTTTAAAGGAATAAAAAATTTGAAACGCAAAATAACATCTTCGGTTGATCGCATTTAATCTTTGATCTATTTATCATCTTTAGATAACACTAGAAAACAAAATACTTGGGTTGAAAATATTCATCTGGGGACTGAGGTTGATGTTCAAGAACTGTTTTGAATACAAAGGAATATTATAATAGGTATCCTTAAAATGAGATATTTTAAAGCGATAGTCCCAAGAAATTTAATGTTATTTCGCTATAAGATTTTGGTTTCTTTATATTTAATTTTTTTACAGTTAGTTAACTGGATATAATTCCTAACAATATATATTCAGTTTTAATGGAGAGAAAATCAATATCAATTGAAATTTAATAGAATTAATAGATATTTTTATAGTTTACTCAAAAAATTAATAGTTTGGGCTTTTAAATATACTTTGATTTGAGCCCTTGATCGTTGTTATCGGGTACTGACTGTGTATAAAAATATTGCAACTTCACCTAAATTAAATTTTCGGTTCCCATTTCATTAATAAAGGTTAAATGTCCTGAAATTACTTTTTGCATAATAATCCTTCCTTCTTACAAGTAAATCAGAAAATAGTGAGGGAATTATTTATATATATATATATATATATATATATATTTATATATATATATATATATATATATATATATATATATATATATATATATATATATATATATATATATATATATATATATATATATTCTTTGTAAAACCAATATTAGAATTCTGGGGAAGGAGGTCTTGATAGGAAGACTTATAAAAGATGCTTATGATAGTCTGAATACAACTTAATTGTTCTCAACAGCTGACAAAACTTTCCTATCTCTAACTGTTTGGCTTGATTTTGTGACCACAAGATAATGACAGGACAGAGATGTCCAGAAATTACACGTTCCACATATTTTAGGCTAAATGCTCAAAAATTATGGTTTTAGTCAGCTTTTCTAGATGGCAGCACTGTTAAACATACATATTCTAATGGCAGATGCTGGGAGAGGAAGGGAAGATTCTCTTCCTGTTCCATGGACAAAAATATTTCGAATAAAACTCCTAAGATGATGGATGGAGCCTTCAAAACTGGAACCGCCCCTTCATATCAGTCTCTTTTTTTTTTCATGTTTTTGAAAGTGTGCAAGTTCAAATCAAAGAATTAAATTTTTGGAGAATTCCCTTCTACCTGAAATACGAATATTATATCTCATAGATGGCGCTACAATACTAGTTCAACTACAAATATTGTGCAATAGTCTTGACTTTTCCAGGGTAAAGGCTACTTCTAATTTTTTCAAGGTGTTGCGGTCCACCCAGTGACGTAGGTGTGGTGAGCTAAAAAAAAAAAAGGTCTACAATATTTATTATAACTTAATAATAAATACGGAATATGTACTTACCTACATAACTACAAGAAAAAAACTTACTCTTTTAAAACCGAGTTCAAAGCAAATCGCGTCGGTGTTCCATAAATATGTTTCTTTTAGTATGCGCGTCTTAGGTCTTAGTAAAGGCGGTCACGCCAAAACGTCTTGGTGGTCCACCGGTCGATCGCGATCGACTTAATGCCCACCCCTGGTCTTGACAGTTCATAATACGCAAGAGACGTCGAAATATGGCAGATAAAATACATATATGAGATGATTTAAATATCAATTATGATTCTAAAAAACTTAATGACATAGTTACATTAATTTGATTTCAATTACATCATTTTAGAAGTGTATGTTTATATATATAACCAATGTAAAAGAAGAGAAAGGAAATTATGAACTAATTGAAGATTTAGAAAATAACTGTTCAGTAAATCAAAATCTTTTAAAGACTGTAGATACTGATGTAGATTTTTTATTCCAAACGGAAATAAAACTTTCGCTAAAGAATAGGAAGACAAGATTATTTTGGCTGTATTCCGACCGCAAAGAAAATTAAAGGAAAATTCGTGAATAATTAATTTTAAAGTACGGTAAACCTTTTGTTTACAACATTTTGTTCGTGGACAGGGATTCACGAACATAATATTGTGCAGATTGTTCATACTAACGAAAAATAATATGTTAAACTACTAAACTTACTAAACATATTTTTTTTTTCGTAACAGCGGCCAATATATGAATTTCTGTTATACATTTAAAGTTGAAAAACATGATAACCAGGGTCTTTCGAAAACTGAAAAATTTAACTATTTAAAGAGTTAGCTTTGGGGTTGCGCTGCATCAGCCTGGACGATTTTACAATGTCAGAATCTAACTACGATTCAGCATTAATAATTTTAGAAAATTTTGGAAGAAGAGAAGTTATTATTGATTCTCACACGTCCAAACTTCCTAACATAAAATCCGTTTATATCAACTCAAATGACATTCTAAAAATGAAAAACATTACACGATGACATTGAAACTAATATGAAGTTTATTGTCCCTAGACGCAAGCCTAAAGCAACTAGGACCATAGCTGTAATTTCAAAGAATATACCGAATGATTTGACGTCAGAATATAATCGTAAACAAACAAATGCGCGCACACACACACACACACATATATATATATATATATATATATATATATATATATATATATATATATATATAGAGAGAGAGAGAGAGAGAGAGAGAGAGAGAAACTTTACTAGCCGGTCACCCCTCAAAACGGCCACATTTTATCTGAACTTACAATTGTTATCGTTTACAATTTATTTCAAACAGAAATTCAATCGTGAGAACGAACGTATTCCATCAACAATGAGGCGCCAAAACCAAAGGAGTTCAAACAGAACAGGTCAAGGTTGAAAATTGAGACTTCACTTTCTAAACTGGAGCCGTATATATCATCAACTCAGTTTATTGCCTCAGTCACCGATTAGAAAACAACCTGAAATTGCAAGTGTTGGTTTTTTTTTTTTTTTTTTAAAGGGCCGTTCCCAAATATGTAACATATTTAGTGTTGAGGAAAAAGAATATTTTGAAATCGGAAGGCAGATGTTTTCTGTGGCTTGGTTTAAAACATCGATTAAGGGGACTGCAAATCCTGTTTACTCTGCATTAATTCTAAAGGAAGATGTAATCAAGTTATCTTCTTTAAATTACACAAACCGACGCAGCAAAATAAAACGAAGCAAGATGAGGAAGAAGTCATATCAGCAATTTCTCACGACAATAATAGTATACTTTTGACAAATTTGCTACGCAAGCGTCAAAACAGAAAAACAAAAGTTGTTGATTAAAGTTCTTCTCATTGCGGTTCGGTACGTAGCTTAGTAACTCGTGGAACCACCCTACGTCGGCTCATCTCTCTTTATTCTGTTCCCCAGCTCATCGGTCTCACAGACCGCCACGCTACAAAATTAGGATATTTTCCTATTTTTATAAGTTTTACGCAGTTATAAGTCATCAATGCAAAACTACTGCCACCTCTCGTTCTTGAAAAGGGTAAATAAAAAATAGATTATTCAACAAAAATTTCAGAATCCGATTCCTCAATCTGTGATAGTGCGAGAGAGACAAAATGTCTGGTTCGTTGGCAAACAGGAGGAATTCTTCCAGCCATGCTAGCTACAACAATAAAACAAAGATCTTGAAAATAGAATGCAGACAGACTGACAGATAACTAGTACGGTTCAAGGCTTATCGGTCATACAGGCCAGTAAAAATTTAAACCAGTTCAAGGCTCATCGGTCCAAAAGACCGACTATGTTTGCAAAGATTAAATTCACCGACAAAATACGAGCTGCCGAAAATCTCCGAAGTGTTGTACTTGAAGGTCAGGACCCGACTGAAGAACTCACAAACCCTCAACAGTCTGATCACTCCCAACACCACCTCACCCTTCAGAACAGATGCAATAGCGGTCTCCTAGACTGATGAGCCGACGTAAGGGTTAAGCTGAAACTTGACATAATAAAAAAGAAAATTATCGGTCTAAGGACGGCAACATATCACCTATTATTGAACGACACTTTTCACATTCAAAAGCAAAGATTAAAGCTCTATATTCTCGGAGCAAATATTTAGTTCAAATATACCTCCTCCTAAATCAAAAGAAATAAATGGAAAGAACGAGAGTCGTGTTCATTGAAGATATAGGGTAGGTGGGGGCAAAGGTTTGCAGTTTTGAGTTTTGGGTTTCTTACGGGCCTCCGTTAGATCCTATCGCCCCAAAAAGTCACTTGTATTGTAGTTGGGTATCCCCTCTACCTTCTATAAAATAATGAATTTTTTCCCGAAATATTTAGTCACCGAATTTTTAATTTTACCAAAAGACCTCTTTGCGAACCTTTGCCCCAATCGGTGGGGCAAAGGTTCGCACTGCAAACCTTTACCCCACTCGTTGGTTTCTTACAGGATAGGCATCGAAAATCACAAAAAGAGTTGTCTAAATAATTTTATTTCACATTTTGTAATCTTTTTAAAGGTGTTACATATATGGAAAATCACAAATTGAACAGGTTAATCTCAATAAATTTTTTCTTAAACTAAATAACTTCAAAATGAAATATCAACTATTAACACAGAAAGTTGAATCTAACAAAAAATTCACAAAATGAAAAGGGGTTAATCTCAATAATTTTTTTCTTAAACTAAAGAACTTCCAATTAAAATATCAACTATTAACACTATCGTTATATTATATCTTAGGCTTTACTTATTCTTTTAAAACCCGTAAAAATTAAGCAAATTAAGGGGATGGGGGACATTACAAAGCAATTTTTGAAATTTTTACCTCAGAGATATGAAATTGGGCATAAATATTCATTAAAGTAAAACTATTTCAAACACCTTATAAAATTTTATAAATATTTAAAATTTTATTTTTTATATTTAAAAAATTGAAATTTTTATTATGTTTTTTAAAATGCTCCTTGCGATCCAATTTTTAACCTTATCCTTAATTTTGCATTTAGATTGCTTATATATTTTGATCAGGGTTATGTTTTGATTTGTGCTTTCGTTGAATAATTAATTTTTAGGAAATATTTTTATGCTTCTACTCTGAATTCTCGGGAAATTTTTGTACTTTTCCACGCTTAAGTTAAACTTTGATAATCTGAATGATGTCTAAACCTGAAATGGATACATAACTTTATTTTAATGTATAAGAGGAGTCTTTGTAATAAATTTTATAAAATTTCGTCAAAAATTGTGACGCAAGGAGCATTTCAAAGACTTGCAAATCTGGAAATTACTCATTTAGAGTTTTTTTTTCCCTAACCAGACCTTCGAAGCTTATAATGTCTTGTAACAACATTTAATTCCTTTATCTTGTAAAATAGGTCTTTGTTCAGAGCTATTTTATTTTTGTGTTGTACTAATTTATTTTATTTTTAATTTATGGCTTTTCAAGCATTTTACAAAAAATTTTCTGATTAAAAACAGGCAGTTTTTATCAAAAACCATAATTTTTTTTCAAATTACAAAAATGTGAATTCCCATTAATAATAAAAGACGTTGTTAATAAGGATTCCTAATGAAAAGAGGACATGAAACAAATGTTAATAGTTAGAGCGGCAAAGGTTTGCACTGCGAACCTTTACCCCATGACTCCTGCAAACCTTTACCCCATTTCGTGCTGGTTCTGTTTCTGCAGAATGGACGCCACTGTATTTGAGTTAACCCAAAACTTAAGGTAGGATTTGAAAGGTTATTTACCACCCTAACATGCGAAAATAAGCCCAAAACAGTTCGTGAGTTTGAGTGATGCTCAAAATTACTCAAAAGTTCCAAAAAATTACATTAAAAGGGACGAAAATAAACTTATCTCATTTTCTCTGCAAGAGGGGGTCTTAACTCCAACATTTTTTATGAGGCAACTGACTGGAAGTAGAGGAATGCACTGCCTACCCTATTCTTCCTAAAACTCTTCCCGGTCATTTTAAAATGTATGTGCGAACCTTTGCCCCATGCGAACCTTTGCCCCCACCTACCCTATCACTAAAAACGAACTCCTCTGAAAACTTGGAATCCTGTTTGTTAAAAACGCATAAAGGATTTCTAAAATGAACAGTTCAATATCTTTATCCATTAGAGTTATAAATTTTCTCCTGACTAACATTATAAAAAGACAGTTTTTCTTTTGATGTTTGATTTTTATTGATGTGTGTTCAGAACGTCATATTTTTATGTGTTGTTGATTAGTTTATAATTGTATTATACGAAACCTTGTTAAATATCTAAATTTTCCTTCCAATATACATCACTGTTTCATTGATTTCACAACCGTGTAACTCAGTTTATTAATTGATTTATTTTGCTTTACATAATTTTTTTAACTGTTGATTTAATTTGCATTTGTGTTTTAAAACTGATTTGAAGGGAGGTGTTCATATCAGAAGGCTTGATAACACACATCGAGCGGCGGCGAGCTGAAGCAACCAGACAATTTCTTTGCTGGGGACTCTCTGGTCACTCAGTGCAATCTGCAGAGCGTTGTTGCCACAATTTTTAAGATTTGATTAATTTATGTTATATTTATACTGTGTCGTAGTTCTACTTTTCATGTTGCGTCTGCAATCATATCTGATAACTTTCATTTGAAATAAATAACTGTGATTTGAAATATGTTTAACCCTTCAGCGGGAGCGCCAATTTTCGGAACATCAGCAGGCGCGTGTGGAACAAAGTTCAACGTCTCTTTCAACCTTTCTTCCTTTAGAAATAAACATTTTTTTAAAAAAATGAAAACAATAATTCTGCATTTTATAACAAGATATAAAATGTTTATAATATTGAGATATATTTATAATTAAAGATCAAAAGAATGCAGATACAATCGCCTTATTTCAAAACTGTCCGGTTTATTTTATCTAAGTCCAACTTGCGAATTGATTCCTATTATGTCCAAAAACCTAAAAAACAATGCGAGAGTCCATCTTCGTGATATGCGGGATACCGTGTAATAGCTGCACATTTGGTCGACTACATCAACTCCTGCTTTTGTCGTATATTGTAATCCAGTATAATCGCTGGTTTACCACGATTAAATCACGCCTAACAACGGAAAGGAATAGAAGGGTCAGAAAATTACACCTGCATTAGAAAGGGTGTAGCTATAATTAGAAGCTGTTTAGGACATTCAAACCTTATATGTAAAAACAAACCATTCAAAATTACGAAAATGTTGCACTTTATACACGGGCGTTCCCGCTGAAGGGTTAAATCACGCCTAACAATGATTGGAAAGGAATACAAGGATCAGAAAATCATACCTGCATTAGAAAGGGTGTAGCTATAATTAGAAGCTGTTTAGGACATTCAAACCTTATATGTAAAAACAAACCATTCAAAATTGCGAAAATGTTGCACTTTGTACACGGGCGCACCCGCTGAAGGGTTTATAACACAGATTACATGTGAAAATTTGAGAACTCAATACGGAGTTCAGTTGGAGAGGTGTAAAGAATATCTATATAGATGGCACTGCCTCGCCGAAAGGACTCGAATACATCTCCCGCGGTGGAAAGAACTTTGACACTGACCTAGAAATTTTGATTGAGCCCAGTGGCGTAGCGAGGGGTGGGCAAGGGGGTCTATCGTGCCCCGGGCGCCACTCGCACAGGGGCGCAAAATGGTCCTTTCACTAATTCTATATATTATATTACTATATGTTTTTCGGAAAGGGGGGCGCCAAAAAGGTATCGTGCCCCGGGCGCCAGTTATGCTCGCTACGCCACTGATTGAGCCCGGGCCCACCTACCCTATTTCGAATTGGACATAAATCCATTCTTCATTTTGTTGTTAGTGTACCTAAATAAAATCTTTTGTTTTTCTTGTCTTGAACTAAAGTTTTTAATATTCGAACCCTTGACTCGCTATTATCCTTCAGTGGTTGAAACTAAAAGAGTTTGTAAAACTGTAATTTAAAAACACCATAAACGGGGCTGAATAGTGCCGAATTTGTAAAAGTATGGTAAACCTGAAAGTACACAGAAATAAAACAAGTTTGGTTGAGATGAAGTTGGGGGGATGGGGTGTTGCAGGGCCCGATTTAGAAAATTCTTGACTATAGGCCCATGTGGGCGTAAAATTTTCAAAATTGACACACAAAAAAAATTATGAATAATTGTGAAAGTACCATTTTACCAAGAATTGGCTATTTGAAGTGTAGAAGCTTAGAACATTATCAAATAACAAAAAGCAATACAACATATTAACTTCATCATTAAAACACCAATACAATGCAACCAGAAAAACTTATTAATCCCTTTATACACTATAACAAACGTAAGATGAACTATACAGATAATTATGCATATGATGAACCAACCAATCAAATTTGAAAGGATATATAAAAAAATTGCTATAAAAAAGGTAAAATAAAAAAAAATTGCATTGGGAATTTTTTCTTTTAAAATAAAAATTTTGAGGGGGGGGGCACAACATTCAGGGGCCCCTAGGCTCGGGCCTACTGGGCCTAATGGAAAATTAGGGCCTGGGTTGTTGAGTAAAATATATTTACAATTATATTTCATAAAGCTCATAACTAAGTTTAGTAGAAGCCTAGTGAATTATTTTAATTTCATTACAGTCGGCAAGGAGAGGAACCTTTTGTTTTCGACAACATCATATTAATTTTAGTAAGACGCTATCGTGCTAAATCGATACCAAAACCACATACCAACAAGTACCTTCTGAAAAGAGTAGGTACATCGGAATAAAATTTATTTCTTAAATATTTTAAGATAATGCAAATCAACTGAAAATAGAACCTTCAAAAGCATCGTTTGGCAGACTGAAGTCAGTTTTTGGATTGTTTCACTTAACTTTACATTTCCCCAATCTTGCGAATTGACTGAAAAATTAATATAAATTATTCCAAAATAAGTATTTCTTTCGAGGTAATATACAAAATTTGCTTGAATTCTCTTACCTGGGAGTACTGCGTGTTGCAATCACAAATATTGCAGTATCACGAATATTGCAGTAAAATGCAGACTGAGTTTGTCTCTAATTCAGTACAGCAAAATCGCGCACTAAAGAACCATATTTGTAAGGGTGAGATACCATTGAAAAGTAAAATCAGGATAAAATAACTTTCGTCAAAATCTATCCACGGGTAGCCGACTTTATAAATATTTAAAAGCAGATTTCGTAACTTATTCATCATTAAATTTCGAAGTTTAAAGATGGTTCAGTTCAAATTTCAGTGCTGCCATCTGTCGGCTGAAAGAGTAAATTTGTTTTGTTACTGTCGGGAAATTGGCGCTATTCTCGGTTGTGTGTCTCTAAGAAGGATATGAGATGAACGAATGTTTTTAAAAGCTTCCAAATCAACCCAAATTGGTTTCGTTTTTAAAAAAATCTTGGTAAGCACAGACAAATTATTTCTCCAAATAAGGAATAGCTTTTAGTTCCATATATTGAACTATGAATAAGAGTTAGTTGAAACATTTCATTAAATTATCTCAAACTGAACCTTTATTTCAGTACTATGTTGAAATAAATTGTACTTCCTCACAACCCGTAAATAGCCGTATGACCAACAATTTATGGGAGCATAATATACAATTCAGAATAATTCCTAATCATTTTAAACCAACAAGTCATGGTTGGTCCAGAACTATTATAAGCTCTTCTAAATCTTAACTATTAGCACGAGACAGCTAAGAGACCAATAAACCTTAAACCAGCGCTAGAACAATTCCGATAACAAATCCTTTCCGGAGATAACTCAGTTTTAAAATAAACAATTTTAGTAAGCGGCCATTTATAACTATTCCCAACCCCTTGAACAATTTCAGACACTCGAAATATTTCAACCACCCCTTCAGCTCTCTCTCTGCCAACGTAAGCGACGAGCCCGTAGCATTTCTGATCTCCCAGCGATTCGAGGAATGTGTCTTCTGACAGGCGCTACCGAGTTATTTGTAAAGCGACACACGGACCTCTTTTTTTCCCAAATATTAGGTAGCGTAAAGTGTGGTAAATACCTCTGGACCTGTTGCATTCGTGCTTAATTTGTTAGAAAATACAACAAGGAATTTAGCACTCTCAGTGACTGATTTTTTAAGGTTTTTTTTTTTTTAAATTAGAATGTGGGCAATTTTTTTTTCTTTGCAGTAAAATAACTTGGCACATTCCAAGCGTAGGTTATATAGAGGCTTACTGAAGTGTCTTAAATATATTTAGTATCGATAACTGCATAAAATATTTTTATATTAACCCTTCAGCCCATGTACAGAGTGCAACATTTTCATAATTTTGAATGGTTTGTTTTTACATGTAAGGTTTGAATGTTCTAAGCAGTTTCTATTTATAGCTACACCCTTTCTAATGCTGATCTGATTTTTTTACCCTTGTATTCCATTTCATTCACTGTTAGTCGTGATTTAACAGTGGTAAACCAGTGATTGTACTGGATTATAATACGACAAAAGCAGGAGTTGATGTAGTCGACCAAATATGCAGCTATCACACGGTATCCAGCATATCAAGAATATGTTACAATCTCATTGTTTTTTAGGTTTTTGGACATAATAGGAATCAATTCGCAAGTTGTCCTTAGATCCATTAAACCGGACAGTTATGAAATAAGGTGATTGTATCTGCATTCTTTGGCCTTTAATTATAAATATATCTCAATATTATCAACATTTTATACCTTGTCATAAAACGCAGAATCATTATTTTCAATTTGAAAAAAAAAAGTTTATTACAAAAGGAAGAATCAAGGTAGAGACGTTGTGATTGTATAAGGCAGAATAGTATAATTCCCCCGCGGTGTGTGGCCAAGAACAATTCAATTGTAAAGGCTGCAGAGGTAGGGGTAAATAGGGGCTTGTAAACCAGGAGGAAATAGAAGAATAACTGTTGGTGTGGTCATTGATAGCGATCAAAAGTCTATAAATATTTCAAGATCGGTCGTTATTTTATGACCCACAGTAAAACCTTTAGATGATAAGGGTCAAAGTGGTATTGCAAATGAAAATTATGGTGGGGAGGTACTTCGTAGACTATGGACAGGGGCAGTATAATAAGGAATCAATTGGGGCAGGAACTACTGAGAGAAAAACAGCCCACTGCCCAATGAAAAAGAGGGGCAGTCCAGAATGCCCCCCCCCGTAAATGGACAACAGCCAAAAGTAAAACGTTTTGGCTGTTGCCAAAAGTAAAAGTTTACAAGTAAAAAAGAGAAAGGAGAGAAGGTCCAGATTTATCTCCGACTTTTTTCTTAGAGTTCAGATCATACAGAGTCTCGAGTGCTTCAGAGTCTAGGAGTAGCGCCAGTAACCAAGATGATCCGGTATATGACGTGATTTTGGGTCCCTGTCGTCGATGCCATCTTTCATCGCTGCATACTTCAGCTGTAGTAAGTGCCTCCCCATAGACTCTAAACATCATTACTTTGACCATATAGTTTGCCTCTGCTTCTGAGTTCTCGTTTGTAAAATGTTAATATGAAAGGGAATATTGTGCTAGTAGCAATTACACTTTAAATGAATTTTGTGAGTTATTAAATAAATGTATGTCAATGGCCAATGCCCTGTCTTCCTTGCTCCAACACACGCATGCATCCATTGTTTTAAGGTTATTTAATAACCAATACACTTTGTGCCACGCGCTCCTGCTGGTGTTCCAAAAATTTGCGCGCCCGTTGAAGGGTTAATAATACTAGCGAGTTACCTACCGATTTTAACATAATTATTAAAATTGAAAATGATTAAAGGCTGGTTTCATTTATTTTAAACTTAACATCAGGAGGCTCATTAGTTAACCTCGCAAGGTATTCAATTTTTACGACATTAAGCTGTGGAAACTTGTCCCCTCGGTATTTTTTTTAATTCCATACATAGGCATATGCATATTTTTGAATTCTGATTATTTTTCCATCTATAAGTAGATTTCTGAATGCAATGCAGGTGCCTAGTGGTAGAGCGTTGGCTTTCGGTGCCAAGGGTGCTCGGTTCGTATCCCGACTTGCGCCATTTAATACCTTCGTGTCTAAGCCAGATATGAGCACGTTAAATTCGTAGACCGGTAAGTCCCTGTTTGAGGTCAGAGAGGGTGGGGAAGGATACTTTCCCCCCAGATGTCACTCCGTGGTGTGTTCGGTCAAAATTGGGGTGGCACTTACCGAAAATAGACTCCGACCCTTGTGGTGCTATTGTAAACCGGAGCCGCACACCTCTGTTGCAAAATCGAAAGTGGTTCAGTGATAAATTCAAAGAATAATAAAATAAATCAGATGCACGGCTAAACATTACAAGGAAATTTAATAACACGCAAAAGAAATGACGAACATGAGGGTTAAAATCCCAGTCAAGAATACAAGCATCTAGCTCGTTCGAAATAGGACCTATCGTCTCGTATTAAAATCTTATTCTATCTAGTTCGAATCAGAAACCTAACGTACAAGGTGCGGCCATTAATTTCCAGAACTGATCTAATAACTCCAGAAAATATTACATGAAATACATAGCCATTTAATATTTTTCGAAGTAACTCCCACCTGCCGTAATGCACTTCTGTGCTCGACTGTATAAGTTTCGAAAACAACTTTTAAAGTTCTCTTTCGGAACGCTCTTTGATGTGGACGTCACCGTTTTCTTGATGGCTTCTACATTCTCAAATCTTGTTCCCTTCAGCAAATTTTTCAGTTTTGGAAACAAGAAAAATCTGCCGGTGCTAAGTTCGGAGAGTATGGAGGATGCTGCATCTCCACGACCTCATGCTGGGCCAATTTGCTGAAGGAACAAGATTTGAGGATGTCGAAGCCATCAAGGAAAACGGTAACGTCCACATTAAAGAGCATACCAAAAGAGGACTTTAAAAGTTGTGTCTGAAACTTATACAGCCGAGCACAGAAGTGCATTACGGCAGGTGGGAGTTACTTCGAAACATATTAAATGGGTATGCATTTCATATAATATTTTCTGGGTTTATTAGATCAGTCCTGGAAATTCATGGCCACACCTTGTATATTAGGTAGAGAGGGTACGAGATTATCTCAGTCAAGCAGCGCCACCAAACGTCATCTATAATTATTTAAGCACAGTAGCTCTACCTAACTGAAACTTTCTCAAGACTTCAGCAAGCAAAGCCTATATGAACCTGGTCTGGAACACTTCCAGCCAGGAAAGCAACAACAACAGTTTAATGTCCTTGCATTTCTGAGAATTTCAAAATTTTAAAAACTGTGCACTCTTAACCCTTTCAGGAGTAAAAACATCCACCGTTTGCACGGTGCAGATTTTTTCCCGAATTTTTTAACCTAAAGAATCTGGAAAATTTTTCCAATTAAAGGTTGCAAAATGTTTTTAGTTCTTTAAACTGATAACAGATGGCCCCTTGACCATGACACACCCTTGGGTCGGATCCGACCCCCACCGTACCGTTTGAGGGTTAAACCTACAGTGATGGTCTCGAAGGAAACCCCACCCTAAGAGTCCATTTTCTTACTCTCCAGTCATCGCAGCTTCTCCAGGGGAAGTGAACTGGCTCGGGAGTAACTTTTCGGCTCTGATGGGTTTTTCATTTGTGATTGATTGGCGTTCTTATGAAATCTCCAACCTGAACAGTGAGTTTTTATGGCTTAGATAAACCATAAACTTTAAATTCAGGATCTGATGTGAATTTGGAATATTCACAAGGAACTACAAGTGCTGCTTTCTTACTGGCTCAAGCTGGTTGATGAGTGGTTCCTTGAAGTAAAGCTAGTTTATGTTTTTCAGGATTACTTGCTGTTCTTAGTTTTTTTAAGTTTTGAAATTCGAAATTCTCGTTTCATTCTCATACCTTCTTGCGATATCGAGTTTATTGAGGAATTTGCTACTACGTACTCCAATTATCCAGCACTGTTCCTTGCTCGCCAAAGGGGGTGAACGCAAAGCTGGATAGGTTTGTGACGTATAGCTGGAGTTCAAAAAATTTAAAAGCCCCAGAACACTTCTGTTAAAGAAATCGACCGATTTCTTATTTGGTTGTCACTTACTATGTCACTTAGCTTGACGTCTTGCCCCACTCTGCTACCCCAATATAATAGCCTTTTCGGTTGCAGTTCACCCAATCTGACTGATCTGCTGCCCTCCCCTCTCTATTAACTTTTATTTTATACTGGTTTATACGCAGCCTTTGTTTTAGCCATTGATTTTACTGTTAAGCTTTCATTTTACCTATTACTTATTTATATATCACTGAATCTTTTTATCATATTTTTATATCATCGTTTTTATTACCTATATATATCACCGCTTTTTTATCACCTTCATATATCATCACTTTTTATAAATCATATTCTTTTTTTTACATATATTTTTATCGTGTTTACACATCTTTTTTATCACCCTTTAATATAATTTTTTCACGTTTGCACGCCTTTTTATTATCGAAGAGAGTTGGTTTTAAATCTGTGATTTCCGCTGTTGATTCGAGTCTGACGCTTTTATATACAATCAAACCTGTTTTTGTGCGGTCTTTTTTATGAGAATTTTTTTTGTGTGTGCGATTTGTTTTGCGCGATTTCTTTTTTTGTGCGATTTATTTTGCGCGATTTCTTTTTTTTGTGCTATTTATTTTGTGCTATTTTTTTATGCGGTATATGAATATGTAAAAAAGAATTAAATTATATATTTGAAATTCCAAGAAGAGCTTCGATCGTGTATATTTGGCTATCGCAACGTTTACAAGGAGCTGATCAAACGACCGTCGTCGAAAAAACTTATCACCAACTACATGGTAACAAAAAATAAATCAACTCTAATACGTATCTTGAAGTGACGAAAGCGATTACGAACCAGTTCATCAGAAGAATATGCGCGTTTTGGACTACGACGTGTAGTATCAAATTATGTACATTTTGAAAATTTCTCCATGTTTAAAATGAGACATTAAAATTTTTAAAAATGTTTCCATGTGTAATTTAATTATTTATTTTGTTTGGAAAGCCCTTTCTTGCTATTTAATAAAGCTTTGACACATTTTTCTGAGACTTTTTATGATGAAAAAATTTTTTTTATTATGTTGTGAAAAATTATTTGTTAGAGTTATTTATGAAGTTTCTGGAATTTTTTAAAAATTTTTTTGGGTGTGTGTGTGTGCGGTCCCTATCTACCGCACAAAAACAGGTTTGACTGTATATTCTTTTCCGGCTCCAGTCTTGTGTTTGGCGCTTTATGTCCTATTTTTGATCTTGCGCCATAAAACCCCAACCAACCAACCAATCAACAAACCAACCAATTCATTTGAGATTGTTAACTTTTAATCCATCATTAACACACTACATTTATAGAAAAAAAGCTTATAAGAAAGGATATTCAGAATATAAAGAACGTTAGAAATCGTCTTATTGCCAGGATAGTCGCTGTAGTAGCTTCCGACCTGTGGAAAGAAACAATTATTGTTGCATCACATAGGTGGCGTTTTTGTATTCGATAAAACAGGAATGAATTAATGGCGGTTGCCCGTGAGTGACGAAACTGTGTCTCTAATGTATAATTTACTGTAAAATGATGTTTTGTTGATATATTTGCTTTTCTGAGAACCAATGTCTCCAAATTTTGATTTCATTACAGGAAATGAATAAGAGTAATTTCCTGTAATGAAGGAGCAAGAAATTACACAAGTGTATGAGTCTTCGTTAGATTCTAACGTCAGAGAAAATGCTTTGTTTGAAATTTATTTTAAGTGGTTAACTCGCAAAATTATTATAAATTTTCATGTTCGGGGAAATTGTTGTTTTTATAGGCCACCGATTAAGGAAATTTATATCTTAAACAATGGAGCTACCCCGATATTTGAGAGGGGCTTCAGGCCAACCCAGGAGTTGATAAAATCTCGAGATGAAAGATAATACCTGTATTAGTTTTTATAGGTCCCACAATGAAAATGAAGATATAAACTATCTTCTTTCCCTTAGAAACAAATTCTCCCATCTTAACTGCCTTAAAGTTTATTTAAAAGGTTTTAAATACATTGTTAAGATTCCAGTGTGTTATTTAGAAGTTACCTCACATCTCTCTTAAACCATGTATTTGGGAAAAAATAAATTTTAAACTTGCGCTTCCCATGTTATATTTTATTGATCGCCAAGGATCAACGGACATGTCGACTGTACATCAACCTCATTATTATTCCAGATCATTAATTAAAGTGGCGTCATTTATGTGTATTATTTGCGTTATCTCGTTATCACTGGTCATGTTTATGTAGTGTTTAACATAAAAATAGAAATTATGCGTAACAACTGGGAAAAAAACATTCCATCAAGAGGAGTCAACGCAGTTTCCTCTTTACGACATTCAATGTGTAATAACCTTCAAGTATACCAGACGGTGTTTTGTACCTAGCATGTTTAGATCATTATCTAGTCACTACTGAGAAAAGCAAATATGTTTCATTGAACTTATTCCTTTCTCTTAATCCCGGAAACTATAGCAGCGGAGACGTTATTTGCGTTGAAATTAGTAATTAGTTATGCAGTGTTCGTTCCATTAAAATCATTAAGATAAAATAGACGCAATAATGATATGAAGTAATTTTATGTAAGGTATTGTTAAACTATCTATTTCCTTCATTTTAATTAGAGAAAACGTGCACATAATCTTAACGCTTTTTCTACGTGTTCATGCGTTTGCGTGTTAAACAAACATTCTTTATAGCAGAGACGAGGCGTTGAATATACACATAGTGACCCAGGCCAACTACATCGAGACTGGATTAATCCATGAGTTACAAACCACGAACAAATATTCATATTTTATGACAAGCAAGTAAAGAGAATAACTGCAAGATGAACAGCCTATTCTCGTAACAGTAAAATAGAAAAGGCCACGAATATCTCATTCACTTTCTTTTATATACGAGGGGAAGGAATGCCCTGGAATGATTTAAAGATGACCCCGTGACAAAAACTTAAGAGTTCTGATTGTCCAAAGCAGCTTCCGTCATGTACTGAGGGGGAAAATATAGGTATTAAAAATTTGCCAGGCTCCATTGTCAGAGGCCACTTGTCTAATACAGAAGTATAATATGCAGAGTGTTTTAGAGATAAGGTTTGTGGTTTCAAACAGGTTTAAGGAAGGATTGTTTCTAAAAGATGGTATTTACCGTATTTTCCGGTGTATAGGAAGCACTTTTTTTCCATCGAAATACACCTAAAATATGGGGAGCGTCTTATGCTCCGATAATCAAAATTATGAGTTGAAATTTTAGTCTGTCTAAAACTTCTTGTTTATATTAATATTCATGTATAAGTATTCACTTGATGTAGTTAGTAACTCACTTGATGAAATAGGTGATGATTTGTTACAGGAAGACCCAGTTTCTGAAGAACAGGCTCTAAATGATTCTTCATTTAGCTCTGTACATAAAATTTTGGGTTTTGAGAAATCTGATTTAAAGGTACCAAAATACAATGTTCCCTAGTTGCATTTTTATGGACATAAATAACTATAAAATTAGTCTAGTAAATCATTATGGAAATTTATGAAAAAGATGTCGAATATTTTTTTCCTTAAAAAAATTATAAAAAAGGCGTGTGTCCTATACGCCGGCAAATACGATTTTAGATCTATAAGCTTATCATGCGCTCCGGTTTCAAGGAAGATGCCGAAGTCGGTTTTTATCAAGTTACATCAATTTGAGCCCATTAGTCTTTTAGAATCAGTTTGTTAAAGAATCATTAAATGTTCATAAATTAATTAATCCCTTCGTAATGGTACATCGATTTCTGTGATTTTTCTAATTTTAGTTAAAAACGGAGATAAATTGTACGATGAAGTCATAATTGATAGGGAATTCTAGTCTTCGGAAAATGAATGGTAAAAATCGTCAATTGAGAGACAGAAGACAAACGGATTGATCTCTTATAGCAGTGTTTCCCAACAGGTGGTAAGCGCACCACTATTGAACCTGACATAGATTCTCTAATAAGAAATAAGCATAAGCAACAGCAATTTTCTCATTAAGCCTCCTGATAAAGACATTTTAGTGTTGGGAACTTGTATTTGCCATTTGTCAATGGTAATTACGGCTTCTTCTAGTTTTATGGATTCATTTTCTGTATTTTGTTTTATTTATACTAAAATACATTTTGTAAAGTTATGCATATGTGTATAGAATTTATTTGACCCCCCCCCCTCAAAAAGTTATAACATAACCAGTGGTACGCCACGAAATTACAAAGTTCTCAGGTGGTACTCAAGTATAAAACGGTTGGGAATCACTGTCTTATGACATTTTAAGAAATATTTTACTATCAAGTGCAAACTAAGTTTTCTTCTCTTTCTCTATTAACGATCGTAAACTAACTTTCGGATGAAGGCTGTTAGTTTTGCATCATAAACAATGAATATGTTTGGTTGTACTGAAAGAAATGTGAATAAGAATGGCTGCCTTAATGATGCTAAAAATGAAAATGGAAAGCCGTACTAATGACATCCGATTTGTAGTTTTGCATAAAATAAACAAAGCAGTCAGTATTGTGTGTAGGAACATAAAAAATTTCCTGCTGGTATCATTGTTTTAAAGAGTGCTGGAAACTGTTCACAATAGTCTCCGTTAGCTTTCTAGCCAATTAATGCGGCGAAATGTTACCACATGACCTGAAAATAATACATGAAACACACAATAGGATCTTGGCACCAGGTTTAGGAGTAAATTTGACTTTCCGTGTTGTAGCAAGAAAAAAAAATTGTCTTTTCCCCAAAATCAATTTTGACATTCCACTGACATCACAAGGTGAGAGAAGTTACGTGCTCCTCTACAGGATCTGAGGTTTGTCGTAATCCGGTGGCTGGGAAGCATTGATCAAGGCTTTTTGGCGCCAGACAGACAAGAAAATGGAAAGATCTTTAATCATTTTTTGTAAGACGACGAGGGTTTCAGTCATGACCTGGCTTCCAAGGTACTTTCACGCTCCTTAATGAAACCTGGAGAATCCAACCATTGTTTCGAAAACAATTGTTGAAACAATGTTGTGAATAGTTTTTAGCGCTCATATTGAGTGATAAAGCTCTAGTCGTAATGAAGGATACTTAACAGAAATCTCAATTATTTATTGCTGTTGGCCAATCATTCCTAAATTGCATGTATGTGCATGTGGAGGGGGGAGGGGGGAGAAAATCAGAGGTTTGCATTTAATGAGGTTATTTCTCAACAACAGTCATTTGAATCTGATTAAGGGCTGATTACGTTGAGATAATGTACCAACCCAAGAGAACTCACAATGTCTGACCAATATCAATATTAACATTTGTTCTACTCAGTTCGTGTTTTCCTCATGGGCTTGTGGCGGCCCTGTGGTACAGCGCGCTGGTTTTTGGTGCTGAGGGTGCTCGGATCGAATCCGTCGCGCCCCGAAAAGTGCCTCCGTTTGTGTCGTCCCTTCATAGGGGTTAATGCTGTTCGCCTACATGGTGCCCCCATAATAAAATGAACACTAAAACTGCGGCATATAGGCGAATGTTTGATGACAAGTGCCTCCGCATTCGGAGTGTTTTCCTTCTTTAAACCTATGATAAACAATACAGGACCAGGGTGGTCGTAAATAGTAGATTCTCATTAATTTATATTTGCAACGGCATATATTTTCATTATCAGGAAAATTACTAATTCCCCTTGAAACTTCACATATGAAGATATACAGAGAGTTCGATCTCCCTTCCATTAAAAATTTCCCTAAAGATTCAGCTTCAAATTTCCATTTAATATCGATTATGATCTACGTCAAAATCCTATCCATTATGACCTAGCTGATGCTGCTGACAAAAAGAGGTCTCGTGCCATTCTCCCTCGTATTATTTTTTGCTCATTGTTTTAAAAAATAGAACAAATTACATGGTTGCCTTTGCAAAAAAAAAAGGTAAAGTAATATCTCTCTCTATGAACAGTTATACACACACACACACACATATATATATATATATATTATATATATATATATATATATATATATATATATATATATATATATATACATACATATACATACATATATATACATATATATATTATATATATATATATATATATATATACATACATATACATACATATATATACATATATATATATATATATATATATATATATATATAAGATATAATTAAAACAATAATGATACACCAAGATAAGCTAAAAAGGATAGTGAAGTTTTGAAGCAAAAAGGAAATTTTTGAAACAAAAACGGAAATTGATGTATTTAAAAAGACGTGAGGGGGATTAAGACCCCTCTATCCTGGTTAAAAGATCTTTTTACATAGCTAAAACTTTCCCAGCATTCGTCATACATCAATTAGAAAATTTAAAACTTTTCAAAAGGGTTTAAGACAGTAAATAGAAAAAGTTAGACATTTAAGTAGAAGTTATATACTATAATAAAATAAAGTGACATAATGTCATAAGAAGATCTCTAAAAACTACCTTACTAAAAACAGTAATTATAAATATAAGAAAAAGCACTGAAAATTCCACAATACATTGAAAAATTACACTACCATTATAAAACACCACATTTTATAAAACCATTAAATCTTTAAAATTCAAAACAGCAGACAAAAACTCTATACCTCCAAGTCCAAGTGCCCAAGGACATCCACGCGCCCAAAACAACGCCGTAGTATATCCACCAGAAAGCCAGCCGGATAACCCGCCTGTACAGCCAGTTCAATGAATTTTTTAACTCTTTTATTCATTTCAATCCTAGATTCACACAGTCTATCACAACGAATTATGTAGTTGTTGACTATATTACGTTTAACATTTTGATGTAAAGCTGTATTCCAATTAGATAGACGGTTTATGTTAAAGTCGTATAAATCTTTTTATCGAATATGCGAAAAGATATTGTTCCATTTGACAAAGTGATGGTTACATCCAAAAAGTTGATTTCATTTTTGGAGTTTTGTTCGGTCTTAGTTAGTTTTATATTAGCTGGATAAAAAGTAGGAGCAAAGTTACAGTTAACCTCGTGAGCAATGAAAATGTCATCTACGTATCTAAAGAAAGCTATATTTTGTAAAAGTGATGATTTAGATTCAAAATAATATAAATATATATCTGCCAAATAGGACGATGATCCACCCCCCATTGGCAGTCCAAATGTCTGAATATAATAAGTTGTACCATTAAATAAATAATTTTCAAACAATATGATACGAAGTGTATTTTTAAAAAGAGTAAAAGTAATATATTCTTGTAAATCAAACCTGTGAAAAAACTCAATTAGAATTGAAAAAAGAAAAGTAGTGTCTATATTATTGAATAGGTCTACTACGTCATAAGATTCTATTAGTTCTATATCGTTTAAAATTTTGATTTTTGATATTAATTGTAAGCTATTAGTGATTATATTGGATCCAAATTTTTTTATTTTAATGAAAAGATTTTTTAAAACTGGTATTATCAATTTATTAGCATAAGTTATGTAGGTACCGAAACCAACAGTTACTGGTCGAAAGGTAATAGGTTTTTTGTGGAATTTGGGAATTTGCAACAAGGTAGGGAAAGGAGAAGGAATAAAGATTTATATTAATTTTTTTATGCAGTTTAACTAAACGTCGTTTCAGAGACAACTCATCAAATGCATATGGTTCGTAAAGTCTATTATTTGAATAAAATTTTTTTACAATTTGAATATAATAATATTTGCAAATAAATGAATAATTAGATGCCACCTTGTCAACATAACTAATTACCAGTTTATTTTGTAGTCCCTTTATAGAGGTCATACTTGGACTATTGAAATATGTTCTAGAACCCTTTAAGGCCAATTCATAACTTTTTAGAAAAGTGATTGAAGTTTTTTGTTTCCATTTTGTAAATGCCTCCAAAGGCAAATTATATTTTAAAGCATTTTTTTCAATGAAGGTGGTGAGGTTCTTATTGAAGGTTATTTCTATGTCTTTAAAACAATTATATCTAAACTTAGTACCCATTTGTATTGCATCACGTAGGTTTTTGTTCGATACTATCTGGACATTACCCGTTATGACATGGTTATGATCTGGATTAATATATTTTGACATTGATTTATGATGACAATCACACTGATAAACTGTGTTTAAGTTTTTTGAATTTAGATTATAATTAAATATTTTACGACTAATTGGTATATTATAAGAGTATGTAACTTTAGGTTGTATTTTACAAGGTAAGTCAGACATAGAATCCTTAAATATTTTATTTATTGGTATGGAATTAAAGGCATTGTTTTTAAATTGTATAACTATGTATTCTGTTTTTATAGGTTGCATTGCTGCAGAAAGATCTATTCCTAATTTTTTAGCTCTAATTTTAAAGGTTTCTAATATTGTAAAATAGTGTTGTAAATATGAAGGTTCGAAGAGGCTTTTATATTTAGGATCTATTACATATTGCCATAGTTTGTTTAACCATCGTTTTTTAATATTGTATATTTTACATTTTATCCAATTAAATTTTACAGAAGTTTCAGACAACAAATCCCTATTTAGTTCTAAAAAAAGGTTTTTATGTTTTTGTATGTTAAGTTTGTTACTACCATTACCGCGTCGCTGTCTTCGCTTTAGGGAGAATTTTGGATCTACTTGTATTGAATTCCCCTTGAAACTTCACATATGAAGATATACAGAGAGTTCGATCTCCCTTCCATTAAAAATTTCCCTAAAGATTCAGCTTCAAATTTCCATTTAATATCGATTATGATCTACGTCAAAATCCTATCCATTATGACCTAGCTGATGCTGCTGACAAAAAGAGGTCTCGTGCCATTCTCCCTCGTATTATTTTTTGCTCATTGTTTTAAAAAATAGAACAAATTACATGGTTGCCTTTGCAAAAAAAAAAAGGTAAAGTAATATCTCTCTCTATGAACAGTTATACACACACACACACATATATATATATATATATATATATTATATATATATATATATATATATATATATATATATATATATATATATACATACATATACATACATATATATACATATATAATATATATATATATATATATATATATATATATATATATATATATATATATATACATACATATACATACATATATATACATATATATATATATATATATATATACATATACATACATACATATACATACATATATATACATACATATATATATATATATATATATATATATATATATATATATATATATATATATATATATATATATATATATATATATATATAAAGCAATAAGTAATAAAAGAAACAGGTTTAAGAAGACTAAGCATTAAAAAAATGAACTAACATTAAGAAATTTACAATATACATAAATAAATAAAAATAAGAAGAAAGGAATGAAGTTTGTAAACTGCGTTGAAAAGACTGGTGTTACTATAAGACAGGCAAAATATTAGAAGAGTTAACTCCTGAAGGTACTCCTTACATCACTTTGAAAATTAATATCTGCAAAAGATGTCATTTTATATAGACACATGTATGATATTATCCTAATTATAAACTCTCAAAATCCATCAACTTAACCATTTTTCCAAATAACCTACAATTAATAAAAAATTAATGCTGAGATTAATTTTCTAGACATAAATATATCAGTAAGAAAAATATAATAACTTATATTTATGATAAAAGGACAAAACACAACAATAAATTTCAACACTAAACTACTTGCCTACGGAATAGTAGTTTTAAAAATATAATTAACGAATTAATTGGAATGAACACGTTTTACTCTCTGAATTATAAACAAAAGAATCGACTGTAATATGAAAAATTAAATTGCATTTTTATTCAATTATTTTTTTCAGTTTATCATTTACATATTTATAAAAAATCTTAATTTTATCAAAATTTATTTCTTTTTTATTATTTTCATATTTATTTATTTATGCTATTGTTAGTTTATTTTTTAATTCTTAATCTTCCTGCACTTATTTTCTTTTCATTACTTTCCAAGTAGTTTCATTCTGCCTTAAAGTTGTATATTTGTGCTCTAATACAAAACTCTTCTCTCATATCTATCCGTTACGTTCTTACTTAACTAGACTTCTGCAACAGACTCCATGCTCATGTTCAATAATTTGATCGCCAGGGGTTTGAACGACAATGTGTTTCACTCTTAGTTCATACTCTCCACTTGTTCTAAATATGGAGTAGAATTTCTCTCCCAATTATTTTAAAAATTCTGTAATTAACGCAGTGTCCACCAACATAGTAGTGATAGCTCATAAGGAACACTGTGCTTTAGTTCCATTTACTCGTCATGGGTACTGAAGACGAAGACGATATGTAAGTATATTAGACGTCTTTTTAACTGTTACTCGTCTTCAGTGCTAAGCCTATTGGCTAAAGGTTCAATAATATCGCCTCATGACTTTAGTTCGAAATTCATTCGTTCGTACTTAGACCATTAGTTTATTGTTATTCTTCCTTTAACCCTTCAGCGGGCGCGCCAATTTTTGGAACACCAGCAGGAGCGCGTTGCATGAAGTGAAACGTCTCTTTCAACCTTGATTATTCCTTTTGTAATAAACTTTTTTTTTCTCAAATTGAAAATATTAATTCTGCGTTTTATGGCAAGATATAAAATGTTGATAATAGTGAGATATATTTATCATCAAAGGCTAAAGAATGCAGATACAATAGCCTTATTTCAAAACTGTCTGGTTTAATGCATTTAAGGAAAACTTTCAAATCGATTCCTATTATGTCCAAAAAGCTAAAAAACAATGAGATTGTCCATCTTCGTGATATGCGGAATACCGTGTAATAGCTGCACATTTGATATACTACGTCAACTCATAATTTTGTCGTATTGCAATCCAATATAATCGCTGGTTTATTACGGTTAAATCACGGCTAACAACGAATGGAAAGAAATACAAAGGTCAGAAAATCAGACCTGCATTAAAAAGGGTGTAACTATAAATAGAAACTGCTTAGAACATTCAAACCTTAAGGCCTTATTATACAGAGCCACAGCTGTGGCGCGCGTTCGCCACAGAACTGTGGCACTGTGCAGTGGCTCTGTATAATAAGCTCCATAGGAAACAATGGTCCGCTACCGCAGCAACAATCGCGCAGGCGAGCCACAAGAAGCCAGGGTAGGCGACTGGAGTGGCTCGCCCAGGTCATAGTCGCGACCTGTAACCACAGCTGTGGCTCAGTATAATAAGCTCCGTACGATTGCATATATCGCTTCGAGTGGCTTGTCTGGGCATGGGAAGCTGTGGCGAACGCGCGCCACAGCTGTGGCTCTGTATAATAACGCTCATACTAGCCAAAACAAGCCCTTCAAAATTACGAAAATGTTGCACTTTATACATGGGCGAGCCCGCTGAAGGGTTAAATCCCATTTGTCTGTCATTCTGTTTTTCCAATCATTATATACAGTTCTCTGCTGATTTTACTTAAAGTTGAGATGTGTTTTAGTGTTAAGTTAATCTTCCTTCTAGTCACTATCCCTAAGCTTTCTTAGACGTCTACTTTTCTGAGAACTTAATTCGTTCGAAGTCTCTTATCATAAGACACGCCTCTTTCTTCTTTCCTACCTGTGTTCGCTTAATCATTTTTAATGATGGTTTGCAATAGCAACAAGAAGCACCACCACGACTCTACGTTTGTGGGCTTGTCCCAGGGAATGCAGTTCCTCCCCCTCATTCTCATTCTCTGGAAGTCTTGTGGAAGAGCTGGCATTCTGCGTACATTTTTAACCTAGCAAAAAGAAACTCAGCAAGTGTATAATATATGTGGAAACTTTAATCCATATGATGTGGTGACAGCAAGAAATAAAAACTGGCTTCTGTCACATTTATTGTTGATCCTCTAATCCAGTGGTCCCCAACCTCCGGGCCGCGGACCGGTACCGGTCCGTGGATCAAATAGTACCGGGCCGCCCAAGGAACATTAAATTATTTCCATTTTATTTACTGTGGTGTATTTCTCTAGGGTTAGTGCGACTTTGTCGGGTTTGTGCTAATTTATACCTTTGTAACAAAAGAAATCTTGTAACTATTTTAAATTAGTTTATTGTTTATTGAACATTTCAAGATTATAAATTAAAATTGCAGTCATAGCCCCCCCCCTCCCTCAGTGGGCCGCGGTAAATTTATCAAACGTTGACCGGTCCGCGGCGATTAAAAGGTTGAGGAGCACTGCTCTAATCCTACATTAGAGTAAAAATTATTAATTTCACAGAAGCATAATTATAATGTTTATAGACATTAATTTCGATAAATTAAAAATTAGAGAGTAAGTGGAATATAAGGAACTAAACCATAGGTTAGTTCCTTTACTGCTACAGAATCTTGCATTATGGTGCGTTGAGCCCTAAATGCGAGATTTCTGTATATTTTTTGTCCACATTCTTCCTGTTAATAATCATCTTGCTTTGTTGAATTATTTACTTTTAGTTATATATGCAGTACGTACTTATGCAGTTTGGATTCAATAAAATATTTAGATAGCATCAATGTTTATGACACACAGTAGTAATTATGTACTGTACTTCAGTTTAAAAACTTTAGTAAATTTAATGTTACAGTTGACTGCAGAACTTCAGTGACGCAAAATCGTGAATAATCTAAACCAGGGGTACTTAAACTGCGGCCCACCAAGCTTTTATGTGCGGCCTGAAGCACTCACACACATTATCGGGCAGGTGCTTTTGTAAACATAATTTGGAAATGAGTGCCTAAAAAATACAAAACTGTACAAAAATGGGCCACTTGCTGCTCATGTTCTTCGCATTAACGTATCTTTGTAAATCATCTCCCAAAATGAAATATACGAAGAACGTATTATATAGAAATCGGCTTTCTGATTCTTACCTTGTTGACGTATTGAGAGTAGCATGTAGCAAGTAGATTTGTCAAAAATAGTCAAAAGTTTGTTTCAACATAAAAAATCGCACTCATTTTTAAATAAACGTTTTGCATGCATTTAGGATTTGAGTTTTATTTTTTACATCATTATATTATGAGATATATTGTACTATGTTGCGACCCGCGTAATGTAGCAAACATGTTCTGGTGTCCCCGAGAGAAAAAAAAAGCCTAGTATGACTGATCTGAACCGAGAAACTCTAAGATAGCCTGTTCATAGAAAATTTTCCATACGAGTAATCAACACTTCCTTTTACCAACAAATTGCTTTACTATCTGTGCCTTTCAGGTACGTGCGACTTTAAAACAGTATAAACACATGTGTAAAAAAACGCAGACAATTGTTTTGCTGATATATTGGGCATCTTCCTTCGTATTGGGACTTGAGTCCCAATGACCTGGTTCTCTGAGGCTATTCACGGAGAAAATGAATAACTACGCAGATCAGATGAAGCTCAAGAAATGCAACTCTGTGTTTCTTTAGCCGGTTTGTGTGAGTGTAATGTCACTCTTTTTCCCTTATGACATTCTTCAGCAGTTGGTACCCCATATGGATTACTCCAGTTGGAGACACTGGAAAGTGCTTTCTCAGAGATCTAATCAGCCTTTATACCAAATATGCCGAGGTCCGAGGAAATGAAGCAAGATCCCAAACAACATCACGTAATTGCTGTAATCTCCAAATCTTCCATCACAGATGGAACGGAATGCAGCGTCCGACTCTCTAAGCCCGAAGAAACTTTCTCCCACAAGCAAAAACTCTACACCTGACTGTCAGGTGCGGAACGCGAAATATTCCATTGCAGAACAAGGACGTCTTTGTCCTCGAACGGAGGAGGGCGTTCCAGACTTATTTAAAGGAAGTCGTGGGGAGTTGGGCTTTTTCATTTATGGATGCTGCTCAAGAAATTTCCGAGTAAAAAGTGTGGTGAGGAGTAGATATGCATGGGAGTCGAGAAATGTTATGTTGATGAATTCCAGATGGTAATTTGCGCGATGGAATTTAGCAAGTAGGGTGCTGTATTGAACAAAAGTAGACAAAGCGAAATGGGGGGGGATAAACATTTATAGCTTTGATAACACAGAGGCACTGTTTTAAAAAAATTATATTAAATAGCACTAAAGAAACCTGCAAAAACCTCTCACGTTTAACATTCAGGTATTGGGCAACACATTGAAATGCAAAAAGTTTTTAAAATATCATTGGAAAGTTCGAATAGGTGAGTTCGTTATAGGTGAAAACACACATAGCATATGCTATAGTTATACCACCGCTAAAATTTGACAGTATGAATTACGTTGCCTTAATCTTCCTCCTTTTTAAGTCAAATATCAACGGCTTGGTAACTCGAAATTCAGAAATCATTCAATACCACGTAGCTCTGATTAACATCAGATAAGCGTTACGTAAGTTATTTGCTGCAGATTCCAACATGCAGTTATTTCAACAGCCCTGTCTTCAACTTGTAAAACACGGGAGGATTTCAAAATAATCCTGAATAGCGATTCCAATAAACATCAAAGGAGATCACCCAAAATGTTCAATATCCCATGATCAAAAATCTTTCAACTTGAAGTTTTATCAGTGAAAAGATCAAGAGTTTTTGGGAAAGTAAAGTGTATTTAAGTAAATGCCCCCCCACCCCACCCATTCGTTTTCATGCTGCCGTCAATTCATTCACTCCAAAAATATTAATCTCCGAGAAAAAATGATTCACCCCCACAACTTAATTTTATTCATAAGTTCATTCCTGATGAACAAAGTTTGATTTGTAGCACAGTTTCAGGACGTGTAACATTGTATTTAATTCTAAACTGGATCAGCTGTGAATTCCAAAACAACAAATATGTATTTGAGATAGCTAAATCAGCCAATTTTAATGCAGCAGAATTGATTTAATTCAGAGTGGAGTGTCTAGATAATTTGGAAATACACTTGATTAACATCTACGCGTCTAAAGCGTTCAGCATTGAAAATAAAAAAAGAGACGGAATTTAAGAAAAGTGTGTTAGAAAAAAGAACCTCAGATAAAATTGATGACTTCGTTTGACGACAATAAGGGAATGAAATACCTGATGTATCAGCTCGGATAGTTAAGAGCCTTACTTATGTTAGCGTCGTTTCTGTCGTCATAATGTAAAGAGCCAAGCTGTAAATTTGGCGCCTGAGGTGTACCAAGATTTCAGCTAAATTTACACCTTTAGAAAATTATTTTTCTTAGGATAAAAATTCTCAGTTTTTTTCGACTTATAGCGCCCTTGAATAACCTCCTAATATGATGAGATATGGCCCTAAAATAAGATGAGATTAAGCGGCAACCGCCTCAAAATCTCTCCTATAAATCCAGTCCTGCAGAAATAAGTTTATATTTGGTCATTTCCATTTAAAAGAAAAGTATTATGTTTCATAAAGTTTTTTACCGTGTTTGTTTTTCTAATAAGTACTGAAAATAATCTGACATTCCGAAAATGAACTTATGCAGTATAATTCTACAGGAAAAGGTAAAAAAAAACTCTGTAGAATATATTTTAGCCGCATGAGGTAAAAGGTTCCATGAAAATTAAAATGATAGTCTTGTTACAGTTTCTGCCCCTTCCAACCCTTTTTAAGTCAAATATCAACGGCTTGTTAACTTGAAACTCATAAATCATTCAATACCACGTAGCTCTGATTAACATCAGATAAGCATTACGTAAGTTATTTGCTGCAGATGCCAAGTCATGCAGTTATTTCAACAGTCCTATCTTCAACTTGTAAGACACAGGAGGATTTCAAAATAATCCTGGATAGCGATTCCAATAACCATAAGATGAAAGAGGCAGGTAAAAATAGTTGGTCCAAGTGCCAAGTCATGTAGATGTTTCAAGAATATTAATATCCTGAGTTATAAATGACACCGAGATTTCAACAATGGATATCATGATTTCTATAATGAACGAATGGTTGACAGCCCTGGCTAAGCTAAGCAACAATTCGCTGCATTGTTTAGACAGTACTTGACATCTGGGCGTAATTTTGTAGAGCAAAAAGTTTAAAAATCGGATTCAAAGGAGTGTTCATAATTTTTAATACAAAACCCAGTGTTTTTTCCGCATAAAATTTAGAACAGTTTAATTTGTATAGATCGAAGTGCCATCACATCCAACTTAAAAAGTTGCGAGAAAAATTCATTAAATAAAATTTAAATTACAAAAACTTAATGAAAAAGGTTGAATGAAATTAACTTAAATAAATTACTATGTACTAAACAGTCATAAGTCTCTGGAAACTCACTGAAGAAACAAAAAGTAGCATTTATTATGATGCATTAGTATTGTGTTTACACGCCAATGACCGCAAAACATGCATAGAGCCTCCGAGGCCTGCTTTGTGCAAGATTTTGGCAAACAAAGGATACACGCCTTTTTGTCTGAGATGCCAACGTTAACTATTGCTTTGCAGTAAGCATATGTGCCAAACATCGCATTCTGTTCATTAATTCCTTTCATAAATGCTGCCACAGGTTAAAACACGACATGTCAATAGCTTTAAATGATTGCGTAGTAGATCTTGCTTTGAAGATCGGTGCATTATCATGCTGGTACCAACGGGGCTTACCTACGGATCATTTTCACAGAGTAAACAAGGTATAATAGTCAAAGACGTCAAGGTAGACATCCTGGTTAACATATTAGTCCTCTACAACCAATGGGCTGGACCGATGCCATGTAAAACATCCCCAAATAAGAATACTATCCCTTTCAAACTTCAGGGGAAATGTTTCCTCCGGTAAGTACCTTTATCTAGGCTGAAGCTGTAGCTGTAGCATCATGCTACCATTAACTGGTGCATAGTGTACCTGGATTCCTGGGTCCATGAGACTGATTTTTCTAACTAGGACAGATGTACATTAGAGATGTGATGCGAGGCTTATGAATCGCCGTACACACATAGAAACTCATGATATAAACTTCTTATGCTGCGTGCGCATACAGATTCCAGCTATTACAATTTACAGTTTACAGTCACTTACCTGTGACCTCAGCTGTTGGGCATTAATTTGTCTATTAGGTTGCAATGGCTCTCTTTAGACTCCGACTTCTTATAAAACCCTTTTATCTTTTGGTCTATACATTTAGATGGTTTAGAAACATACCATTCTTCTTCCAGCAATGATCTGTATCCAAAATCGTTGACTAAAGTTAAAACACTCTGCAGTGTCTCTGACAGAATACAACCATTACTTTTTCAACGTCGCGTTTTCACAATTCAATATTTTGAAACAAACTTATAGTAAGAAATGATACAGGGAAGCCAGAGGCTAGTTTTATACAATTTGAGAGTATAGTAAACAAACATAGGACTCAGTACAACAGATTCGGATTTGATTCGGAGGAATGTTTTGTGACTTTTATCATTATAAGTGTATATAGTGTGATAAAATACCATGAGAGTAAATTCATTGGTCTGAAAAGAAAAGAAGTTTTTATCTAATAACAAGGAAAATTAGATAAAAGAGCAAATATTTCTACTAATATTTTATCTAATAAAGTGCATTTTATATATATATATATATATATAATCTTTACAGAATAGTAGGAAGAGGCGATTTAAAAAGGAATTAAGTATAGAGAAAATAAACTTGAAATTATAAAGGTACTTCCCTGCGATACATACTCTATGGAAGTAGTCAACATGAGGTTCAGTGGTTAAAAGTTTCTATCAAACGACAAAAGAAACGAAAGTCAACAGAATTAATATTAAGAATAACATTTAATGAAAATAGAATGTGCTCTTAGTAAGAAGCACCCTTTCGAAGTGACAAAAATTTACTTAACGCGGGAATCGAAGTGTTGAAAATCAATGCGCATGCGCGCTATACAGGAAGTGATCTATTTATAGAAATCTCGCGCTACAATTCACTATAGCAGCTGTTAGTAGAATTACATTGCGAACAGTTTATGATTAAAAATAAAAAAGAGTTAATATATTCGAAGAAGGAAAAGTCCGGAGATGATCAGACTGGAACATCCCGGCCACCGTTGGACGGCTGTCCAACATCTTCACTGATGGGTAAGGGCACAACCTTCGTGATCGCTCGGCGGAAGGTTCCCTTAGATGTCTTTAAGTCCAGTACTCGTACCACTCCGTCAGCTCCAGGATGAACTCCAATGACTCGGGCAAGGTTCCATTGCAAGGGTGTCTTGCAGGGCTCCTTTAGCAGTACAAGTTGGTCTACTTCTAGGTTTTGTCGTCTTTGGGTCCACTTTGGTCTTGCCTGCAGCTGGTTTAAATATTCTGTGGTCCATCTGTCCCAAAACTTTTTCCTCATCTCTTGAATCAAGCCCCACCTAGAGGAAGGAGAAAAGGAATCTGGAGCAGTATGAGGTTCAGGAAACGACGCAATAGGGGCACCAATTAAGAAATGCCCTGGAGTTAATGGCTGTAGATCATTGGGGTCCGCAGACATTGGACACAGGGGACGAGAGTTAAGAATACTCTCTATCTGAACTACTATTGTATTTAACTCCTCGAAATTTAAAATGGTGGTTTTTGCAATTTTCAGGAGTATTCTCTTCATTGATTTTATGTTGGCTTCCCACAAGCCTCCAAAATGAGGTGATGCAGGTGGTGTGAAAGTCCATTGAATGCCTTCTTCAGCGCTGAAATTCTGTACTGGGTTAGACTTGCAAATTTGAAATAAGGAATTCAAAATATTTTTTGCGCCTTTAAAATTGGTGGCGTTATCACTCCAAATGAGAGATGGTTTCGAACGTCTTGACACAAATCTTCGCAATGAAGCTAAGAATGCTTCAGTCGTTAAGTCTGATACGACCTCAAAGTGAACTGCTTTTGTACAAAAGCAAATAAATATAACGATGTATGATTTTATTTTAACTCTGGATCTTTTCAGATTAGGTTTAGTTAAGATAGGTCCAGCGAAATCAAGACCTACTTTTTCAAAAGGTCTAGAAGGTACAATTCTGTCTCTAGGCAGATCACCCATTATTTGGTTAATAGTTTGAGTTTTTGATCTAAAGCATGTCAAGCATTTACTAATGACTCTTCGCACCCTATCTTGACCAGAGGGTATCCAATATTGTTGGCGAATCAAATAAAGTGTGGTTTGTGTTCCAGAGTGCAAAGATTTGATATGGTAATAGTTAATGAGTAGCTGCGTAAAGTGATGTGATTTAGGTAAGAGTTTTTGATGTTTCTGTGATTCTTGTAGTTCAGAAAACTTCAATCGTCCGCCAACCTTTAAAAATCCGTTCCCGTCAATAAAAACGTTTAACGACAAAATCTTACTACTTCTTGGCAGAGGTTGGTTGTTCTTCAAGCATTTAATTTCGGTACTGAATTCAGAAGCTTGTATTAACTTAATTAAAACATTTGTGGCATTTTGTAACTCAGTTGCACTTAAGTTGTCCTTTTTTCTATCCATTTGCTTAAGTTTACAATTATTACTAAATCTAATTAAGTAAGCAGTTACTCTAATCAATTTGGAAAAAGAGGAATATTTAGTTATAAAACTATCAAAGTCCTGATTCTTATCTAAAACGTTTGTATTTAAAGCTGTAACTGTTTTAATTTCAAGTGTCTGTTGGTTCTTTTCACATTTTAAATCCTTAGATGGTTCTAAGTTCTTAGGCCAGGTGGATTCGTCTTGTTTTAACCAGGATGGTCCTTGCCACCACAAATCACTGTTTTTTAATTCAGACACTGCGAGTCCACGTGAAATCAAATCCGCCGGATTTTTTTTCCCAGGGCAATGAGCCCATTGAGTTGGATTAGTGTATTTGTGAATTTCCTTTATCCTATTTTTTACGAAAACTTTAAATCTGTCAGGTGAGCCCTTTATCCAAAAATATGTAATGGATGAATCCGTCCAAAAAAATTTGGAAACCGGAAACTCTAAACCTTTAATTATTTTGTCGCTTAACCGTGCTGACAACAGGGCTCCCATTAGCTCGAGTTTTGGTAAGGATAAAGTCTTCAAGGGGGCTACCCTTCCTTTAGATGCAACAAAACTAATCACAACGGTATTGTCTTTCAATTTTGCACGCAAATAAGCAACTGTCCCGTATGCTTTGATAGATGTATCCGCAAAGAAATGCAACTGAATATTGTCAATGTCTTGATTTAAGGCATGTGCAAAATAGTAACGGGGTACACGAATTTCACTTAACTTTTTTATGTCATCACACCATTCTTTAAAAATCATAGCAGTCTGTTTTGGTATGTTCTCATCCCAATCTAACCCAAGGCACCATATCTCTTGTAGTAAGCATTTGATACGAATTGTGAACGGACCTAAAAGACCGATTGGATCAGATATTCGACCGGCAATTTGCAGTACATATCTTTTAGTCTCGTTCCCTTTAAACAGGCATTTTTCAATATTTTGAGTATCAAAATAAAACACATCGTTTTTAGGATTCCATCCAACTCCCAGAACTTTTGAAGGAACTAAAGGTTTGTCAAAAGAGTCCTCAAAGTCCTCAACTTCAAATCCAAGCGCTTTTAATTTAGCTAATAATTCTGGAGAATTAGTTCTCCATTTTCTTAAATACATACTGGCTTCTTTAAAAATATCATGACTTTGTAGGCACGTAGTAAGTGCTATGTCAACAGTCTTTTCACCGAAAATATAATCGTCGACATATAGACAATCATGCAACAACTGACAAGTATGAGGAAAGATTTCTACATACCCCTTCAGATGGTATTTAATTGTAGCGTTCAACAGGAATGGGCTGGATGTGACCCCGAACAAAACTCGTGTCAATCGGTATTCTTGAAGGTTCTCGTCTGCTGTGTGGCTTTCGCTCCAAAGAAATCTTGTAAAATCTCTGTCTTCCTCATCTATTTCTATTTGCAGAAACGCTGCCTTGACGTCCGAAGTAATAGCTATGGGGTTCGTTCTAAATCTTAATAAAAGATTAAAGAGATCAGGTAATAAGTTTAAACCAGCATACAAACAATCGTTTAAAGAAATTTTTCCTTTTCCATGAGAGGAGGCATCGAAAACGATGCGCAGACGACTAGTACTCTTGTCATTTCTAATTACAGCTCTGTGTGGGAGATAGAAACAGTTCACTTCTTTCGCTCCCCTCTCTACAGGTTCTATGATATTTTCTTTCCTATAGTCATCGAGAACTTTTCGGTATTCTGTAAAAAATAAAGGATCATTAATGAATGATTTCTTAAGCGTTTGGAATCTCCTGTTGGCAATTTCTTTATTATCATCTAACATCTGCTTCATTTCAGGTTTCCATGGTAACTTGACCTTGTAGCGTCTATTCTGAAATGAAATTCCTTCATTAAAATTTCTCATTATCTCCTCTTCAATTTCATCTTTGGCATCAGCTTCTGCACTGATTCCAATGCCTTCGAGTTCAAAGAACTCTTTCAACTGATCACAAATGGTCTTCTCTTCAACTGCAACTTTCATACTAACCAACTCATGTTTTACACTCCCTCTTCCAAGAAGGCACCAACCAAACAGTGTTTCTGAAGCTACAAGTTTATCATCTAATCGTTTAATTCTGCCACTTACTATGTTAAAATAGAAATCTGATCCAACTAAAATAACTATTTCATTGTCTCTATAATTATAGGAATCTGCAAGTTGTAGATTTTTTAAATATTTATAGCTTTTAGATATGTTTAGGTCAGGGGTTGGTATGTTAGCTGCCGAAATCTGGTCTGTAACTAATGCTTCAATTTCAATGTTCAAAGATGGCACATCTCTATTTTCCAGACGGACTTTTACAACATCATAAATTTTTTGAGTTGCTTCCTTAACACCAAAGGCATAAACAGAAAGCTTTTCGGTTCTTATTACGGGAAGCTTTAATTTTTGAGAAATTGTACAATTAATAAAACTTTTCATCGATCCGTTATCTAAAAGAATCCTAACAGGTTTTTTTTTTTCGTTTGAGGAAGATCTAATCATCGCAGTACAGGTTTGCAATAAAACTCCAGACTGGTTTTTTGCTACCGAATTGTTTTTAATATTTTCTTGGCAATGCGAAACTGCGGTAACAACTTTATCGTCAATCGTTTTGCCAAATTGAAAACAAATAGACCGATTATGTTTATGATTACAGATATCACACATTTCCTTTTTCCTACAGTCTTTTATTCTGTGTTTTTGCTGTAAGCACAGAAAGCAACGCGCTTGTTTCTTTAATAGTTCCTTCTTTTCATCAACAGTTATGCTATTGCAATGTTCAGAATTGTGGTTTGTTGCTTTACAGTAGAGGCATGCCGTTTCTGAAATTGGCGCTAAATATTCTACTGTTTTGTCTACATTAGATGAAATGAAAGGACGACTTTGATTTCGCGACGTCTCACGAGCATTGTAATTATTATAGCTAAAATTATGTTGATATTTTGAACCCGAATGCTGATTGACTGGTTTCTTTCTTTCATTTTTTGAATTTTGAAACAAAATGGAAGATTCCCTACATTCTATTTCGATTTTAAGAAATTTCAATAATTCTGAAACATCAAAGTGATTCATTTCTTGATCCAATCGTTTTCTATTAAATGCTAAGGATAACTCCTCTGGAATTAATTTTATTAAAATAGGGTATAATAAATGGCCATACATTCCAGAGGTTACGTTGAGTGATTCTAAACTTCTAATTTGCACCTCACAGGTGTCATAAAGTTTACGTAATCCAGTTATATTATTTGTATCTTTAACAGGGTATAAATTTATTAATCTGTTCATGTGGGCATTTATTACCAGGAAATCTTTGCCGAATCTCTGTTCTAAGAGGCAGAGGGCTTCTTTATAATTTTCTTCAGTTAGTGCGAATCCATTAACTACGTTAGCGGCAACACCGCCTAACAAAGATTTTAAATAACTAAATTTATCAATAAGTGATAAAGTTTCGTTTTTATTGATTGCGTTCTGAAATTTATTCCAAAACTCTAGCCAGTTGCAAGGATCTCCATAATATTTATCAATATTCAATTTAGGTAATTTAACAGTTTTCAAATGATTTTGAGAGATTGATGAAACTCCACTAGCACTGCTTTCGCTGGTTCTACCATCATCTTGACCCGATATATTTCGATCAACATTACGACAAATAATTTTCAGTTGTGCGGAAAGCTTTGCATTCCACAATGTCATTTTACTATTATAATCAACAGCAGAATTAATCTCAGAATCAAATTCTTTCTCTTCTGTTATAAGAGACTGAACTGCCTTGTCTAAATCTTTTATTTGTTTAATTAAATCCAAAAGTTGAATTAAATTCTGTTCTAATAGCTCTTCAGTATATAACTGATCAAATTCGTTTTCGAGTTTGTTCAAAAATCTAGTTACTGCGGCGCGAACAACGCCTCTAATCTTTTTTTGTTTCGACAATTCATCCATCTCTCAAGTTATGTGACACTTCAACAATATTCAACAAATCAAAATTCTACTATATATTTACATTCCTATTCAACATTTCAACACTTCTATAAAAATTGGAATTCTATACTCAAAAACTAAATAAATCTCTACAGTTATATCAACTAAATCAACAATTTTTCAACACTTGTATAAAATTGGAATTCTATACTCAGAAACTAAAAAAATCTCTACAGTTATATCAACTAAATCAACAATTTTTCAACACTTGTATAAAATTGGAATTCTATACTCAGAAACTAAATAAATCTCTACAGTTATATCAACTAAATCAACAATTTTTCAAATCTTCAATCAAGTTCTTCTAATAGTTTCAAATAATTGAGCTCTGGAGCATCTAATAAAAATATTCTTCTTACCTTGGAAAGGCATCAAATCCGTGTTAATCCATAAACGAAATCACAATGGCGTCGCTCTTCGCAACCGAAGTACGAGTATTTCTCGCCTAACAAAACCTACCACAAGGGAACGAAAACGCCAACTGAGTTTTATTCTAATGAATTTATTTCAAATCAAAACTTCCAGTGCCGATGCACCAAATGGAAGTAGTCAACATGAGGTTCAGTGGTTAAAAGTTTCTATCAAACGACAAAAGAAACGAAAGTCAACAGAATTAATATTAAGAATAACATTTAATGAAAATAGAATGTGCTCTTAGTAAGAAGCACCCTTTCGAAGTGACAAAAATTTACTTAACGCGGGAATCGAAGTGTTGAAAATCAATGCGCATGCGCGCTATACAGGAAGTGATCTATTTATAGAAATCTCGCGCTACAATTCACTATAGCAGCTGTTAGTAGAATTACATTGCGAACAGTTTATGATTAAAAATAAAAAAGAGTTAATATATTCGAAGAAGGAAAAGTCCGGAGATGATCAGACTGGAACACTCTACTTATCTTTAAAAAAAAGTTTTGTACAGGTTGTTTGTAAAATGCATTTTGTTCATAAAATTGTAAACACTTTTCGAAAGATTGACCCATTTTTGCAACTGTTAACCCTTTCGAACTTTATAGAACGCTTTTATCATTTCTTTTAGAGGCGGTATTTTAATAGCTTGTACATCGTCATCTTTGCCTTTTTTTGAAGTTCCTTCTTTATATTATATAAAACTTTTCAAAACGTCCTAATATGCAGTATAAAGTACAACAAATTCCTCAAATTTATAATCCTTTTACTGGTCATATCTCATAGCTATAAAGCGGATATTTTAAGAAAGCGAAATAAGATGAATATCCTCCATTACAGCTCTAATATCACACAGGAATTGTTGAAAAGAATTAATGTCTGAAAATATTAAGTCACTTATCTCAAACTCCGGAAGTACCGGCAATTTACCCTAAAAATAGTTCAAAATATCCAGTGTACCACATCAAAGTTCAACCCACTTTTTAAAAGTTGACATTTTACACACCTCATAGCCAATGAATATTTCTAACAGGATTTCTAATAAACGATTCCCTCGTAACATCTCCCGGTTTGGTCCTGTTAATTTTACTAATATTTTGCCTAATAAAGTGCATTATATAAATGTATATGTATATATACTATATATATATATATATATATATATATATATATATATATATATATATATATATATATATATATATATATATATATATATATATATATATATATATATATATATATAAAGGTAGTTCCCTGCGATACACACTCTTCATATCTTAAAAAAAAAGTTTTGTACAGGTTGTTTGTAAAATGCATTTTGTTCATAAAATTTTAAACACTTTTCAACATATTGTTGATTGGTTTTTATAGCTACTCATTTTGAAGACCCAGTCTCATATAGAAGCGAATGGAAGCAGTGCAAATATAGCCTTGCAGATTGTTTGGCACCGTAGTTAACAATATCATATATTTTTTTAACATAAATTATATAAATAAAATATTTAAAAGGTGTAAATATAGAAAATTTAAAGCATACTTTTTATCTCTCTATTCTAAAAATAAGTAACTGGCGCTGCCGCTGCCGCTGCCGGCAACGCCGCTGTCAAAAGCTTGTCACGCTATCTCCTCCGAAACCGCTGGGGGTATGGGGTCGAGACCGATACCAATCGATGTAGAACAATGTGGGGAAGAAAGTAAGACATGTCTCATATTCGTCGGACTTTAAGTTTTATTTTTATTTTATGTTTTGTGGGAAAATATTGACTTTTTCATGTTCAGATTACGATAACTCGCCAAAAAAGGATCGTAGAATTTTTTTTTTTTTTCACAATCTAAGACTACAGACATTTCTCCTTCAAACAAGACCTCATTTGTTTAAAAATAATTTAAAACAGACTGATATTTTTATTAAAATTGAAAACCCACTTTTTGTAAAAATTTATGCGTTTCGAGATATATAAATTCGATGCTCTCAGACTTATTATGTTACAATGAAAATATTTATATCAACTGGAAGATGAAAGCTTTCTCATTCATATAAACTTCATTTCAAGTCTCTATCTTAAAATTTCGATTTTTAATTGAATTTTAAAGAAATACTTCAAAAAAATCTTCTCATTCGCTTCTTTTGCAGAAGGACATGAAAGAAGATCCAATTTTTCACCCATAGGCGGGCTTCATCCATTTCGCCGGGAGTTGGGGGGGAGCTTCAACTGTAAACAAATGAATGACTCAATCGCTGTAAACAACTATTGAGTCATTCATTCACTTGATTCACCAGAGGAGCGAGCGTAGGGAGCCTAGGGGCTAAGCCCCTAGTTTAATTAAATAATTTAGCATGATATAAGTTGACTTCAAAATATCCACGTCCCCGCCAACTTTTTTCCTAACCCATAGTTTGCACACCACTGTTCTAAACTACGGGGGAAGGGGGAGATGGAGCAAAATAGGTTGAGAACCACTGCTATAGATGTTACTGTTCTGTCTCCTCATAAGGAGCAAGGATGGCTCACCGAATGAGTGGTGTCATGATCAGGGAGCAAACAAAACTTGCGGTTCATTCATTCATTCATTCATTCATTCATTCATACATACATACATACATACATACATACATACATTAATTATGACGGTTTAGGGAGAAATTTTACTATTTTTCCTTTTGCTTGTCTTGTAGTCCTAAGGTACAAAATGATATTTCTTTTCCCTTTTCATCTACGAAAGTTATTCAAGATGATACAGCCTTTTTAACAAGAGATAAGCAGAAGAAAATAAAACCGAATGATATTAAGAACAATCAATTTTTGCATATAATTGTATTTAAAGTAACAATTTATTGAAAAAGAAGATGATATAATTTATAAAAGTAAATAATTTTAAGACATTGAAATATTTTAATCGTTTTAAAAAATGACAAAACATTAGATGTATTTTCGGAACAATAAACATTCGATAATACTTCCGCTAGGAAAGCTCTGTTTTAAAAAAATGTTTAATTTTCACTCTATAACTTATTTAAATTATTTTCACCCCAATTAGTTTTTAATACATTATTAACTTTACTTTTGATAGTATTTTTAGGAAAATAGTGTTTATTCTAGTCAGTTATCATAAAAAAACTGATACTAACATTGAAAAGCTAATTAAAAATTGATATTTTTACCTTAATAATTCGCATGTAATTTTTTTTAAAATTAATAATAAGATTATTTCTTTGCAGAGTACTTGCCTTATTAAAACCTTTAAAATGTCTACCAACTTTGTACTTACTAAAAAAAGTGGAAAATAACGAAGTTTATTATGGCTTCATTTAACCTAATCAGAAAAAATATTTTGTCATTTTATACAACAAAAAAGCCCCCCCCCCCCAAACTCGTGGGTATTGCTTTAGAGTAATTATTCAGACACGTCAAAATATATATAAAGGAAATTACAGGCAGTTAATAGGTACGTTGAGAGATTTAAAATTTTCACACGCTCTCTAATACCAATACAAATTCTAACTATCCTTAATTTCAGTTTATAATCATTCGTTTGACCGATTTAATAAATCACATATAAAAATAAAGCGACTTAACGTTTCACAGCATTTTCCAAGCAATGCTTTTTAAATGTTCCGTAGAACCGAGTAATTAAGGAATAGCATCCCACCGCCTCCAGCACGTGCCTTTATAATTGAAGTGGGAACGGGCGAAATGTTATGCCAACGGCTTAACATCATAAATTACACCTCGCGCTACCTTTCCGATGACAAGGAGAGCGGGGCATTTATTTGGACTCCCGTGAAATATGATTTCCCCAGCACTGCAGAAAAGTATGAAATTGGTTGGGGTGGAAGTTATTCCTTTTAATGGTGGTAGTTTCAAGTGATGGTTTGGGAATGGCAAATATTTTGAGAAAATAGCATTGACTATGGACTGGATTTTACTGTTTGGTGGGTTAAACGAGCGTGGGTGTAAAGATTCAATATAGTGTGTACATAGAAGAGATTAATAGTTTATACTAGTGCAGGATATTGTGTGACTTTAATTCCTATTTATGATCTGAGAACTTTCGCTGCACTTAATGACATTTTAAGTCGAGATCGTAAATTTCATCTTTTGAATGACGGATTCGAATATTTTCTTTGAGGTAGTGAAGTGAAGTGGTCTTCATTTTGGCTACAATATTTGTCCTTCTTTTTAAAATTTTTTATTTATTTAAATGTAAAACACATCCCATTTTTATTTTTATAGTACATGTGGTTTTAGTTTGAAATTTAGGGTTTTTAATTTTATTAATTGTGTGTCATCTAGCTGTGAGACACTGAAATCCAATATGTGATCTGAGAAATTTAGCAGTAGTTATTTAAATTTTATGCTCGGATATACTTAAAATTGATTTTGAGAATATTTTCAAATAATTTCTCAAAAATTATATATTTGTCAACATTTCGGCTCGAAGATTGACTAGTTCCTATACAAATAAATTTTCATTACATTTAATCGAAAAATAAACCTCATCGCTCTTTTCTTAGTTTTCAATCATGCTTTTTGTTTCATTTTTTAAAGTAAAGAGAATTTTTTTTGAACTAGTAACTCTAAACTTTATTAAATGTACATCTACTAACAGTAGTTTTATAACTTTCGATTTTGCAATAACCGATGAAATCCTCAATATGAAATCAACTTCTGATAGCTTTACAATTTTGGTTTGACTATAAGAGTTTCATACGTTGATGTAACTTAAGAATATATTAAGCATTAAATTTATATTTTTTCATGATATATATATATATATATATATATATATATATATATATATATATATATATATATATATATATATATATATATATATATATATATATATATATATAAGAATAAGATGAAAGAGAAAACCAGTAATAGCTCTAAAGCTACTTGAAGCCAGGAACATCCAACTTGTAAAGAAAAGTATGAATAAGGTTTTTGACAGCATTTCTTCATCAGCGGTGTCAATACTGTCTAAAAACCAATGGATTGTTTCTGATGAGTATGATCTATCAAATAAACACACTCAGACACCGTACAATCCATTATTAACAGAAGAATTGAATAATAAATGAATTAAGTTTGAATAAAAGTACTTAACCAAAGAATACCAAGCCTGGCGCTAGTCAGAGTGGAAGTTAAGAACTTGTAACCGCAAGATGACTGACGTCATAAAACTTGCAACCATTGAGGTAGTGGATACTCAGTTACAGACTTACTTAGGTTACCCTATTTTAAGACTATTATTCCTTTATTTATTTACTTTTTATTATTGTTACTACTATGAGTTAATTTTATTTTTATTTTATTTTACTTATGATTTTTATTTTTATTTTTAGTAGTTATTATTTTTATTTTAACCTATTGTTATGTTTAACTTATTAATGCAACAGAACAAACTATTCATTAAAACAAAAACAACCAATTATGTTTTTGGATAGACTTACTGGGTAATTATTACGAGTTAGCACAGCTTTCAAGTCTATAATATGCTTATTCCTATTGTCTTTAGAACATAGCCTATTTATACGAACTAACTGATTTACAATAATGTTATTAAAAACAGATTTATGTAAACAGGTTAGATAATTTTGAAATTTAACAATATTAAAATTATAGTCAGATCTTTTGTCGTATAAGTCAAAAGTAAATTTATTGTTAGTACTTAATTTAATATTAATATCTAGAAAGTTTACATTAATATTATCATGGCTACTTTTAATTAGTTCCAAATTAGGAGGGTAAAAATTTAAGGCTATAGGGTTATTACTTTTATTAATTACTATTATATCATCTATATATCTAAATATATTGTAATTGCTATTTTCTATATTATTAATTTCAAAACAATATAAGTATAAATTAGCTAGCATACTTGAAGCATTACCACCTTGTGGTACACCTTTGGACTGTAAGTATATACTATTATTATGAACTATGTAATTATGTTTAGTTACTAATTCTAGGAGCCTATTGAAACGAGTTAGTTTAATTTCGTTGTTTAAGTATTGAATATTATTTTGTACTAACATTATGATTATCCTATTTAAATCAATTATATCAATATTATTAAATAGATCTTTAAAATCATAAGTTACAATATATTTACTGTTATCTAATGTTTGTAGTTTTCTAATTAGACTATAGCTATTATCAATTATACCACAAACACCAGATGTTATATTTTTATATTTTTATAGATTAATTTAAGGTATTTTAATAATAATTTACTTGCTTTTGTAGCATAAGTATTATGACCACAGGTTACTGCTCTAAAAGCAATAGGTGTTTTATGAAATTTTGGAACTAAAGTTATATAAGGAAAATGATAAATGTTAGATGAAATACCTAGTAGTTTATATTTAGCTATGATTTTCTTAATAATAATATTAGTAGTTTCTTTTAGTGGCTGAAAAAGATCACTATTTTCTAACTGTTTTTTTAAACATATGGCAAAATATTTTTTACAAATTATAGCATAGTTGTTGGCTGCTTTATCTACATAAGTGACTATAAAGTCATCTTGTAATTTTGTAATAGCAGCTTTAAAGTGTTTATAAGGATTATTAATGTTATTACTATTATTGGGTAATTTAGCTTGTACTAGTTTTAGTAAATTAATTTTCCAAGGGTTGAAAGCTTCAGTAGGTACAGAATAATTAATTGCTATTTTGTAAATAAATTTATCTAAATCAGCATTTAAGAAACTAATTATTTTCTTATTATTATTAGTACTAGGTATTCTAAACTTAGTTTCCAAATTCATCAACTCTCGCAGTGCAACATCTTCCACAATATCCATATTGCCTGTTATTACATGACCATGTGTCGTATCTATATAACTATTGTAAATGGGCAGATGACAAACACAAGTTAAATTTATTGACTCAGAAAAAATTTTGGATACCTGATTATAGTTAAATATACGTCTACCCATAGGCAGAGTATATTTAAAGGCACGTTTTATTTTTATTTCTTTTATAGGAAACATATGAAGTTTATCAAATATACTATTGAAGTTTATATTATTAAGTTTAAGGTTAGTAAAATTTAGTACACAATATGTGTTATTAGCTGAATTTTGTTTTTTATATAAGTTTATTTTTAAATGTTTTGCCCGTGTTAGTATTAAATCATATACCAGATGCTGATAATGATAATTCTTTATTTTCGTATTTAAAAATAGTTGATATAGCTTAATGATATGTTTTTTAACGATAGACAAAATCCAAGCTTTTAATATTTTATATTTATAATCAATTATAAACCTTTCCTGAAAACTTATTAAGGCATTTTTATATATGTTACTATCAAAAGTCTTACTTTTATTATAACTTTTACCTCTTTTAGTTCTTTTTGAGGACAGTGTATTTTCAATTAGATTAGGGTAAATAGGTTGAGCTGACACATCAGTAAAATTAAATTTAACTATATTTTTCTGTTTATACATTTGATTAAGGCCATATGGAAAGAGAGTTTTATGTTTTTGCATATAAATATTTTCATAATATAACCTTTCAGAGGGTAATATATATATATATATATATATATATATATATATATGTGTGTGTGTGTGTGTGTGTGTGTGTGTGTGTGTTGGCGTGTGTATTTTATTATATATACTAAACTAAACTCGTGGCAAAACAGTCCGATATGGACCAAGGCTTGCGGTGCCCATCTCCGCTTTCTTGACCGTGGGCTTGGGGTGCGATAGAGCATATGTCTCAGTCAGGTGGTCAACCTGACGTGGCACCCCAGAGTTTAGTTCCCAAGCAAGCTTGGTACTCATTTATCGACCCTCTCAAGGGATGAAAGGCTGAGTCGACCTTGCCCAGACGCGGGATCGAACCCTGAATCTGTGGTGTGGCAGCTTGGAGCTTTTAACCACTACGCCACCGGGCTTTATTATATATGCATAAGTGCATATTTTCTTATTCTCTAAGTTCATTATTATATCTTATCTTGATAGAGTATGGGCTATTTATAGCAGCATGTACAGAGCAGACTTTATTACAATGCAAGCTTTGTAAACATTGCACTTGATTTTCCTTTCTCCTGTGTAAATTTTGAATTCAAAATTTATATATTTTTTAAGTGTGCAAGTAGCCGAAAGTATTAATTTGATTACTCCCGGTTGTAAACTTTTTCATGGCCGGTCTCTGGTGGTATAATGCTATTTTGGCGATGCATACCTTTTAAGGCTCTGAGTTTTATTTCTTTGTTCTTCAAGGATGGTCACGTTAACTATTACAATTTTACTTTGTTGTTTACGTCTTCCTTGACACAATTCTTTTGGCTAGTTCAACGCAGCATCTCTACTCATTTCAAGGACATTGTTCAAGGACGTAACCAGAGAAGGCGCTAGGGGTTCTGACCCCTCTCTGAAATCCTATAGAAATCCTTCGCCACCCATTTAAGTGGTGAAGATATCAAATGAGATAAATACAACGTTTTTATTACTCTTTTGTTTACTCTTTTCTCATAACTAGTTCTTCGTAAGCAAGCAAGCTTTTTCATCAAAAATTTTCCTTTGAACGTATCACAACCTTGCGTCAATTGAAAATGGTTATTCCTCAAATTTTAAAATTATTTCTCTCTTTTTTTTAAGGGTAACTGAACTTGGGAGCATCTTGAAATGAAAAATTCCTTTTACTTAATTACTTGTACGTCATATGATCGTGATATATTTATAGTTGAACGCAAATGTAAAATTAATATTCTTTTCTTAAATAGTTTTTGGTAGTTTTTGGTAGTTTTACCAAAAAATTACCAAAATGAAATTATTTTCAACATAGTAGACTGGGCTTGGACAACAGTATTGTTGTTAAAATTCACAATATAGAAAACGAAAAAAAAAGAACAATCTCTTAAATGAATCATAATGTCACCTTAAACTTTTTGAGTAATGAATTGTCCTATGATGAATTACGATAATCAAATCTACATTCATAAATTTATGCTCAGCGATTTATATCTATGCAAAGTTTTTTCATGAATCCTCTTTTCTTTTTTCTTTTTTCTCGGTTATAGCTAAAACAGTTTCATCTTGTAACGATGTTTGATTTATTAGCATCCTGATCTACATCAGTGGTTCCCAACTGGTGGTCGACGGACCACAGGTGGTCCGCGAGAGCCTCGAGAGTGGTCCGACACCACTTATAAAATAGTTACCAAATAAATGAGGATTTTGAAAGCAATGTACATTGAACTAGATGGGCCGAATATATCCAGTGACTATCAGGTGTTAAATAAAAATTTCTTAAAAGTTTAACATAATTGTTCAGTAAATTCCATACAGTCCACTTGTCGATTGGCGCTGCGAGCGCTTTTTCATGTTTGTTTCTTTTCTCTGTAACCGTTACTGAAGAGAGCGTTTATGTTTACGTTCTGTATGGCTGTGTTCAGTTCGGCGTCGGTTTCTGAGATGAATTAAAGTAAAACAAAATAATGAGTAAGTTGTTTTTTTCATTTCCAATTAAGTTATGAACCATTCTACGAAACATTCTATGAACCATTCTATGAAACATTCAACGAACCATTCTATATACATTATTTTGGCCATTCGAGCCGGTAGCCTGAATCATTCCCTTGTAACGTATCATGAAATATCCAGAAATTAAGTTGAAAAGAATTAATAAGAAAGACTAATTTATTCTAAAGTTATATTGTTGCTGGTAATTAACTGCTGTGTCTGCCATTCTTGATTTGTGCTCTTATTGAACATCAAACGTTGAAACTCCAATTCGTCAATTCTAACGTTGGTTCCTTTCTGCATATCGAAAGATCGTTTGAACTGCAACGTTGGTTCCTTTCTGCATTTTCGAACGGTTGATTTCGAACGTTCCCTTGTTATTGAGTGGGGTGTTTGGAAGCGTTTCGCTTTGCGTTGGTTCCCTTCTGCAAGTGTCAAACGGCGGCGTCCCCTACGTTTTACGAGTGGGGTTGAAGGGAGGAATTTTTTCTTGTCGTATCTTGGGTTGTAAGATGGAATTCAAAACGTTACTAAACCAAAAAAGGAGTGTTAAATCAAGCATTACGCGCCTTAAAACAAAGACCGAGGGTGATATTCAAAATTTAAATTTGGCAGAATTAGAGATTAGAAAAAATCGTTTTGTCGAATTAACAAATGAAATAAAAGGTATTTTCAACTCAATAATAACTAACTGTAAGGATGAAGAAATAGACGATTATTCTATTGAAAAGGATGACCTTTTGGACGTTTTAGAACAGATGCTTGCTCTTATTGGTACAAACATTCATAAGAGTCATGGAGCTGAGCAACAACCTAAAAGTTCAAATGTTAAAAGTTCTGAGTCAGCAGATGTAAAACTTCCTACGCTATCCTTACCAACATTTTCGGGAACAATTGAAGATTGGTTAACGTTTTCTGATTTATTTCGAACAGCTGTTTCGGACAATCCAAACTTGACAGGAGCTCAAAAATTGCAGTACCTGAAGGGTGTTTTGAGGGGTGATGCACAAAGGGTTATACATTCACTACCCATTTCTAACACTAATTTTCAAATTGCCTGGGACCTTCTAACCGAAAGGTACTTTAACAAACGAGAAATACTTTCCTCACTGATGAAAAAATTCATTAACATGACACCAATCCATAATGAATCATCCACTCAAATGTTAAATTTAATAGATTCAACGAAGGAATTTGTGAGAACTTTAGAATCTTTAAAATTCAAAATTGATCAAACTGCAGACACCTTTCTTATGTTTTCCATATTATTCAAACTAGATTCTAATACTAGAACTTGGTTCGAAAGAACACTTAAAGTTGATGCAATACCTAAGTTAGATGATTTACTACAATTTCTTTCAACTCATGCCAGATCAATCATGACAGCGAATCAATGTGCAAAGAGAAATTTCCATAAAAAGGTAACATTAGTAGCTTCGAACATACAGCCACAGTGTCCGCTCTGTCATAAGGAACATACCCTAAGTAAATGTGAAACATTCTCAAAAATGCAAGTTCAGAAGCGTTGGGAATTTGTTAAATCAAATAATGTTTGTTTCAACTGCTTAACACAATTTCACAGCGTTCAGGCTTGTAGAAGTAAATTCAAATGCCACACGTGCAAAAAACCTCATCACACCTTGCTTCATATTGAATTTGTTAGTGGAAGAGGCAGTCAGGGAAATATGCCAAATTCAGGTGGGCTTTCTATAAATGCTCCCGTGTTTTCGCCTACTTCTGTTCCCGGAGCAAGTAGTTCTAATGAAACGTCCGAAAATTCACGAACGGTTGATATTACATCTTGCATTTCAAATGTTGGCCCTAGTGTTCAAATTCTGCTCTCCACAGCCGTCATTCGTGTAAGAGATATATGGGGCAATTATCAATTATGCAGATGTTTATTAGATAGTGGTAGTCAGGCGTCACTGATCACAAGTGAGTGCATCGAAAGGCTGGGTCTAAGTAAACAAAAGGCCAATGTTCGTATTTCTTGTTTAGGCTCCGCAGACACTCGAACAAATGGAATATCCCAAATTCAGTTCAGTCCACATTTTCCATCTCAGAGTTCATTTAGTGCTAACGTGTACGTGGTGAACAAAATAGTGGGCGTGCTTCCGCACCAAGATTTGGATGCTTCATATTCTGAATTATTTGGGGATCTGATGTTAGCTGACCCAACGTTTCACAAAAGTAGTCAGGTCGATATTCTTCTTGGAATCGATCTCACACTACCATTGTTGAAGGGTCAGGCGTTGTCGATGGGAGAGGATAAGCCCTTTGCAATTCGGTCAGAACTTGGTTGGGTGATAGGTGGTAGAGCTTCTTCATTCAGTCAAATTCTTCATGTAAATAATATTCAATTAGTGTCGGATGATCTAATTCATAAATTTTGGGAGTTGGATTCTGTTCCTCGAGCAAATCCTCTAACTTCCTTAGAAAGATCTTGCGAGGAGCATTTTAAAGAGACACATTCAAGAAATGAAGATGGCAGATACACAGTTAGGTTGCCATTTAAATCATCTCCTACGCAGTTAGGGCAGTCTAAACAAACAGCCATTCGTAGATTGATTGGTATAGAACGTCATCTCAGGTCTGACCCGGAAAAATACAACCAATATAGACAGTTCATGAATGAATACTTAGAGCTTAATCACATGGAAGTTATTCCAGAAGCAGAGTATGATAAGGCTAATTCTTACTACTTGCCACACCATGCTGTACTAAGAAACTCTAGTAGTACTACGAAACTGAGAGTAGTGTTTGACGGATCCAGCAAGACATCATCAGGACATTCACTAAATGACCTTCTCATGACTGGTCCTCGGGTTCAACCAGAACTTTACTCAATCCTGATTCAATTTAGAACGTTTCAAATCGCTGTCTGTGCGGATGTTGAAAAAATGTTCCGACAGATAAAAATACATGAAGAAGATGCTGATTGGCAACGAATTCTTTGGAGAAATTCACCTGAAGATGCTATTGCAGAATATCGTCTCGTCACTGTGACATACGGGACCGCCTGTGCACCATTCCTCTCTACAAGAACTTTAAAGCAACTTGGACTTGACGAAAAGGAAGAGTACCCAATTGCATCTAAGGCAACACTTCACAATTTTTATGTTGACGATCTTCTTGGGGGAGCTGCTACAAGAGAGGAAGCTATACAACTTGTAACAGAGTTGCAAGCAATGACGAGCAAGGGAGGCTTCCATCTTCGAAAGTGGCATTCAAATGATCCTTCTATTTTTCGTGAAGTTTCAATTGACTCCACAGAAAACGATCTCGTTCATCTAGATGACAAAGACTGTAGTGTTCTAGGAGTCAAATGGTCACCCAAGCTAGATGTTTTCAAATTCGCAGTATTACCAGTTGAGATAAAGGATACTTATACGAAACGAGAAGTACTATCTCAAATCGCCCGAGTGTTCGATCCGCTTGGACTCTTGTCACCATGTGTAACTTTTATGAAAATCTTACTTCAAGAATTGTGGCAAGGGAAATTCTCTTGGGATCAACCTCTTCCTGATGAACTATGCACTACGTGGAGAACATTTCTGGAGGAAATTCATCTCCTCGAACTTTCAACGTTTCCTCGATATGTACTTAACTCTCATGCTGAAGTAGAAATACATGCCTTTTGCGACGCTTCAGAGAAGGCATACTGTGCAGCGATATATGTCCGATGTATCTCTATTGATTCAGTACGAGTTAACCTGCTGACATCTAAAACTAGAGTGGCACCGCTCAAAGTACAATCCCTTCCGAGACTCGAGCTCTGTGCTGCACTTTTGTTGTCTAATTTGCTACATTCAACACTCTCGTACCTAAACATTCCGGTCAAAAATAAATTTGCCTGGTCTGACTCCAAAATAACTTTAGCCTGGATCAACTCAGAGCCGAGAAGATGGCAGCCGTTCGTTGCAAATCGAGTAGCACAGATTCAAGAGCTAACGCCAAACGTGCAATGGAACTTTGTTTGTGGACTCGAAAATCCGGCTGATTGCGGCACAAGAGGTTTATCGCCATCAAAATTTGTGAACTGCGAGTTGTGGTTGAATGGGCCGAAGTGGTTGAAGAATCCTTCGCTACCTAATTCCAGGGTTGAGGAAGACAATCTATTATCACAAGAGTTGTCGAAAGAGGAAAAGAAACAATTCAAAATATCCATGCTACAAACGGTAAATGACACTTTCAAAACCGAGTTTTTTCAGAGATATTCTTCTTGGCACAAATTGAAAAGAGTTTTTGCCTGGTGTCTTCGATTCGCCAGGAACTGTTCTATACCTGCTGAGGAAAGAAGGAAAACCTCTTTGACAACTGATGAATTGAATGACGCTGAAAAGACAATTGTGAAGATCGTACAACAAGTTCATTTCGGCTCAGAAATCTCGTGTTTGCAGGCTGGGAGGCAACTAGCATCCAGCAGCAGAGTTCTTCCTTTAACACCGTTCATCGATAAGTCTGGGTTACTTCGTGTGGGCGGCAGGTTGAAAAATTCAGTGCTTCCAGAAGAGCAGAAGCATCCCCTTCTTCTTCCTAAAAGTGACTATATCGTCGAGTTAATCATTACTCACTATCATCTCACCTTGCTACATGCTGGACCAGAACTACTTCAAGCAACGTTAAGAGAAAAATACTGGGTTCTTTCAGCTAGAGATACTGTCAGAAGAGTAGTGAGAAAATGCATTCCTTGCTTCAGAAATCGTCCAAAACTAGCGGAACAACTCATGGGAGACCTTCCAGGGTCCAGAGTTTGCCCTTCAACAGTATTTCAAAATACCGGTATTGACTTCGCTGGACCATTTTTGACTCGAAGTTTCAAGGGAAGAGGAAGTCGGAATACCAAGTCCTACATCTGTGTATTCGTGTGTCTTGCAACCAAGGCAGTTCATCTAGAAGTTGTAAGTGACTTGTCAACCAAAGCATTCATCGCTTGCTTAAAGAGATTCATAGCACGCAGGGGTAAGCCTGCAGAAATATTTTGTGATCGTGGCACTAACTTCTATGGGGCAAGTAGAGAACTCGCAAAAGAATTTCGAGAATTGATGATGGACAACTCCATCTACCAGTTTCTTACTATGGACAACATAAAGTGGCGTTTCAACCCTCCGGCAGCTCCACACTTCGGAGGCCTTTGGGAATCCATTGTTAAATCGTTCAAGTTCCACCTGAAGAGAGTCATAGGCACCTCGAGTGTTACTTTCGAAGAACTTACTACCGCAACGTCCCAAATTGAAGCGTGTCTGAACTCCAGACCTCTTAGTGGAATTTCAAGTGATCCCAACGATTTACGTGCTCTTACACCTGGACACTTTCTAATTGGGAAACCATTAACATCTCTACCTGAATTGCCGATTCCAGACAACATCAGCCACTGTGACCGTTGGCGTATGCTTCAGCGTATGATTCAACATTTTTGGAATCGTTGGTCAAATGAATATTTGACAAAGTTACAATCCCGACCAAAGTGGCGCATTTCACAACAAAATCTGAACGTTGGTGATCTGGTATTGATAAAGCATGAGAACTTGGCTCCACTTCAATGGAAGTTAGGCCGAATTACAAAAACTTTCCCTGGAAAGGACAACAAGGTTCGTGTAGTTGAGTTGAAAACTCAAACTGGTAAACTTTTGAGACCAATCTCGAAACTTTGTAAATTACCAATTTCCTGAACATTCGAACCTATTTGCTTCAGTGCATCACATGTTTAATTCTTATCTTTCAGCATTGTAGTGATTATCTTTCCATCTGTACTCATTATTAATTTCGTATTGCACATTTCTTAATTTTTCATAGTTCTTGCATGTTAATTCTAAGTGATGTTCTAAATGTTTTCATTGTTGAAACCCCCTCCGAGGTTCCAAGGGGGGCGGAATGTTCAGTAAATTCCATACAGTCCACTTGTCGATTGGCGCTGCGAGCGCTTTTTCATGTTTGTTTCTTTTCTCTGTAACCGTTACTGAAGAGAGCGTTTATGTTTACGTTCTGTATGGCTGTGTTCAGTTCGGCGTCGGTTTCTGAGATGAATTAAAGTAAAACAAAATAATGAGTAAGTTGTTTTTTTCATTTCCAATTAAGTTATGAACCATTCTACGAAACATTCTATGAACCATTCTATGAAACATTCAACGAACCATTCTATATACAATAATTATTTTATGATTATAATATGATACAAAACAATTTTCATACCCTCGGAAGGTTCCCCTCCCCCTCAAGTGGGTGGTGATGAGGTTGGTGGTCCGCAGTTGGTTCAATTTCTGGCTTAGTAGTCCGCACACGTCTACGGGTTGGAAATCACTGATCTACATAAAGAGCACTTTTATTTCCCAATTTCACAGTGACTGTATAATATTATGCATGTTATTTTTTTTTACTTCAAATTATGTTTGGGTAATAAACTATTTATGATTTTGTATTTATTTTATACTAGCCGGGCTTCGCCTAGCTACGCTCAAGCCGTCCATCTACCAGATGAAGTTTCAATAAAGTGTGAAAAATTTTCATATTGGAACACAAAATTGCGTGTATTATTTTAGCATTTTAAAATTTTCTCTTAGATTTTAGGTCATTTTGAAGATAACTGTCATATGTATCATGTGTGAGAGGAAAATTAAAATATCATGTGTGAGGGCTTTAAGATTTTGTGCAGAGTGATAGGTGTTTTAGGTAAATTTCATTAAAAATTACTTCAAATTGACCAATTTATAAAAAAGTATGCTATTTGCAGGTAAGTTTTTGTCTCTTTTTTTAATTTTTAAGTGCTATTTTCCCATAAAAGATGAAAAAAACCTTTAAATTTTTTTTTTAAAATTGACTCCGAACGTAGACAATCACCTTAATTCCTACTTCAGAATGATAATAAAAAAAAGATGAAAGAATAAACTGTACCCCTAGACCCATTGAAATATTTAAAGTAATAAATTCTGTTTGAACAATTAATTTGTGAACAACTGTTTTTATAAGGAAAGGAATGACGAATCGGGGAAAATGTTCATATTGAAACATAATTCTGTTTTAACAATTGAATTTCTGAACAATTAAAAAATTAAGTAAATGGAAAAGTAAAGAACATAATTATATTTCACTGGCTTTCAAAAATATCCAATAACAACACAATTTCCTTAGCAAATACAAAATAAACAAAAAGTGAATAATAATTGGTGTATAATAAATAGTTTTTTATTTAGGGCTGTTTTATAAGGAAAGGAATCACGAATCGGGGAAAATTTTCATATAGAAATATAAAATTACATGTATTATTTTTGCATTTTAAAATTTTCTCTTAGATTGTAGGTAATTTAGAAGATAACTGTCATATGTATCATGTGTGAGAGGGAAATTAAAATATCATGTGTGAGGGCTTTAAGATTTTGTGCAGAGTGATAGGTGTTTTAGGTAAATTTCATCAAAAATTACTTCAAATTGACCAATTTATAAAAAAGTATGCTATTTACAGGTAAGTTTTTGTCTCTTTTTTAATTTTTAAGTGTTATTTTACCATAAAAGATTTTTTAAAAAATTTAAAGGTTTTTTCAATTGACTCCGAACGTAGACAGTCACCTTAATTCCTACTTGAGAATGATAATAAAAAATGATGAAAGAATAAACTGTAAATATTTCAATATGGGGGGGGGGGGGGGTTAAAGTAATAAATTCTGTTTGAATAATTATTTTCTGAACAATTGGACAATTAACTAAACGCAAAATAGAAAAGTAAATAAAACATAATTATATTTCACTGGCCTTCAAAAATATCTAATAACAACACAATTTGCTTATCAAATACAAAATAAACAAAAAAAGAACAATAATTGGTGTATAATAAATAGTTTTTTTATTTTGGGCTGTTTTTATAAGGAAAGGAATGACGAATCGGGGAATATTTTCATTAGAACATAAAATTGCGTGTATTGTTTTTGCATTTTAAAATTTTCTCGTAGATTGTAGGCCATTTTGAAGATAACTGTCATATGTATCATGTGTGAGAAGGAAATTAAAATATTAGCATTAGGATATTGTGGAGAGTAATAAGCGTTTCAGCTAAATTTCAGATTAATATTCTACGTTCGGAGTTAATTTTAAAAAAAAGTATTTTTTAAAGATTTTTTTTGTCTTTTATGGTAAAATAGCACTACTTTATTTCAATATTCTTTCTTTTTATGCTTCTGTCTACAACTCTTTGCAATAATTCTGTGATATAATTGCATTTTTTTTTATTTTAGGCTGTTTTTATAAGGAAAGGAATGACGAATCGGGGAAAATTTTCATATTAGAACATAAAATTGCGTGTATTATTTTTGCATTTTAAAATTTTCTTAGATTGTAGGCCATTTTGAAGATAACTGTCATATGTATCATGTGTGAGAAGGAAATTAAAATATTAGCATTAGGATTTTGTGGAGAATGATAGGCGGTTTAGCTAAATTTCAGATTAATATTCTACGTTCGGAGTCAATTTAAAAAAAATTTTTAAAGATTTTTTTTGTCTTTTATGGTAAGATAGCACTTAAAAATTAAAAAAAGGAACAAAAACTTACCTGTAAATAGCATACTTTTTTTATAAATTGGTCAATTTGAAGTAATTTTTATTGAAATTTAGCTAAAATGCCTATAACTTTGCACAAAATTATATTGCTAATATTTTAATTTCCTTCTCACACATGATACATATGACAGTTATCTTTGCCTGCGGCTTGTCCACTTATTATAGTCGCTTCTATAAAGTTCTTCATCAATCTTTTTATACATAATCTTGAAGGTGGATCCAAATTCCTGAGAAGCATAATAGGTACACCAATCTTTAATTCCAATATATGCGGCGGTACTCCAGATGGCCACAGAGAGTTAAAAAATGAGTGTTTCTCAGAATTATGTTTTTTAGCATAAATCTCTACAGTTATCATGATATCTCACATAATAATGTATATAATTTGATAAAATTTTCAGGAAATGTTTTAGATGCTATTGTTAATGAAATGAGGCACAATAATTGGTGTATAATAAATAGTTTTTTATTTGGGGCTGTTTTTATAAGGAAAGGAATGACGAATCGGGGAAAATTTTCATATTGGAACATAAAATTGCGTGTATTATTTTTGCATTTTAAAATTTTCTCTTAAGATTGTAGGTCATTTTCAATATAACTGTCATATGTATCATGTGCGAGAAGAAAATTAAAATAGTAGCATTAAGATTTTTATGGAGAGTTATAGGCATTTTAGCTAAATTTCAATAAAAATTACTTGAAATTGACAAATTTATAAAAAGTATGCTATTTACAGGTCAGTTTTTGTTCCTTTTTAAAATTTTTAAGTGCTATTTTACCATAAAAGATCAAAAAACCCTTTAAACAATTTTTTTTTTTTAAATTGACTCCGAAAGTATAATTTTAATCTGAAATTTAGCTAAGACGCCTATCACTGTGCCCAAAAATCCTAATGCTAATATTTTAATTTCCTTCTCACACATGATACATATGACAGTTATCTTTGCCTGTGGCTTGACCACTTATTATAGTCGCTTCTATAAAGTTCTTCATCAATCTCTATACATAATCTTGTCCCATTACACAGTGAAGGTGTATCCAAATTCCTGAAAAGCATAATAGGTGCACCAATCTTTAATTCCAATATATGAGGCGGTATTCCAGATGGCCACAGAGTTAAAAAATGAGTGTTTCTCAGAATTATGTTTTTTAGCACAAATCTCTACGGTTGTCATGATATCTCACATAATAATGTATATAATTTGATAAAATTTTCAGGAAATGTTTTAGATGCTATTGTTAATGAAATGAGGCTCAATAATTGGTGTATAATAAATAGTTTTTTATTTGGGGCTGTTTTTATAAGGAAATGAATGACTAATCTGGGAAAATTTTCATATTGGAACATAAAATTGCGTGTATTATTTTTTCATTTTTTAAAACAACTTTCATATGTATCATGTGTGAGAAGGAAATTAAAATAGTAGCATTAAGATTTTTATCCAGAGTTATCGGCATTTTAGCTAAATTTCAATAAAAATTACTTTGTAAAATACCTAATAACGAAATTTCAGAAAGTAAATAATCGCAAGTTAGCAAGTCACATAGGGGTTTCAACGGTAATTCGTATACTGAAAATTAACCAAGTAAAAAAGGATTAATGAAAAGAAAACAAAAGGAGTAATATAAGAAAATTAACTTTAAATAACACCAAACAACTACTAATTACCTTGTAAACAACCGTTTATTTACCTGCGCATGCGCAGTTCTTATGAATGATGGATTCCAACGCCTTGAGATGAAATATTATTTAAATACTGTATTTATATATAAGCATTTTAAAGCTTCCAAACTTATGTTTTGAAGCCTGGAGATAATTCTAATATAAGTACACGAAGTTTCAACCAGATTTGTCAAGAAATGTAGAAACTAAAAAAATACCAAATGTAATCATTTCACACAAAAATCAGTAAATCCACCAAAAATCAGTATATATCTATTTAGTTTCAATAAAGTATTTTTTATTATTAAACAATTTGAATATTTAGTTTTTCCAAATCAAAAGACACGGTGACACATTTCATTTCAGTGATTCATTTTTTAGTGAGAATCACGCTGTGAATGATTCACCCTTTGTTTACATCGTCAAAGAGCGATGGCGCTTCATTAGAATCCAAATATCTCTAAAACTATTGAATCAACAGAATAAGTGTGCGCAGAAAAAATTATCAGTTTTCGAAGCTCTTTCCAAATATGTAACATTTATGTACTTTCATGAGAAAAAAAAATACACCGATTTCTGTATATTTGTCGGCCATTTTTTTTCGAGGATCGGTCCTCCCGGTCACGTTACGGTCACGTGATGATCTCGACATCCCCTTGTCTCTCTATTAATATAGATTATAAAGGGCTCAGTATGGGAAAAAAACGCTGCTATAGTTTTCTTTTGAGCAGTATCATCTGGAACTGATTTTACAGTTTTAAGGAGTCTATCGAATCCTTTGAACTATAATAAAAACATTTTTTTTATATATATTTGATTAAAAATTTTAACTCCAGTTCATTCTTAAATGGTTGACTAACTCCATTAGATGGCTATTTTGCAGCCCCGCTCAAAAATTTAAATCTCCCCCCACCACGTGTTTGGCTGGTTACAGCCCTATGCTTAGGGGTACGTAAATTTCGCAGAAAAATAGAATATGTAAAATATCGCATTTATTCGCAAATACACACACACAAACATATATATATATATATAAATTCAAAAATTTCGCATTTATTTAAAAAAGTCACTAATTTACTTACTAGGTTAGTCAAGTATCAAAATTCTTAGTTAAAAGCTAACATTGTAGTAGTCTCCACATTCTCTTCCTTAAGTCTTTAGGAATAAGCAAATTTCGAGAGTGAGATCTCTCAATTAAAGACCGTGAATGGTCTTAGATAAGAAATTATGTTAATAAATTATTACTATTATTACCTAATTTCTCTTTAAAAAGCCGTTTATCACCGAGTTTTCACCGAAAAGTAGAAAAAAAATAATTTTCGCATTTATTCGCTCCTATCGGGAAATTTCGTATTTATTCGCATCTATTTCGTAAATACGAAAATTACGTATCCCTACCTATCCAGGGGTCTCCAAACCTTTTAGCCTAAGGACCACACTAACTCCTTCACTAACTCCCAAGGGCCAAGACCTAGCTAGCTAGCTCATCATACCAACATATACTGTAGTTTTGAATTACGCGCAAATTTCCGTTTCGGGACTAGTTAACTTGTTTGTAACACTATAAAACTTGATCCACAACTGCAAAAAAAATGTCAGTGGTAAGTTTCTAAATCTCATTAATGACAAGTATAATGTCTAATTTCATTATGTAAACTACCTATGTATGTAACTTATTGTAAGCTTTTAGGATAAATCTCATATCATTAATTACAGCTAAAATGTTCAATTTCATTATGTATGTCAGTTATTGTGTTTCTTAATTGGTCGTTAAATAAAAACATCTGATTATTATTTTGTAAGATTTACTTACATTGTAAATTTTACCATGTAATCAAAATAAACTATGGCGGGCCGGATACCGGGCATGTCCGGCCGGCTAACGCGGGCTTAGTGCCGGATTTATGGTCCTCACGGGCCATAGTTTGGAGACCCCTTCTCTATTCTAACAAATATCACTCAATCGCGCGCAGCTTTAGCCGTGATGATTTATTGGTAAACAAACTGAGTTTTAGTTATTATACGTGGCGGTGAATTTCAAAATCGTCCTTATATACTACAAGTGATTTTTTTGTCAATTGCAAAAACTTATAAATGCTGTCTAAACTGTATTTTTTTTTACTTTCTTGTACCTATAGCGATAAAGGACAGTTATTTGGGCTAAAAAAAGGCACACATTAAATATAAATCCTACCATAAATGCCCGAATCATCAACGAAAATAACTTGGATAAGAACAATTCTGCAGCAAACCGATGGATAAGGGAAGTTTTGCTGACAACTACTAGGGTTTAGGATAGTTTTGACACATAAACTTAACACAGGAACTTGAGTGCGTATCATTTTATATTAAACAATAATGAAACACGTATGGTGTACTCAAAAAATCATCTGTATACGTAAATCATAACAATATACACAAAAAAATTGAAAAATGGTTCACACATAATTTTAAACAATTAAGTCCTAGGTTTTCCAATTTTTATTTATTTTTCTTTGAAAATCCCCGAAAGACCTTACAAAACATAACACTCCAACTTTATATGAAACAATGAGAATTAACAAAAATTATGAACTTTCAAACTATTGACATGCACTGTTCCCAATCAAAAACCATAATGAACGACCAGCAAAATTTCCCATTTAAAATACTACAAAGAAATTATAGTATAACAGAAACAAAGAACTGTATTTTAGAACATTTCGTGCTAGATTTCAAAAACGTTGTAGGTAAGGACAGTTTTGAAAACAAATTGTAAAATTCAAAATGGCTGCAACAAAGGAAAAAAGCTAGAGTTTTGCAGATACCCACATATTTTAAATTTGAATTTCTTAAGTCTGGTGTGTACTAACCCTATTGCATTCGCTCGCCTCAACCTATGCAGAGCCTCAACCTAGGTCAACGAATGGAGAAAATTTGTCTACTATTTACAGCTACATAAATTCTGACAATCCAATAAAAATGGTATTTTCAGATAGCCTGAACTTTTCTCCACCTGGCAATAGGACTCATTTTACAAATTTCAGCCACTAAAGGAATTGACGTAATTGAATTTTTCAAGTGAAGTTCCTGGGTCTTGACAACTCTATCTCCTGTAGCAAGATAGTTATTTCAAGGTGCATGTGCTCAGTAATTAGACTTTAAAGTTAAAAAAATGTAGAAAGGAATTGAGAAATTAAATATTTTAAAAAAGGAAAAATAATAAAAAATTAAACAAGTAGTAAAAAAAATTGAGAGATTAAAAGAAAAAAATAAAAAGTAATAAAAAAAGAAGGAAAATTAAGATTAATGCAATAATACGTGAAAATTAAATTTTGAAGGTATCAAAAATTAACCATAATGAATAGGCCCTTAGCAGAATGCAAAGATATTAAAAAATAAAAACGCTCTCAAGTAAGAAATGCTCTTAGTTTCAAAAAAAAAAATCGTATCGAGATAATTGTAAAGTCCCATGGGGAAGCTAAAAATAGCGAGAGGGAATTTAGGAATAAGTTAGTAAAAAAGGAATTACAGTAATCAAGACGAATAAAATATCCCGACAGGAACAAAAAGAATTGATGAGCGTTTAAAACACACTATACTAGATTTCCCCCCGAATAATTTAAATTTTAAAATATTATTTAAATTTTTTTAAAAACAAAAAATTCCCCAAGGCTTAAAATTTCTTTCTCTATCACGGAGTTTCAATTTTTTTTTTAAAAAACCTTTAACCCAAGTCGGTAACCCGTGGACACCTTTTCTCCATGGGTTAACAATGAGGAGAGGGAATCCAATAGGGTTAGTACACAGCAGCCTTAAGGAAATGTAGAGTTTTGCTACAGAATTAAGCTATACCTACATGCAGGAGATCATTCATCAGAACCCAGTGCTAACTAATTTATTTTTTTTAAATAATTTTTTGGATAAGAACAGTTTTAAAACTCACCGCCTCATCTAGATAAATACTCTACCAACTTTTTCATATTTATCATTCCCTGCTATCATATTTTCTTAAACGAGCCACATAAAAACATACCTCACTTCCTTAACTTTCCCTTTGCCGTCTAGACGAGAAATTAGTTGCTCATTTGTGTGCAAGTCTCGCCTTCGTTTAAGACTTACAGAAGATTAACAAAAAAAAAAGAGAGAGAGAGAGAAAGAGATCTGGTCTTAGTTTCGTTTCCTCACGGAGTTATCAGGCGACATTAATTCGTCAGGGGATGCCAAGCGGATAATTCCATTATCTCGTTCGACGCAGGTATGCGCAGTCTGGCATACTTACAGACACGTGATTTCTTTATTCACCGCTTTTGAAAATATTATCAGTTTAATACTGGAGTTATGTTTTGCTACTCCGGGAATTTAAAAGATGAGCCGGAATGTCAAAGATAGAGTGTGGCTCTGATGGAAAGAAGATTGAAGCTCATTCGTAAACAGGAGGGGTAGCCAGCCGTCTTGTCTACCGCTCATGTGATTCGAATCATATGCCCTGCAGAATCTCGACGATCGATCAAAAATAAATTATTAAATAAATAAATTCTCATTTTTATAACTTTATGTGGCTATATTTCTTATTTATCCTGCAATCCTCTAACGGTCCAGGCACACTATAAAGTAAGAGGCATAAACATAAATAATTTCGTTTTTATTCTACGTAGAGGTAGACTAACATAGACCGACTTGGGGCTTCAAATAATAACACAACAGTACCGCAACTTGCGGTACTAAGAAACTGAACTTTAAAGTCGTATTGAACCCTTTCAGGCAGAATATACGTTCACTATCAATACCCGTAACCATCGGGCTCTGAAATAACTATCGAAATCGTGCAGCCACCTAGGCTAAATACTAATACGTGCTCTATCAGTTAAATACCGCTATCACCTTCAATCTAACTTTTCTCGCCTCTCCGTATCCCTACTAATAGCGTAACGTACTACCGTACAAATCTCCACTCCCTTCTTGGGCTCTTGCCAACTCAGCGTGTGTCACTTAAATAGACCAGACACCTGCTCTGAACTCACTTCGACTGGCCTGCACTGCGCAGCTACCAGAAATTTTCATCTGAGAAACACGCGAACCCTACAACTTTTATATCTGTCCTATTACAAACTAGTTATGAAATTTAAATTTTAAATTTACTTGAAAAGCCGTCACTTATCACAATAAAATTTTTCCAGACTTTCTTTTAATTTCTAATTTTTTTCCTCGTAACGCTGCTGTGTACTACCCTTATTGGATTCGCTCACCTCAATATTAACCTATGGAGAAAATTTGTCTACTATTTACAGCTAAATGAGGCTGATAATCCAATAAAAATAGTAATTTTAGAAAGCCTGAACTTTTGTAACTGTACTAACCCTATTGGATTCGCTCATCTGATTGTTAACCAATGGAGAAAATTTGTCTACTATTTACAGCTAAATAAAGGCTGATAATCCAATGAAAATGGTAATTTTAGAAAGCCTGAACTTTTCTAACTGTACTAACCTTATTGGATTCTCTCATCTCATTGTTTACCTATGGAGAAAATGTGTCTACTATTTACAGCTAAATAAATACTGATAATCGGATAAAAATGTTAATTTTAGAAAGCCTAAACTTTTCTAACTGTACTAACCCTATTGGGTTTGCTCACCTCATTATTAACCTATGGAGAAAATTTGTCCGCTATTTACAACTACATAAATGCTGACAATTCCAATAAAAATGATATTTTTAGAAAGCCTGAACTTTCTGCATCTTGCAACATGATTCATTTTATAAATTTCGTCCACCAAAGGAATTTATGTGCGTTTTAAACACACTATAACAGATTCCCCCCCCCCCGAATTATTTAAATTTAAAAATATTATTTTCAATATTTAAAAAAAAGAAAATGAAAAATGTCTCAAGGTGTAAAATTTCTTTCTCTATTACGGAATGCAATTTAAAAAAAAATCTTTCAATCCAAGTCGGCAATCCTTGGACACATCTTCTCCATAGGTTAACATTGAGGTGGGAGAATCCAATAGAGTTAGTACACAACAGGCTCAAACAGGAGATTTTTAACGTAGTGCAGAAGTTCTCCGTTATCTGAAAGTGAGCTTCCATACTACTGATACGGCATATGAGAGAAAAGGGAATATTTTCTATAACTTACGAATAAAAATATATTTAGCGTTCCCAGACCCGATATTAACTTTCTTAATCACACAAAATAACACGTAAAACTTTACATAATGTTAACACTAAATAAAATAAAAGTTTATCGTAAGAGAAATACGCAACTTATAGTATGAAAATAGTGAACGCACAAATAAGTTTCCAGTCCTTTATTCGGGATGATCGCAAGCACACTGAAAGACTGAGAGTGATGGAGGTGAGGATGGTGTGTGGAGAGGGGTGGTGATGGGTGGTGAAGGGTGATGAAGACTTTTGAGTAGGAGAGAGTGGATGAGGTTTTTCCTAAGAGAGGGTTTAACTTATTAAGGCTGCTTTGTACTAACCCTATTGGATTCGCTCACCTCAGTGTTAACCCATGGAGAAAATTTGTGTACTACTTGCAGCTACATAAATGCTGATAATTCAATAAAAATGGTGTTTGCAGATAGCCCGAATTTTCTGCAGTTTGCACTATGATTCATTGTATAAATTCCATCCACCAAAGGAATTTAGTACTATCGTTTAAAACACACTGTACCCGATTTATCCCCAGAATAATAGTAAATTTTTAAATATTATTATTATTATTTTATTTTTATTTTTATTTTATTTTTTGGAAACGAAAAATGCCCCAAGGTTTCTCTATTACGGATTGAGTATCCAGATAATCCGGATCAGATTTGTAAATTTTCTTTTTTATTTAATGTTCACATTAGATAATAATTTTTAACTACGATAGCAAGAACGTAACTATAATTATGCCAAATATTCGCTTTTTAGTTTGATTCAATGTACAGTTCCTGCATAGATTGGACAATAAATTTTGGTAATAAATGGCTTTTTGTTGAGTTTAAGAAAGGTTTACTAGAGTGTCACAAAGCGTTGACGTGGTTTGACTCAGAAAAGTTATACTTATATTTTTTAATGTCTTGTAAACAATACTATGTAATTTTGTTACAAAACATAGATTTTTATCGTAATAAATGGTAAGTCTGTTTAGTTAAGGATTTTGTTTTGCTTATTACCCATATTACGCGGATTATCCGAATTGCCTGTGGTCCCAGTTAGTCCGGATAAGCGAGGTTTTACTGTACATATGTTTAAAATCAACTCATTAAATCTCAATTCAATAAAATTCATACAAAAAATTGAAAAGTTGTTTTTAATAAAGAAGTAAGCAAACTGGGTTTACCAGAAAAAACAGACCACGTGTCGAAAGAAGCAATGAAGTAATGTCATAAAACAGGAGTCAATAGATGAAATGTTTATCACTAAATTAGTAAAACTGATATGATACCGTAGTTAAATATGTCCAAAAAAAGCTTGGATAGTACATGAATTAAAGTTAAATGCGAGGAATTTAAAATTAAACGGCGTTGAATTTAAAATCAATACATTCATTTTTTCTAGTTCAACGCGATTAATTCAGTAATAAAATTCGTAAATAAAACTTTCAACTTCAGTCTATCAGAAAAAAAAAAAATTCTGGGACTGCACACAACTGCAAGTTACAATAAAGAGTTCAAAAACTATATTGGGCCAAACGCTAATTTCCTTATCCGGGTTCAACCCGATTAATTCTTAGATAAAAGTCATTCTACATGCTTTCTAGCTCTGGTGGGGAGATGAGAATATACTATCATTTCATTAAAATCAGTAAGTACATTTTGGTATAACAGATAGAAAGATTGGCAAACCCAAGGCATGATTTCTTTTCAATCATTGTTTAAAACGGATAAAAAAACGTTTTACTTGGTACAATCTTTTTTTTCTTAAAATATAGTGGGTACAAATATAAAGTTTAGAACATGAATCATCAACAATTAATGGGATTGGATTCTGTGGCTTGGACATGTTTGGACAAAATGCTAAATAATATTACTAATTCAAAAGGCTAAATAAACATCGGAGAACACGAACAAATCTACGTTTTTTTTATTTTTATTTTTTTAAACTTGGGTAGTAAATTCCAAAGTCAACTGCTCTAAAGATGGAAAAAAGAAAGGAAATGTTCATTAAAGAAAAATTATTTTCTTCGATATTTAATAAGGTTTATGAATGATGGCTCCCACTGCACATTATTCGCTCAGTTCTCTAGCGATTTTTATCTCTCCTAATAAATCATATGATAAAATCGTGCAGAAAAGGAAAACAGCAAGAGTGTCCTTTATATGTCGTCCTATGTAAAGAATCGGCTATTAAAGTTAAAAATCATGTAGGGAAATAAATTAAATGGGAAATCTTTTAGGTCATTATTTAAGTTTATCGGCGTGTTTCAGAGAATGAATTTCTGAATATATTTAACCCACGTTTAAAAAAATTAATGTTTAAAAAAATCACGCCTTAAAACTGCCAACGAATTGTATGCATGTTACATGCAGATATTCAAAACCTTTCAAATAAGAACACGTTATGTTTACACTTAACATAAAATTTCCACTGCTAAAGTTTAAATGTAATAGTAAATAAATTAGTAATTATACATAGACTGTGGAAATAAATTAAAAACGAAATGTTATAAGAATGAACCTATTGAATACTAATCATTTCAGCATTTTTAAAGATATAAAGATTTAGGAGCGAAATATTTTCACTTTAAAAATAATTTTCTGTTAAATTCTGCGAAATAACTCAAGCCAATTCTTCGAATGTTTCGGAAATTCTTTTAATGTATGTTCGATATTTTTCTTGACTTCTAATTATGAGAGATGTTGTCATCTGAATTTTTGTCAATCATATAGTATATTTTGTTATTAAATTGAACTCATTTGTAACTTAAAATGCTGAATTCATAAATATGCGGGAATGTGCCTGTCAGCGTGTTTCAAGGAAAGAAAAAAATCAGACTCAAAGATCATAAAGAGTTTTTCACTGCGTGTGAAAAATTGATCCGCAAATTGTTTGCAATAATTTTATAAGTGATACTCCTTTGCAGTGGGGATGATTTCATAAACTTAAGTACAGCTAAATTAATCTAGTGCTTTAAAACAAAACTATACGTGGCAACATACGCTTACGAATAAACACTTTTAAACACAGAACACTCTGTATAACCGATCACTGTAAACAAACATATATATCCAACTTAAATCACAACGTTAATTTTAATTCATTTTCGGAGTAGACTTTGTTTTTCTGTTCACGTTTGTTATAATATCGTTTCTAATTTACATTCTTCTTCCATCGTAAAAATGATTAATAAGTTGCCCCATCTTGTAGATTTTTCCTTATATGCACATAGTGGGGCTATAAAATTTATGTACAAATATTTTGTAATATAAATTTAAGTACAACTGCATAACTACATCGGACATATTCAAAAGAATAGCTTAATTTACTTCCTTAATGAGCCTCCCCGAAAAAATTTGGTGTCAGTTAATTATATGGCCCTTCTGACTGATTGTCAATAATGTAACTTAACTTTTCACTCTGAATAACATCCCTTGATGGCTAAAATTTAGTTACAGTAGAGTTAATATGCAACTTAAAATGTGCGAGAGATGATACTGCAGAAAGGAACTTCCTCAGATATTTCCGTGAAATGGAAAAGTCTGTTTAAACATTCAACAGTCCACCAAGGTGGGATGAATATCATAAGTTATACTGGATGCTAAGGGTGCCTATACGGGATTCTTCGAAAAATTACATGAAACAATATGGGTAAGAGTTTCTAGGGAAGGGACAGTGTTAAGCTGTTTAACATTATCCATATTAAACATTTTCAGTTAGTTAAAATATAATGAAGAAAAAGTTAAATTTTAAAGTGTTGTTACACAGTTATGTTAAAGAAAGTACAGGGTGATTTTTTTTAAACTGACACTACTCAGAGCCATCTGTAGCGCGATCTATCAGGCGGAATTCCACCAAAATTGGTAGAGGGACTAAGGACGACATGGGAAAGAGTTTCCGTGAAAAAAAAATTAGTTTCAAAAGTCGCCGATAGGGGAAGATATGGCGCTTTTTTGTCGGCGCACTCGAGAATTTGCATTGAAAGGCAAGTTAAAACATCAAAATACAAATTCACGACTATGTAGTCGACAGCAGCGCCAGTATTTTGGACTATAAAGATGAGGGATGAATACCGAAAAAATTGTAAGCAGAGGAATGAGTAACAAAGAAATTTCACTGCAACACTGAGAGCAAATTCCTTGCTCTCTCCTTCAATGTGACCAGATTCCTGGTGGACGACACATTGCACCCCGAATACTACGTTCTCAACGGCCAGCATGTAACCAGGAATGTTTATCAAAGTCCGGGATACGTTGTCCTTTAGGGCAGCCAAGTTCGAGACTCTCCCAAGATACACCTTAGACTTTAAATAACCCCACAGAAAAATGTCACATCGGTTAGGTCCGGTGACTAGTCGGGGGACTAGTCTAGGACTGTGATCACATTAAAGGAGGGAGAAGTGAATTTGCTGCATAAAGCGGTGTTGCAGTGAAATTTCTTTGTTATTAATTTGTCTTCTTAATACTTTTCGTATTCATCAGTTTTTCGTATTCATCCCTAATCTTTATAGCCCAAAATACTGGTTCTATTGTCGACTACGTATTGTCGACTACGAATTTGCATTTTGATGTTTTACTTGCCTTTTATGCAAATTGTCGGGTGCGCCGACAACAACAGCGCCATATCGTCCCCTATCGGCGGCTTTTGGAACTATCTTTTTTTCACGGAAACTCTTTCCCATGTCGTCCTTAGTCCCTCTATCAGTTTTGGTGGAATTCCGACTGATAGATCACGCTACAGATGGCTCTGAGTAGTGTCAGTTTTAAAAAAATCACCTGTAGATTAAAAGGGAATTTAAAATTATGTCTTATGCATGTTTTGCGAACAGAGCCGGATTTAGGCATGGGCTCTTGAGGCTGCAGCCCAGGGGCCTCGGCAATCTGGAAGGGTCTCCAGAAGAAAGAGGAAAAGCTGAAATTTTATTCAGGCAAAAATACAAATATCTAAAGGCTTCTGATATTTTCCCCCTCGTAGCAAGCAATAGATTAACTTCTTCACTCCCTAATGTTGAAATAGCTCTGTGTATTTACATGTGCTTTATGATAAATAATGCTACTGGAGAGAGGAGATTCATTTGAAGAATGCATACAAATCGATAATGGCACAAGAAAGACTCAACAACTTGTTCATATGTCAATCTAAAATGATATTCTAAATGATATACTTCATGACCAAAGAAGTATCAATGAAGAGAAGTCAACAAATAACAGTAACAACAAAAGCAAAAACAATAAATGATATGGTCATATTGCACATAAGTACATATCTATAAAAATGAGAAAATATAAAGACGTAGTAGGCATATTAAAATGAATATTTGTCAAGCTATTTATGCCCAATCCAATATTACTGGAAGCCTTACTGTGCCTGTAGTTCTGGGGCCTACAATGTCTTCAGAACTACAGGCATGATATCATATATATATATAAAGAACCACACTGCTTGAAACTTCCAATGAAGAGTCGAACTTGACAAACATACATTTAATAAAATACTAAGGACAATTACATGTAAACATTTAAAGAAAATAGCATCTTAACATCATTATTTACGCGCCAGCCGTCGAGAGCGCTCGTCTTCGAATGTAATCCAGGTTCTCTTCGCGCGTTTGGCAACGCGTGATGTCATCATCTACGTCACTGGTGTTTCTCCTCTGGCGACGTGTCAGGGAAGGATGTAGGTAGGTGTCCAGGGGTTTCTCATTGAATTCTCACAAGTTCGGCCTTTCCTGACAGGTCGGTGCCCACACCGTCATCTGGAACTTATCGTCGTCTTCGGTTAATCGTCATCTGGAACAAAAAAAGAAACAAAGCAAAACAGAAAGAGAATGTCCGTCATGAAAGGATAGACAGGATTCAATCCCATCAACGTCTTGAAAATTTTGGGTACGTCGTTGTTCCAAGTCCAACATGGTGGAGCTTAAAACTGGCAATCGTCGTTACGTCTTCTTTTTTAAATTCTAATTCCGCTTGCATGCATAACGTCGTTTTACATCTGTCGTCTTTAGTGTCGTCTTAATTTTAGCATCTTACGTCTTCTTCTGTAACACATATTTCAAATTCGTCGTTCAAGTCATTGTCGGTTAAAAGTCACAAGTCGGGAAAGTTCTATACATCTGGATATTATTTTCTTATTAACTTATATCTTTAACTTAAAATACGTCGGACCATGGCTTCATATACTCAGCGCACGTGCTTGTGTGCATTGGCCCATCAAAAAAGCCAACTTTTTCTACGTCATATGTATCGTTGCCCTTCACTTTTAAGATCTTATAAGGTCCAAGAGATTTAGATTTCAATTTTAGACCTGTGCCGTACTGAGTCCTTTTAATGGCTACGACATCATCCTTTGAATACTTCCTCGGTGATTTTCTTCTTAGGTTATAATTCTTTTTGTTACTTTCTTGGGCTTTCAATATTTGCTTCTTTGCTTCTTTTCTGAGCGTTTCTCTCGATTCTGAAAATTCTCGTCGTACCTCTTCTTCAATCGTTTCTTTAATCTTGAGATCCGATTTCTGCTTCATTTTTACACCTACGAGCAACTCGAAAGGCGTCAAATTTATACTTCGCTGGTAAGTGGCGTTAATTATCTGTTGCACTGTCGGGACAAATTTGTACCACTTTGTAGGGTCATCTTTTGATAATTTCGAGATCACAGATATGACGATGGAATTCAGTCTCTCGACTTGCCCATTCGCTCGGGGAAGTCCTGTGGTGACGCAAACATGTTGAACATTTTCAGATAAGCAGTAGTCGTCGAATTCTTTTGAATGGAACGCGGATCCTTTATCGGATATAATTCGAGTCGGGTTACCGAAAACACTTTTTTGGATTTCCAATTTTGAAATAACTTCGCGGCTAGTAGTAGATTTAGTGGGGTAGAGCCAAACGAACTTTGTGAAAGAATCAATAATACATAGGATATGCTTGTAATTTTTATTCGTGCTTTCCAATGGCCCTAAATGATCAATGTGATACGTTTCTAATGGGATTTCATCTTTAGGTAACGGGTGTAATTCTCCTTCCTGTTTACCCCGCTTTCTATTGGACAGAATACACGTTATACAGTTAGCAATATATTTCTCAATTTTTTGTTTAACTCTGGGGATATACAATTCCTTATTTAAATTTTCTTCTGTCTTCTTTACAGCAAAATGGCCCTTTTCATGCGCATTCTTTATGATATTCATTTGCATATCTTCGGGTACGACTAACAAGTCATTTCCATTAACACACTTGTAAAGAATGTTCCCTTTAACTACAGGGTGGCTAATAAATACTGTGACAAATATCGAATCATTTAATTACACACAGATGAAATAGAAAATGAAAAATACAACAATATTATGAACATTATACATGAAAGTTTACCATGAAATAATTTTACTCGAATCGACCGCCATCTTTATCGATTACTAAAGATAATCTCTTACGCCACTGTCCTATTGCGGCACGAATCATTTTATGAGGTAATTTGTCCCATTCACTCCGTATGGAAGATCTGAGGGAGTCCAAACTTCTGTGTTGCTTAGCATTTACTTTAGACTCTAAAATCCCCCAAATGCAATAGTCTAAAGGATTTAGATCTGGTGAAGAAGGTGGCCAATCTTCTTGCTTGATAAACTTCGGGCAATTGGCATGGAGCCATTCCTGTGTTGTTTTGGATCGGTGGGACGGTGCAGAATCTTGCTGAAATATCCAATTCTTTTTGGGATACAATCTGTTAGCATGTGGTAATAAACGTGTAGCCAATACTTCCTGTTTGTAATATTCAGCATTGATTTTTACCCCTTTATCGATGAATTTCAGAGGCAGTTTTCCATTGTGTGATACTGCAGCCCAAACCATAACAGAATTCTTGTTCTGAAAGCGTTTAACAGTTCAAAGATTTTCAGGTATATCCTCGAAGGTTGCTGAATATACAACATCATTTTCAGCATTATAACTTTGTTCTGTACAAAACAGCTTCTCATCAGAGAAAATTATTTTTCCAACACTTTTGCTACCGTGCCGGTTCAGCAATTTCTTACATCTTTGTAACCTTTTTACTATTTGTGCAGTAGTCAAACCTTGAACTTTTCTTTTGCGATAAGGGCGAAAACCCAGGTCTTCATTTATGATAAGTTGCATAGTTCTGCGACTGATGTTCTCTTCTGCAGCCATTTTATTTGCAGAACGTTGTGGATTTCTTCGTATCTTTTCACGAATTCTTTTGATACGTTCTTTTGTACGAATAGTGCGTGGACGACCGGACCTTGGTCGATCTTTACATCTATTGGTATCCAATAATCGATTTATAGTCCTATATATAAACGTCCTATTAAAATCAAGGCATTTTAATTGCTTAAATATTTTACCTGCAGAAAATCCGCGATCAAAAAGCTGTTTAACCACTAACCTTTTGGCTTCCATCTTTAAAAATATTCTACATGTATTACTTTAAACAAAAATTGTCTGCGTTTACAAAAAGTTGCCAATCACACAAATAGATAGATAAATTGTTTTTCCAAACTATTAAAATTAACTCTTATTTTTTGGAGTGTTACAGTATTTATTAGCCACCCTGTAGATAATCCTCGTACTGATTTGTTTTCAGAATTTCTCTTATCGTTTTTATGTTTTCATCAGTATCTTGCGCGCGCATAATTTTTAAAGACACACTATCTTGGACGACCATGCAAATAGGATTTCTGCTGAGAGCATCAACGTGCCTCATACGAGTGCCCTGTCTGTGTTCGATTGTATAGTTATAATCTTGTAACATTAAAACCCATCTAGCGATTTTACTAGAAATATCTCTCTTGCTCATGGTTAATTTAAATGCGTTACAGTCAGTCACGATCTTAAATGGGATTCCTAGCACATATGTTCTGAATTTCTTCAGAGCCTGTATAACGGCCATAACCTCCAATTCATAGCTCGAATATTTACGTTCGGTTTCCGTCGTCTTCCTACTCATATAGTAAACTGGATGAAGTTGATTATCGACGATTGATCTCTGGAATAAGACAGCCCCATACCCATCAATACTGGCGTCGGTGTGAATTTCGGTTTCACTTTTAGGGTTATATATACTTAATACCGGCTCTGAACACAGCATACGTTTTAGTTCGTTAAATGAATGTCTTTCTTTTGTACCGAATTGAAACATGCGATCTTTCTTTAACAAGTCACTAAGTGGCTTCGCAATTATGGAATACTCACGTATAAACTTCCTGAAATATCCGGTTAATCCTAAGTATTTCTGTACATCCTTGGCACATTTTGGTTCTTGGAAGTTCATAACGGCTTTCGTTTTATATGGAGAAGGGTATAATTTTCCATCTTTAATTTTGTATCCCAAAAACTCAATCTCGCGTTTTAAAAAATTACATTTCTTAATATTCAGTTCTAAGCCGTATTCTGAAATTGTTTTGAAAACGCGTTTTAATTTTTGAATTCCTTCTGCCTCATCCTTCGAGGGAATTAAAATGTCATCCATATACAACACGACTGTTTTGTCCTTTAACAAGTCCCGAAAAACATTATAAATATATCTCTGAAACACGGATGGTGAGTTAGAGAGTCCGAAAGGCACTTTACAAAATTCGTATTGGCCTTCGTGAGTCACGAACGACGTGAATTTCCTGCTCTCTTCCTCTATGTTGACATGAAAGAAACCGTTTTTCAGATCTAACTGCGTAAACACAGATGCAGACTGTAGACTATCAATGACGTCTTCAATTAATGGTAACGGAAAATGCTCACGTATTATCTTTTTATTTAGTTGCCTATAATCTATACACAACCTAGCAGAACCATCTTTTTTTCTTGCCAAAACAACGGGGGAGGAAAACGCAGATGTACTTTTGCGAATAATTTTATTTTCTAGCCACTGTCTCAGCTGTTCTTCAACAATTCTCTTCTCGATTGGCGCCATGCGTCTTGGTGGCAAAGCGACGGGAATTTGATCTGACAGCGAAATACTCATTTCTACGCCTACCGACTTTGTTTTATTAGGGCGAAAATTTTCGATGAGGTCTGACATTTCCGCTTTTACTTCACTGTTTATGATATGAGACAGGTCTACCGCTCCCGTTTCTAATAAACATCCTGTCACACCCATGACATAGAAATCATCGCATTTTTTCACCATTTTGATTTGTTTTTCTGACACGGTCAATGTACATTGCTGAATAATATCAGTACCTATAACTAGACCAAAGTGCAAGGCGTAATCATCAATTACGTAAATATTAGCTTCATACTCTGTATTATCGATATTGAGAGTTGTTTTAAAAGTACCCAACGGTTTAATTGAAGTATTTCCCAAACCACTTAATGTAACATTTATATTCTCTAATTTTGGAGCGTCGATTATTTTAGAATAAACGTTCTTTTTCATCAATGTTTTTTCGCTACCTGTATCTATGAGAGCCGATAAATTTAGATTGCAAATTTCTACAGTCTTGGTTAACAAATTTGAAAAATTAACATTTCTTTCAACAGTTACATGTGATGCTTCGTTTTTAACATTACAGTCACGTGACACATGCCCCCAGGCATTACAGCGGAAACACTTCACCTTATTTCTGCACTCGTTAGAACGGTGCCCCCTTGTCCCACAATTGTAACAGCGAATGTCTAAGTTTTGTTTTTGGAATCTGAATTTACTTTCGTTTTCTGTTTTCGATTTGACTCTGTTCTCACTTTCGTATTTCGGCTTAGAATTTTCGAATTTCGATTTAAAGTGTTTACTCTTAGCCATATCTTCTCGCATTTTACCATAAATTTTAAGTTTATGCTTAAATTCTGAAACATTTTGACAACCATATAATATAGATTTTCCAGTTACAGAGTCAGGGATTCCACTAATCACGTACTGAATTAATGCAGCATCTTCTATATTACCTTTATTACACAATTGTTTCATCGTCAAAAAATACTCATCTAATGTTTCGTGATTGCCTAGTTTACGTTTTGTCAACATTTCATGCAATTCGGCAGAATTACACTCTACACCAAATTCAGAAATCAATAATTTTTTTAATCTTTCCCAAGAATTCACTTTACTTTCGCTTTGTATGAACAACTTAGCCTTTCCAGCCAAACATCTTTTAGCGAAAACTAATTTATGTAAATCGGTTAATTTAAACAAATTAATCACATCTTCAAAATTATCTACCCATTTTTCAATACTTTCATATGGGTGACCTTCAAATGGAGCAATAATATTCTCTATATCACTAAAGTTAATAGACATTTTCGAAAAGTTTTGATTCGGAACCGAAGGTTGCACGGAGGATTGTTCATTAGTGCTGTCATTATCGTCCTCACTTTCAGATGAATCATCTTCTGATTCTTCATTAATAATATTATTCTTTAGAACACTTAAATCGCATAAACAACTTATTATTCTTTCAACAACTTCTGGTTTCGCGCCGTCATTTTTTATACTTAGCGTATTACAAATAGTAATTAATTCATTAAGTGAAAAGTTCTTGTCTGTAAATTCAAGTCTTTCTTTATATAGTTTATCACCGGGTGAAAATTCAAAGCCTTCAAACTTCCGTAACTTTTTGCGATTCTGTCGATCGCCATCGTTCTTGAAAATTAATTTATATAAACATCTTATGTTAGATACTTTCTCTTTCTTCAGTGCAACCTCCAATTCTGGGATATCTTCAAGATTCATATTTTACCAATTTAAAAATATCTGAAACTTCACTCACCGTTACTCCAGAATTAATCCGAAGTCTTTATCACCGTGGTTCTATCCTAATATATATTTCACATCCACGGCCGAGGCGCCCAAATATAAAGAACCACACTGCTTGAAACTTCCAATGAAGAGTCGAACTTGACAAACATACATTTAATAAAATACTAAGGACAATTACATGTAAACATTTAAAGAAAATAGCATCTTAACATCATTATTTACGCGCCAGCCGTCGAGAGCGCTCGTCTTCGAATGTAATCCAGGTTCTCTTCGCGCGTTTGGCAACGCGTGATGTCATCATCTACGTCACTGGTGTTTCTCCTCTGGCGACGTGTCAGGGAGGGATGTAGGTAGGTGTCCAGGGGTTTCTCATTGAATTCTCACATATATATATATATACCGTAATTAACGGCTGCGCGTTATACCCCGGATATAAAAATGATAGATTAAAAATAAGGAAATGATGAAAACAAAACAATTAGATTTCGACATGTACCTAAATGCCGTTTATTTAAAAGGAATGGCATACCTTATGAACTTAAAAATTTTAATTATTAATTATTAAAAATTTTAATTAACTATATCTATATTAGCATGACGCATTCGGCCTCCAATTGTAAATGTTTCTTCCCCTTCAAACATCCACGTGTTCCACTGTCGTTTTAAATTTCCTTTGAATGGTTAATTGATACACACATCTAAAGGCTGAACTAATGGCGTTAATCCGCCTGGAATAACTTCCATGTCTGTGTTACACTCTTTCATCAATTTCTTCGTATTATCCTTTAGATGGATCTGAACATGTTCAAAACTAAAAGACTTTCAGGATTTTTAAAGTATCAGGAATTATTTACTCCCTTAGGCATTCCCCCACACACATATTGTTCCCCCTTTCCCTTGTCAATTCAGTATACCATTGTTCGAAAGCCTGGGAAAATCCTTAGAATGAATGATTTCAAAAGATAAGAGCATCGCACATGTACATTTCTGGTTTCTTCGTCAAAAAAGGGTCCGCGTTATACGGAGAATATACAGGTAGCCCTCCTACAGCACGGCATCTTACAGGACGGTTTCGCTTTAACACGATAGGATAAACTGCGGGAACCCTCGTATAACATTACAACCTGTAACATGGTTTCCTTCTGACACAATAAAAAAAATTGCGAAAACCTTTGTACAACACTATACTTCTATAGCACTAGATAACATGATTTTTGTTTAACACATTTAAAAACTAAATTACCTTAAAATAATGACGGGAAGGAATAATGAAATATAGTGGCTTTACATGAAAATGTATAGACAAATTAGAAGTTTCAAAAAATCTAGATAAAGAAAGAGGTTCTGAAAGTGAAGGTGATATCGTTCAACCGAAAAAACGTTCTTGTTTGATTTTACTGAGCAGTGATAAGGAAGAAATTATTAAATTAAGGCTACATTAAATGAAAATAATATTTTTTGCTTCCTTTCGTTTTGTGTCCATACATTTATATGTTTAATAAAAATTAAGTTGCTTATATGAAATATAAAATAAATATTGCTTGTTTTTAATGAGGTTTTGGAACGTAACCCCCCTTTTTGTACTGGCTCTGGGTCTCATATAACACGGTTTCAAACAATACGGCGTTTTCTAGGAACCGGTTATAGGAGGGTTACCTGTACCTAAAAATTTAAAAATGTAGTTTAAAATTATAGGTGCGCGTTATATGCCGGAAAATTCGGTGATATATGTGATATATGTAAAATATATATATACACTCATGGACAAAAAAATTAGCGCACCAAGAAATAATTGTGGGATCGTAACGAAACTTGCAATGAAGGTACATGTCGGGGAGATATGCAAATGATTAGAAATGCAGCGTGATTGCGCATTACGTATAGCCGGTAGAGGGCGTTGAACATCGTACTCTGTGGAGTATAAAACAGGTAACCAAAGCTTGTTTGAGTGTGCTGAATCATTTACAAAGGAAGAGCTGAGATAGACATGCCATTACTCCGTGTTCGAAGACAATATAAGCAGTTGTCGCAGTTTGAGAGGGGGAGAATCGTCGGGATGATGGAAGCTGGGTGGTCAGCTAGGCGAGTAGCTCGTCAATTAGGCCGCTCTGATTGTGTTGTGAGGAGGTGTTGGGACCAGTGGACCCGAGAGATGTCATGTACACGAAGACCAGGCTCAGGACGCCCTCGACAGACCAGTCGTCGAGAAGACCGCCACATCGTAAGAAATGCACGCGTACAGCCAACTGCTTCATCGGCCGCCATCCAGGCACAGGTAGCACCTTCACTAGGGGCCTCTGTGTCTTCTCAAACCATACGAAGGCGCCTGGCTGAAGGACAGTTGGTATCGCAGCGCCCATTACGTGTGCTGCCCTTGACGCCCACCCATCGACGCCTCCGTTTGGAGTTTTGCCGCGCACGAGGAAACTGGACTGCAGCGGAATGGAACCAGGTCGTCTTTAGCGACGAATCCAGATGCAATCTCGGCAGTGATGACAATCGTGTTCGTGTGTGGAGAGCCCGTGGTGAACGCTTCAATCCTGCCTTTGCTGTACAGCGACACATCGCTCCCACAGATGGTGTGATGGTATGGGGTGCCATTGCCTACAATACACGGTCACCCCTAGTATTGTTCCGTGGCACCATGACAGCCCAGCGGTATGTTCATGAAATCCTGCAACCACATGTGTTGCCACTCATGCAACGGCTCCCAGGAGCCATTTTTCAACAAGACAATGCTCGGCCTCATAGGGCAAGGGTGTCACAAGACTGTCTCCGCACTGTTACTACCCTTCCTTGGCCTGCCCGATCCCCAGATTTGTCTCCAATCGAGCATATCTGGGTTCATTTGGGACGACGAGTTGGGCATCCCACGAGTTTGAACGAACTAGAGGCAAGGTTACAGCAAATATGGAACGAAATGTCTCAAGACATCATTCAGAACTTGTATGACTCAACGCTCGATCGTATCGCATCGTGCATTCGCGCTAGAGGGGGTCCAACGGTGTATTAACTTCTCCGTTCTTTTGCCTTTTTCTCTGAAATAAATTATCCTTTTTCTTTGATTTTCTTATCATTTACTTATATCAAAGTAGTCATTACGTATGTAAAATTTCGTTTCATTTTGACGACTCCTTCTTGGTGCGCTAATTTTTTTGTCCATGAGTGTATATGCAAATATTATATGTGCAATATATATGTTGGGTTAAATTTAATTTGGTCAAAATTGTGTCACTCTGTATTCACGAAGACTAAGAAATCTTTCAAGCGACATTTAACTTTCAGATAAATACTTTAAAAGAAATTAGACGCGCTGAGCAAAAAAACATTTCCAGTTTCGGGCGCATAAAAATCCCTCTTAAGATGATCATTGCTCGTTTAAGCCAAACCAAACAAACTTAACTGACAAAAACGCGTGCATTTGTTTCGTAGCGGAGCAGGTGCTAAATACTTTTTCCGTCCTCTCGATAGCTTTTTCCCTTCTGGTTGGAGGGTGTCAGCATTTTTTCCCCTACGGACTTTGGGACGTTTGATGCTGGATGCGTAATTAAGGGGATGTTTATGTTGGGTGTTGTTTTCGTAATTTGTCTCTGTAGAATGAGGGCTTCTGTCGTTTGATGTTCACCGCGTCTCTAAGGTGTGAGGATGTTAATGCGATTTACGGTGTGAAAAGAAATGAATAGGACGGAATAAAGTGCTTCTATTTATGGAACATGTTCTTTAATGCGCGAGACCCACACCACAGAAAAAAAGGGGCAATGAAGAAAATGAATAAATTTCTTTCTTCTCGTGTTGAAGTGGTGCTAAGGCAAAAAAAAAATCCCCATTAGCGACTATTCCGTGTTTACCGTTGTAATAATGAAACTTGTAAGTCTTATTCATCCATCACGCAGACAATGGACGATACATAACAAAAGCACAAACTACGGAGAATACGAATTTGCGTTCCTTATATAACCTTGAAAAGAAAATATTTCGAACTGTTACCGATGGCTTAGTCGCTTCCATAAAAAATATTCTCATCTGATGGGGCATAAGTAACGGCAAAAGAAGGCTTTTGGCTTTGCATATGGAGATTGCAGGAATATCCGACCGACAGCTGGAAAAGTCGATTGTCAACTGCCAACGCCGAGTGTCAAGCAACAGATTTTTCAGTATGCACATTGGGGATTATGCAGTTAAACAACCCTATCAGTCTTATTTGTCAACGACGGCGTTCAGTGGCACGTGGGCAGGATTATACACGAAAACTATCAAGAAAAATTCGTGATTATCAAAGATTTGTACAACAGCGGACTGCGGAGGATAATTTCGGAATGCACAATACGCCGGATTATTCTGCATGGGCTAAAAGAGCTGACAACTTGTATACGGGTAGCGCTCCTTTTAGGGGAAATTGAGAAATGGAAGGATTCGTAGTCACTCATACTGGTTTATCTACCACAAGAAAACCTTAGCAAGGCCCAAATAAGGGTTATTGTTTGGGGAATGTTTTGATGGTAGACATTTCTTCCTCTCATACATTAGACATGCACTGCCCGCTGCATAGTACCAGAACTTTGCTATAGATGATTGTCATGACTGAAGCTTATAGACTGTTGCTTATAGATGATTGCCATGACTGAAGTCTAATCAGTCATGGCCTTCACGGCTAATGCCTTCATACCAGGGTATGGTCTTTTCCCCTATGATGAAAATACCGGATGCCACAAGTCTTCTTTGAAGAGCGAATGGTCCCAGGAACATGGCGATATTTTCATCCTAAAATTGAACTTTACACACATTAATGAGAAGGGTCACTTATCAGTGTACTCCGCAGTCTTCAGTGTACTCCGCAGCCATGGACTTTCCAAAGAAGACGATTAACATGAAATATTTACTAGATGATCCTTAATTACGGGCATTTACAGATAAATTTTAGTGGTATACTGGTGACAATCAAGTAAGTAATTAAAAAATTAGAGTAATTCTGAATTTGAAATTCTTTTCCCCCTAGCGTACTTCTTTATTCTTCCAATGCGACAGACGGTTTCTTGGATATTATCCTTACCGGCTTATGACACAGCGGTTTTTGCTGGTCACTTTTCTGGGAACACCGTATAGGTGGATCACTGGCCCGCTGCTCTTGCCAACTACCCCCCCCCCCTAGCCTACTTGTCTGTGCCATTCTGAGGAGGCATTGTGATAAGGGCAAAACGTAAGTCAATGGCTAGAGATGGCTAGCTCATATTTCTAAGGTGAAGCATCCATGCATCACCCAGTTTCTCTATTTTAATATCATTACCAAGCATTTGTGGAATGAATTTTGTGGATGCAAGAACCACTTAATAATTCGCAGTATTTGATGGACGCTATGCTTGTAGCATGGAATTCCTGTAGGGTAGGTGGGGGCAAAGGTTCGCATGGGGCAAAGGTTCGCACATACATTTTAAAATGACCGGGAAGAGTTTTAGGAAGAATAGGGTAGGCAGTGCATTCCTCTACTTCCAGTCAGTTGCCTCGTAAAAAATGTTGGAGTTAGGACCCCCTCTTGCAGAGAAAATGAGGTAAGTTTATTTTCGTCTCTTTTAATGTAATTTTTTGCAACTTTTGAGTAATTTTGAGAATCACTCAAACTCACGAACTGTTTTGGGCTTATTTTCGCATGTTAGGGTGGTAAATAACCTTTCAAATCCTACCTTAAGTTTTGGGTTAACTCAAATACAGTGGCGTCCATTCTGCAGAAACAGAACCAGCACGAAATGGGGTAAAGGTTTGCAGGAGTCATGGGGTAAAGGTTCGCAGTGCAAACCTTTGCCCCATCTGCAGACCTTTGCCGCTCTAACTATTAACATTTGTTTCATGTCCTCTTTTCATTAGGAATCCTTATTAAAAACGTCTTTTATTATTAATGGGAATTCACATTTTTGTAATTTGAAAAAAAAATTATGGTTTTTGATAAAAACTGCCTGTTTTTTTAATCAGAAAATTTTTTGTAAAATGTTTGAAAATCCATAAATTAAAAATAAAATAAATTAGTACAACACAAAAATAAAATAGCTCTGAACAAAGACCTATTTTACAAGATAAAGGAATTAAATGTTGTTACAAGACATTATAAGCTTCGAAGGTCTGGTTAGGGAAAAAAAACTCTAAATGAGTAATTTCCAGATTTGCAAGTCTTTGAAATGCTCCTTGCGTCACAACTTTTGACGAAATGTTATAAAATTTATTACAAAGACTCCTCTTATACATTAAAATAAAGTTATGTATCCATTTCAGGTTTAGACATCATTCAGATTATCAAAGTTTAACTTAAGCGTGGAAAAGTACAAAAATTTCACGAGAATTCAGAGTACAAGCATAAAAATATTTCCTAAAAATTAATTATTCAACGAAAGCACAAATCAAAACATAACCCTGATCAAAATGTATAAGCAATCTAAATGCAAAATTAATGATAAGGTTAAAAATTAGATCGCAAGGAGCATTTTAAAAAACATAATAAAAATTTCAATTTTTTAAATATAAAAAATAAAATTTTAAATATTTATAAAATTTTATAAGGTGTTTGAAATAGTTTTACTTTAATGAATATTTATGCCCAATTTCATATCTCTGAGGTAAAAATTTCAAAAATTGTTTTGTAATGTCCCCCATCCCCTTAATTTGCTTAATTTTTACGGGTTTTAAAAGAATAAGTAAAGCCTAAGATATAATATAACGATAGTGTTAATAGTTGATATTTTAATTGGAAGTTCTTTAGTTTAAGAAAAAAATTATTGAGATTAACCCTTTTTCATTTTGTGAATTTCTTTGTTAGATTCAACTTTCTGTGTTAATAGTTGATATTTCATTTTGAAGTTATTTAGTTTAAGAAAAAAATTATTGAGATTAACCTGTTCAATTTGTGATTTTCCTTATATGTAACACCTTTAAAAAGATTACAAAATGTGAAATAAAATTATTTAGACAACTCTTTTTGTGATTTTCGATGCCTATCCAGTAAGAAACCAACGAGTGGGGTAAAGGTTTGCAGTGCGAACCTTTGCCCCACCGATTGGGGCAAAGGTTCGCAAACAGGTATTTTGGTAAAATTAAAAATTCGGTGACTAAATATTTCGGGAAAAAATTCATTATTTTATAGAAGGTAGAGGGGATACCCAACTACAATACAAGTGACTTTTTGGGGCGATAGGATCTAACGGAGGCCCGCAAGAAACCCAAAACTCTAAACTGCAAACCTTTGCCCCCACCTACCCTACATACTACAAGTAAGACGTGCTGATATATATGATTTAGCTACGGTTTTTCTGCATAAGTATCACGATATATATCTATGCATTAAAATAGTTCTCGATAATAATATTCGATTTCAGTTTGTTTCTTGTCGCCACGACATATGACACTATTAATATTTGTCTGCTTTTGCCTCATTTAATAAATTTTTATGGTGACACAATGCTTCTATTTAAAATAAAAGTTGCTTTTTTGTTTTGTTTTTTACTTTTTTCACAGATTAAATATTTCTTAATTTTACATATAGATAATTTTTGGCTAATATTTCTAGATGACTGAAGTGAGATGTGGTAAGATGTGGTAAGATGTAGTTTGACCTTTCTCACGGAATTATAAATAGATGCCTCAAAACGTGATTAAAATTATCAGATCTCATTATTCTATTATTTTTAAATTGCGACACAATTTCCCTTCTTTTTTTAAAATTTTCCTTATAAGTTTCATTCTATAACCTTGGGACTTTCAAAAGTTCATTGCTCTCTGCTCCATGCTTCATAATTTTGCAATTTTGAAATCAAAAACTAAAAACTCATCAAAATTCGGAGCAGGTTCCCTTGAGCAAAGTTGTACTTGCAGATTAATTGATAAAACCCAATGATAACGTGTGAAAATGCTGCCAACACAAACTAAGACAAGTTAATAAATTATTTTTTAAACGGAATTAAAATACTTTTAAATACCTATAAAATACATTAAAAAATAAGCGATGAAATATTATGATATTATTTATTAAGAACTAAAATTCCTGTGATCTATATCTCCTTTCGTTTCTTCGTCATTTTAGACAATCGTTTTGATAATAAAAATGTGGTGATAGTAAAATTGTTTTCGGAGACAGAACTTTAGAAATATGCTTGCAAATATTCTTTTTGAGCAATTTTGAAGTCGCAATGAAACGATGAATTGTGTTTAAAAGTAACGTGAAACAAATATACAAAATAATAACTATCATTAAGTATTTATTAATATTAATAAATAAAAGTAACGTATATTCATAATTATTACTTATAATATTTCTTATTAAGAATTATTAATTATAAGTAGTAGTAATTTCAATAAACACCCATGGGTAGTTAGTTTTTCAATAAGGAAATGTAAATTAAAAATCAAATTTTGCAGATAATACAACCAAAGCACCATTAGTACTTCTTTGGTACTTTTGTTTTTATGAAATATTACATTTTTATGAGAACGTTAACGAGCTCTTTTGATTTATATTCACACACAATCGCAAAAACCTACACTTTAAAATTTAACCACTTAAGAAATTAGTGTTTGATAATTCACACATTTTTATTAACCATACATTTTATGAACATAAAAAAACACAATAAAAATAAAAATATAAACAAATTTAATTGACAAGAATAAGAAAAAAAGACTTAGCATCACAAAACATCTGCATATATACAGCAAGTTTATTTCTATTGTGTCACAGGAACTCGTTCTTATTGTAGCAACCATGAAGCAGTGCTACATTAAAGCGGAATTTGGCGTATGAATTGTTAGCCAACTTCTTTTAATGGTCCGGTTGAAAACGGAACATTAAAAGAAGTTAGCTCACAAATTCATTAGAAAATTTATTCCTGTTGGTTTAGGAACGAAATTTCTGATGGTCTGGAAGATATATCTGAATGAAAAGTTGTGAAATGAAAAAATCTTACTTTTAGAAATTTTAATTGAAAAAGGCCTGTTGAGTCTCCACATTATTACAAGGAATTTCGAATCAAGAGGATAAGTGTTAAGCAAACCTTGATATGGTGTCCCTCAAAGTTTTAAGAGGTCGAATTACTCGAGCTGTTTTGAAATGAGTAGACTCACATCCAAAATAAACTGCTCCAAAATTTGCCAAGTAAACTGCAGTGTCGTCTGATATGACTGCATAGTCATGCAGCAAGATTGTACGAAGAATTCCTCGATCAACAGGATTTCAAATTAGTGTTTCCAAAAGAAATACTTTAATTTCCATAACAAAAATCAGAATAAAGACAAAACTTTGGCAAATACTCTATCCACAAAGATTTTTATTATTGGTAAACTGTATAGGGAACTGTATAAAGAAATATATTGTATTAGGATTTAAGAGTCATGAAGAGGTTTGGAGGAGAAATGGAACAGGGAAATTTTGTTCGCAATGAGTCAAGCATGATAAAGACAGTGTAATGGCACGTGGACCTATGTCGAAATCTGTTGGAATATGAGTCTTAACCGAATGTATTGTAGACTTCCAATAACGTTTGAAGACATTGAATGATAAATTACAGCTGTCTGTCGACAGTTTACAGCTTAGAAGCCAGCGAGTCTCTCAGCCAGTTAAAGATCCGAAGCCCTTAGGCATGATCCTGAGAGAGTAGCCCCCTTATAAAATATCTACGTCTCTGTAGTCGTCAGACATGAACCCAGTTGAACGTTGTAGTGTATTGATCGAGGTAACGATCGAACATCCAAAGCCACAGCCAATTAATTTAAAATGAGCGAATTTATTTTTAAAACAGATGAAGAAAATAAAGAGTTGATATACAGTAAGTGGCGGGTTACGGGATCAAATCGATGATCTCCTCTAATACAGTCAAATGAGTCCGTTGAGATGGGTTCCCAGAAGAATTCGCTTAACGAAGTAGTCTCGAGTCCGGCTGGGTACTCGATTAGCTTTTCCTGCAGAGCGGATGACTGCGTGGAATAAAAAAACTGATCTGGGTGATCAGGTTAGAAAATCTCGCCTTGAGATATCTTCCAAAAACAAGCTTTCCAACTTAATCTTATATTTCTCTTCTCGAGAAAACACGCTGACTTAATAAGTCCGCGAAACGAGTCCTGTTGGGCCCTCGTATTTCAATCACGACCGAAGGCCGGAGTTCTGCTCCTCAGCTCGAGAATTAACAGCTAACTACTTTTTTAAAAGTCTCTGTCATAGATTTCGAACTTGTCGCGCCACCGTCGAGGCAATTTCGTATCTATTCTCATTGGTTCTTGCAACGGTGATAGCATATTTTCGAGCTCCTTATTTGCCGGGGCTTCGGGGCCAGAATGTCTGAGATTTTCATCTCTGCCTCTAGGATTTACTAACGTCATCAGTTTTGGTGGAGCCGGACGAATTCGTCATTCATGGGTAATGTCAACTCCGTGCCAGGACGGCGCCGCTTCGACCCTGTTTTTTCTTCTCAGCGCGTCGCCACCTGCTGTTTGTACAAAGGGATGACTGCCCTCGGGTCTTTAAAGGCGTAAGAGTTCATCTCCTCGGGCTCGGAAGGATTTTAATTATTGAGGGATTAATGCGTCACAGCGTATATGGGATGAACTTGAAATAGAGTTCGGAAATACGGTGTCTCCAGTAGAGGGAAGCGACTTCGCAAAAAAGTCTGAAATTATACCGGATAGCACAAAATCTTGTTCTGTCGGTGCCAAAGAAATTAAAAAGTAGTAATTCATTGAAAAGGACTGCGTACACAATTTCAATTGAATTGCATTAATAATATCCATTTCTGGGGGGATGTGGTTTCGAGTGCAGATTTTTTTAAAGCTTATTTTCGTTCAAATTTTATTTTTTGTATGTCTAATTTTTATTTTTTTTATATTTGCTTATAAATATGCATTTACATATTTTTTAGAACACCCCGAGTAACTAACAGAGGGTAATAAACGACTACGTAGAATGGATAACACAACTGATCGAGATTTATGGTTGTTCGCCGTTAGCATCACCATGATACATTTATAAAACTAGGTATCGTGAGCGAAAAACCCTTTGACATTGCGTTCAACAGGACTCATTTAAAACATTTTAATAAAGGCTTACCGTAAAATGAATCAACAAAGATGAATGAAATAAATGCTTGCTATTTTAAATTTTGCAAAAGAAACATTTCTTCTTAAGGGAATCATATTTTTAAAAAAAATTGCTTCTTATTCAGAAATCTTACCAATAAACAAGAATTTATGACAATTTGTAGATTTTAATCATCCTATTTATCTAACCTACCAATACATTTTCATCACTTATTTGAAGGAACTGATAAAATTCTTGGCAGGTTATTTCAAAATTATAGTTAGCCTCGGTGGTCCACCCAGAAAAGCGGGGGGGGGAACAAGCGGCTCTAGAACCCCCCGAAGAAAAAGAAGAAAAAAACCCACGAGATATTGCGTGGTATGCAACGGTAAACAGAAATAAAACTCCGCAACTTTTTTGAGGTTTTGGCCATTTTTGATGTGAAGATAGCAAAAATATGTTGCTTACCTCCGTCTCGGCGGTGCAGCTGTCTTGGTACTAAATAATTCCAGTTACATGAACATTAAACATGTATTCAATCTACTACGAAACAAAAGAACGTTACATTTCTACGATACAAAAACGAAAAATTACATAAACAGAAGTAAGAAAGGAATCATGGGATAGCTTCTGGTTTGCTCCGGTTTGGCGCGCGCCTTGGCGACTTAGGGTTGCATGAAAAGGTTAATTTTCAAAATGTGTGATTACTTTTCAACAATTTTTGCCACCTCCATACTCAGGGATGGTCAGGTTAGGCGGCGAGGTGACCGCCTCCGGTGCCGAATTGAAATAGATGACAAAATAAGAAAAATTTAGCCCCTTAACGATCGCATATTTTCAGGAAAACGGCAATGAAAGTGCCCATTTTTTCCGGAGGATTCCCTTTATTTCTTGATCTGCCACATCTAGTTTAAAAAAAAAAAACCACCCCACATTATAAATAATCTGGTGCTGCCATCTGGTATGTAAAATAAGAAATGAAAAAATTTCAGGGTAAATGAAATGGATTGTTTTAATCTTTTTGGTGCGTTAGTTTTAAACACTCCAGTCCGGAAATATTACGGGCACGAGAATTAGAAGGCGAAACCTCACCCCGTAATTTTCGCGGGAGCTAGAAAGAAGGGGTTAATAAAGAAAAAATATCAGTACTTTAATCTATTACATGATAAAATTTGTAAAAAAAATCTTCAATATAAGCGAATATCTAGACTTTTTATTTAAACAGCTGAATTCGGGATCATGGGAAATACACTCTGAATGCGTATTTCGAAGCGTTGTTGGGGCTCCAAGAATACTACTACTTGTAGATGTAGCAGCAGCTGGTCTAGAAATAATTTCTATGGAAAATACGGTATCTAAAACAAAAAATTTTAGAGGTGCCATTCAGCATTTTGCAGCATTAAAGGCTCGGAGAAGGATTTAGCATTTATTTTATTACATTAGTGGTACATTCATTACTTAAGAGTCTCTCCGAAAATTCGAAAAGGCGTCGTTTTTAAAACTTGCTTCAGGCGCCATCATGATGGATCGGCTCAGCTCTGTTCATACTCATTAAAGAAGGTGCATCAAAATTTATTGAACTTTTGCTTCTCTTTCGTTCAATCGATCGAACGAGAATCGCCGATTCTCCGCGTGCGTCGTCGTTCGCTACAATGTACTCATCAGTCAGCGCGTTAAATTATTCTGCAAATACCAAATTATCCCGGACACATTTAAAAAAATGCCTCCAGATTGTCCCGGAGGACATTAAAAATTGGCAGCATGCAGGGGAAAGAGGACGAATGGCAAGCCTATACACAGTCATCCATCAAAATCTACAGATAGCTTTTAAAACATCATTATTTGAACTCCTAATAGGATTCAAAGTGGTACATCAGTTGACACCAAAATTCTCTATCTCAGTGTTAAGGCTTCTGTGTACTAAACCTACTGGATGATTCGCTCACCTCAATGTTAAACTAAGAAGAAAGTGTGTTTACTATTTACAGCTACATAAATGCTGATAATCCAATAGAAATGGTATTTTTAGATAGCCTGAACTTTTCTGCACCTTGCAACAGGATTCATTTCATAAATTGCTTCTAACAAAGGCATTTATGCACGTTTAAAACACACTATACAAGAATTTTTCCCCGAATAATTTAAATTTTAATATATAATCTGTATTTTTTTTTAAAAAAGACAAGTTCTCCAAGATGTAAAATTTCTTTCTCTCTTAAGGAGTACAATTTAAAAATATATCTTTAAACCCAAGACGGCATTCCTTGGGTAAATATTCTCCATAGGTTAACACTGAGGTGAGCGAATCCAATAGAGTTAGTACATAGCAGCCTTAAACTAAAGGGAGTTTTCCTATCAGTTTTTTTTTCTAGTGACAGACTAGAAAAAGCATATTTTTGAACAATTTTTGTTGCATATGAATGCTCAGACGTTTAAGTATAGAGTACTTAATTTTTGTAATTTCAAAATTTTTCGTAGTTTGTTTTTCACAGGGCGTTTTTTAATGTAGGATTACGTTCCGCAATAACGGTCCTGTAGACAAAACGGTCCTGTAAAAAATTGTGCGGCATCGCGAGTTATAATTTTGGCAGAGTGCCAAACCCTGTAGCAGTAAACAGTTAAACAGAAAAGTACCAAAATGTGTAAAAAAAAGTAAAAAAAAAGGAAAGCAACGATAATTAATCCTACATTAATAAACCGCGGCAGTTTCGTTAGAAGAGACTACCTGAAATAAATATATATATATATATATATATATATATATATATATATATATATATATATATACATATACATATATATATATATATATAGATATATATATATACATATACATATATATATATATATATATATATATATATATATATATATATATACATATACATATACATATATATATATAGATATATATATATATACATATACATATATATATATATATATATATATATACATATACATATATATATATATATATATAGATATACATATATATACATATACATATATATATATACATATATATATATATATATATATATATATATATATATATATATATATATATATATATATATATATATATATATATATATTATTGACGTCTTTCGCAACAAAATTAAAATTGTCCTTTGAAAATATGAAATTGAAATATAAATATTTTTGAAAAACAATCGCGCTTTGCATTAAAAGACCTACGTTCACATATACAAAACAGGATTAAAAAAATATTCATTGACATGCACAAAGACCCGCAGTCAGTAAGTGTTTACCATTCTACCGTGTGTTAATTACCCTGTATCAACTCTCGCGGGTTGTTTATTCTCAACACCAAGCGTAAACAGTGCACTTAAATATTTACCAGCTAACGGCCAAATTTACATGATATACTTAGCTGCTCATTTGCAAATCCCGCTCACTCATGCAAATTTTTTACCTATTTGTTTTTGTTTTTTTAGAGCTTGTTTTTACGAAGAGGCGACGTGAGAAATTCGTACGTGCCGACAATATTCAGCGAGTGATCACGGATCATTTTAATTCACTTTTTTTCTTAAGTTGAGGAAACACGACACGAAAAATTTGTTGATGAGCTTATGACAGACCATCTGTATGCTAGTGAAGAATTATATCCGAAATAAATGAGGAATACAAGTTGAAATATATGCTTTTCTGGATAATCATTCCTTTAACACGAATTCAGAAATATCACATTCAGTTTTTAGAATAAGGTTTTAGTGTAGAGTGTATATTGTCTCGTAAAATTCCTCTATATCCTAAGAACAAAAATCCCAAATCTAAATAACATATTGAAAAGAATCATTATGGCTGTTGTACTAACTCTATTGGATTCGCTCACCTCAGTGTTAACCTATGGAGAAAATGTGTCTAAGGATTGCCGCTTTGATTGAAAGATTTTTTTTTAAATTGTACTCCGTAATAGAGAAAGAAATTTTATACCTTGGGGAGTTTTTCGTTTTTCTTCAAATTGCAAATATTTTAAATTTTGAATTATTCGGGGAAGGGGAATCTGGTATAGTGTGTTTTCAACGCTCATAAATTCCTTTGGTGGACGAAATTTATGAACGGAATCCTGTTGCAAGGTGCAGAAAAGTTAAGGCTATCTGAAAAAAAAAATTATTTCCATGTTTTTATTAATTCGCTTTCTTGTTTATTTGTTTTATGTATTTGTCCGGTACAGATCTTGCAATCGATTTTTAACTAACTTCCCGACTAGCTAGACATTTGAAACTTTTAGAATAGCTCAGAACACGATGAAAATGCATTCTTTTGATACTTTAAGCCATTTTTAAGCACATTTTAATTTATTTTCACTTAATTTTGTTTTGTAGAATGGTGCAGCCATCTATCGGCCAGGACGAGAACGAAACGTTAAACGCAAGTTAACTTCCAATTAACTTCATTTTCTTTCAAGTTGATGGGATGATTCATCAATAAAATCTTTTTAAGTATTTATTAATGCATAGAATTGTCAAGTTTATATGATTCAACAGAAAATTTAAGAACATGGTGTATAAAAAGTTCTTTTTATCTTGTAATTATTGGATTATCAGCATTTATGTAGCTGTCAATAGTAGGCAAATTTTCTCCATAAGTTAACATTGAGGTGAGCGAATCCAATAGGGTTAGTACACAGCATCCTTAAGGATCCTAGCACAAGTTTGAAAGATACTAATCCACCAAACATACAAATCGTTCTTTATATACCCACGAATACAAGTTTTTACTACCTAATAATTGACCCCAAATCTTTTTCCGACCATGAGAAAATATCTTAGGTAATAAATACTATTCATTAAAGGTATTTAGAACAAGGAGGTCTCAGATTACGCTTGGGGGTCTCTAAATGTTTCATCCGCCACTGTTCAGAAAACTATGGAAAGAGCGAAAAAAAATTTAATATTCTTTGAAATTGTATCATAATATGTAATTTTTTTCTATATGAATAACATAAGGTTTGTTTACATTTTTTTATTATAACTATACGATTTTAAACTTTAGTCTTTCGTTTATTTACATTGATAAAAAGAATTTGCTTTAATATAAAAATTTAACTATCTTCATAAACGTAACTACACTGCTGGCCACCCAAATTGCAACACCAAGAAAGACAAGAGATATCACAACAAAATTTATTTTGTAGATAACATGTTGACCAAGTATCAAATGATTAAATTTATAGACTTCTGTGAAGTGTGGTTCCTGCCAAAATCAGTAGCCAGAGTAGCCGCCATTGTTGGAAATCACCGCTGCCACACGCCTCGGCATTGATTCAAAGAGACTTTGGATGAGTTCTTGGGGTACAGCAGACCAAGCAGCTTCCACACGTTACCAAAGTTGATCTGCTGTGGCAGCTGGGGATGGAATCTGGGTCAATCGTAGAGCAACCATGGACCACATGGTTTCTATCGGCGAAAGATCCGGAGAGCGAGGCGGCCAGGGAAGCAATTCAATCTGGCGATTGACGAAGAACCGTTGGACAATGCGTGCCACGTGTGGTCGCGCATTATCCTCTTGAAATATGGCTGTGGGCAAGCCCTGAAGGTAAGGAAGGACAACTGGCTCCAACACCTCGGAGATGTAGCGCTGGCTGTTTAAAGTACCGGCAATGCGTACTAGAGGTGTGCGAGAGTGATATCCAATACCGCCCCATACCATAATACCCGGTGCAGGACCAGTGTGGCGGTGCAAAACGCAGTTGTTCAGTATCCTCTCTTCACGGTGTCTCCAGACTCGAATGCGACCATCGTGGTGTTGCAGACAGAAGCGTGACTCGTCAGTAAAGACAATTTCATTCCATTCTGCCGTCCACATCCTTCTGTCATCGCACCATTGGCGGCGGAGACGTCTGTGGTTCTGCGTCAAGGGTAGACAAAGCAATGGACGTCTTGCGGACAGACCACTCTGCTGTAAACGGCGTCGAATGGTACGCGCAGACACTGGATGATGCGTTACAGACTGCATGTGCTGTGCTATGGTTCGTGATGTGACTGAGCGATCCGTCACTGCCATGCGCACAATTTGCCTGTCATCACGTGAAGTGGTGCGCTGAGGTGGATGCGATCGAACACGCCGGTCCGTCGTACCCTCCTGCATCCAACGATTACATATCCGTATTACAGTTGTTTGGTTTCGTCCAACACGACTACCGATTTCCCTGAAAGATAATCCACAATCTCGGTAGGCCACTATCCTTCCTCTGTTGAACTCGGATACTTGATCAAAAGATGATCGCTGTTTTCGACGAGGCATAATTGATCGTTTTTTTTTTTTAAACCACAAGAAAAACACAATTGCCGAACTTGAAATCGTCGAAATTTCCAAGCCTTAAATAGCGCTTTGAAGTGGCGCCACAGGCGCGAGTGATGTGCGTCTGAGCTGAAATTCTAATCATTTGCATATCTAACCTCCGCTAATGCATGTTGTAAATTTCATGTTATTTGCATGTTTCCTTCAGGGCGTTGCATTTACAGTGGCCAGCAGTGTATATAAATTTCGTTTTATGTTCGGTGTATTTCCACCACATCGCAAGTAATTAGGAAAATTAAAAAAAGCTGAAAAACATGGATAATTAATCATATCAAAATATTTGAGGCATTAAGGTAAGGAGGGTCGAACACAAAATCCCCCCCTAAATAATTTAAATGAGCATTTTCATCGTTAAATCATATTCCTAATATAATTTACCAGATACATTTTAATTTTGTACAGTTTAGGCGGAACATGCTGTGCATCGGTGCTTTAAATCTATTTGCCTCAGAATTAAATTTTTCTGGATTTATCACCTTTGAAGAATGAGACTAAAATTCATCGTTAGGCATTTCTGTGAAAACTTGTACAAAATTTATTTGTTTTGTTTTGTTTACTGAAGTTTAGGATTATTTGGATTTTTCTCGGAAATAAAAGCAACACTGGAAAAAATAAGGGGGGGATCAACATATTAAAAAATTTAAAAGCAATTGAAGGAATGTGAAAAAAGGGGCCCTTCTCCCTAAACGTGGTAAAAACGCACTATAGTGTATGCGCAAAGCTTTTTAAAGATATTGAAAATTATACAAATAAAGTCCTGATGACGAATTAGTTCCAAAACTTTCCAAAGTGCTTAGAAGTGAAACTATTACGCAGATAGAGATGTACGGTAAATATATAAAAAACGAAAGATAAAGTATATTTCGTTTTTCATCTTCGTTTCGTTTAAGTTTGCCAGTTTCATTTTTTTACAACAAAATTTCAAAATATATTAGTATTTTTTATATGTATGATGTGCTTTATATAAAAACAACAAGTGAGGGAAAAATCATAACGAAATGCTTGCAAATAATAAAACAATGTGTCTTGGGATTTGTTTAACAAATAAATTTGCAGTTTTAACTTTTATAGAGATGCATGGTCATAATGAAAATGATTTAGTCATTACAAAATATTGTTATTATTATTATTAAAATGATACAGACCCCCCCACAACAATTATATAGTATTTATTGTTCAGTTTGCAATTTTTCTCATAAACATACAAACAAACAAACAAAAGTAGTTTTTGTGGGTTACTAAACTTATGCTATTGATTCACTTCAAGAGAAATGTGCCAATGAAGGACGCTTCACCCACCCAAGATGAAACACTGTGCAGTCTCTGTATTACAAGAAAAAAAAAAGAAGAAAGACACGTAATGAAACATATATATTTATACATACAGATAAGCAGATAAGTGAACACACAGAAAGCGGTTTATAATTCTTCACATTCTCCACCTCATTTTGGCAGTAGCCAAGCCAAGAGATGCCTGCGGTTAGTCTGAAATTAATATAAAGATATTTTTTGACACAATTGAAATAATTATTGTTATTTTGACAAAATATAGTTATTTTTATTATTAAAATGATACAGATCACACACAACAGTTATATAGTATTGCTCAGTTTGCAACTTTTCTCATAAACAAACAAACAAACAAAAAGCAGTTTTTGCGAGTTAGGCCTCTTTCAGACGAGGCACATTTCTTGATTCAACTGATTTGACTTGTTTATTTTCATGTAGTTGACTGCCGTGTGAGGTTCTTTTCACACGAGGCGCGGCGCCCAATTCAAGGCGAAACCTTCTCTTCTGGGGTTGTGGCAACGCTTCGTCAGCAGCTGGACGAGGGCGAAAACGCGACTGAAAAATGAGGTGGAAGAAGACAGTTTACTACATTAAATTATGTGTATATATTCTATCCATAGGCCATACTTTAATCTACACCTAAAATAATTACAATATTTCCCATAAAAATATTTTTCAGGCAAATGTATTGTAATCTACAAAAAATATCAAAGGAAAAAAAAAATTGCTGTAAAAAATTAGTGATATGTACTTAACTAAATTTAGATAGAATTTGTATAAACATACAAGATATACATGTATACAAAATTTTAGCAATTTGGGACGATTAGTTTTGAAGAAATAGTGCGCACAAGTTTCAAAATAACAGTTTTTAGAAAAAGCTATTTAAATTTTAAATTTTCTATAAATTACTTTACTATTAGCTTTATACATTTGGCCATAAAATCGGTTGTAATATCGACTTCATTTTTTTCATAAGATTCCTTTTATTCCATTCTTCATAATTAAATCATAATAAAAAATTGAGTTTTTTTAATGTTTTAAGGTGATTTCCCTCCTTACATTTTTAAATTTCAAAAACTTTAAATTAAATATTTTACCTTTCTTCTACCAATACCTTTCTTTTACACTAATTTTATAACACAATATTGGTCTTTGATTTATAATGATGTATGGGAATATAGAATTAAGAAAGCATCATAACATGGCACTCAGGTTTTTACTTACAAAAATACAAAATGTATTATTTTTATATTTACTCTGCTAATTTTTTAAATCGCATTTCTTTTATTTGTAGGACCATTATACCTCATTCTTACTTTAAAAAAAAATTTATAATAATTAAATTGCACACCTGAAAGGGTTATTGCAAAATCCTCCCTCATATGAAAACTATTCAAATTGTAGGCATAAGGCGATGTTCACATTTACGAATCTAGATAAATTTAATTAAATAATGGGTAAATTCGCGCAATTTGGTGCTCCCACATATATTTTTAAGTGTAACAGTCATAACCTGTACTAATCGATGTAATGCTGTTTGATAAGTAATGTAAAGAGAGTGACGTATGTCACCATAGAAACATCAAATAAACAACCAATCATAAAGAATATATTTCGTTGAAATGACCAAATAAATATTTCTGTTCATTTTTTAATGATAATGCGGCTTCTAAATAAATTTTTTTTAAAGTTCTAAAAAAGTTAAAAATTTTGTTTTAATTTTGGAGTTTTTAACCACCATTAACAAAAGAACAAATGAACTTTTAAATTTGAATGGTACCGACTACTTTATTGAGCAGGCATCTGTATTTATTTATATCGATATTTGCAAGGGGACTGGGACGTCTGCGACAACTAAGAAGTTGGAAATTTGGGCTATTCTTTTAAAGCCCATATCTTATACAAATATGCATGTATCATTATGATTTTTTTACGTTAATTTAGTAAGACCTTTATGAATATTTTATGATAAAAAAAATTTTTTTTTTGGATTGAAAGGTAAATTTAAAATAACAATATAAACAAACATACTTTTCCCCTTGAAACTTTTGAGGTATTCACTTTGTAACACTTTTTCAAAAATTTAGCGAAAATCTTACCTTGAAATCTTGTGTGATGATTAAACACAGTTTATTTTATATAGTTAACCCATTTAAATCTTTGCTACACTATTTTAAAAAATTATAAATTTCACTTATCAGAAATCTGCATATTTTTGTCATACATTTTCACCATTTACAAAAATATCTTAAGGTTTAAAAATAAAAATATAGGTTCTATTGATACAAGAGCACTTATTCTATTGACGTTTAAAATTACAGAGATGTACTTGCAACAGATTTTGCAGAAAGTGTACCATTACATGAAAAAATCACATTTTGAGAAAAACGCAAAAAATACTTTCCCATTATATGGGATTTAAATGTATGTTTACATTTTTAAGTTGCTAATAATTGTTGTTAGAGTGTCAAAAAGTACATAAATTATATATATTTGTAATCTGCAGAATCTGCTCTATTTTTTAAGCCACAAATTCAAAAATAAATTTTTTTTGAAGTCGGAATAAAATTTGAGTGTCAATTCCCTCCAAGCTTCACCCCTTTTAATTTTATCACTATATTCATCACACCTCATGTCCCATATCGCGGGACTAATACGAATTTCTTCGATGAATTCTTCCACATTCAAACTTGCAATTGAAACACTTTCCATACTGAACTGAGCTCATGCAGCTAGGCGGCTGGTGTGAAGAGCGTACCTTCAGTAATGTCTTTTGTGTTGAGTCTACTCATCGGAATCAGAGCTCCAGCGGCACAAGTGCCAGATGTCAAAATGTCTGGGCACTGAATTCACTCCGTGTGAAAAGGTTCAGGCGATTCGCATACATTTTCTATGGTGGCTACACTCCTTGACAGCCGCCCGGAAATCAGTTTGATCAACTATGTGCCTCGTCTGAAAAGGGCCTTACTAAACTTACACTATTGATTCTCTTCAAGAGAAAGGTTGTGAAGTTCACTGTTTCCTTTACTCTTAATGTAATATATATATATAGTAAACAATGAACTAACCATTAACTAGATCCGACGAGATTTTCTTCACTAAACTATTTATTACAACACAATTAGACTACATAAATGCGGTACTCAATTGCTAGCAGGCAACGGGGAATTATTTATCGCGTGTGTTAATACCGGTAGTTATATTAAGGAAACCCTACCAGAATTCAGCCACGCCACTGCTTGTACATACGCCACACTAACCTTTCTGTCTTCACTTTATCATCAGGTTGCTGGAATAATAGCTAACTTCAAAACGCCTTCGGTAAACTTGATAATGTCCGGCTGCTGTACGGCAAAGCGATCTTCACTCCAATTGTTTTTCGTTCGCTGCTTACCTCCGTCCGACCTCGCCTCGTCGTGTTGCCTCTCACTGTCAAACGTGTACAATACCCATGAGGATTCCCTTCTAGTAGAAAAGCGCCGCTCATTTGCATAAGGTGCTTCTTCTTCTTCAAACGGCGATTTATTTAAACCAGGGGGATTAATTTTGATTCAATACCTCACAAGGTGCTAATGGAGAACGATTCACCTGCACAAGATGAAACACTTGTATACTCTCTGCACTACAAGAAACAAAAGGTTAAAAGAAAGACACATTAAGAAACATATATATTTATACATACAGATAAGCAGATAAGTGAAATACAGAAAGCGGTTTATAATTCTTCACATTCGCCACCCCATTTCGGCAGTAATTAACCCAAGATGCCTGCGGTTAGCCTGAAGTTTTATAAAGATATTTTTTGACATAATTAAAATAATTATTTTTATTGTGACAAAATATAGTTATTATTATTAAAATGATGCAGATCACCCACTGTCGCCGAATTCGAAAGAACGCGATCAGGTGACGTAACAGCAGCATCACCAGACAATTTCCCAGCTCATCCGGGACTTTATGTAACGACTAGCAGAACTGTTTTGATCGCGAAGCATGATAGACGTCTCAGTCAGAGATGAGAAACTTCCGATAATTAATATTCAATGTTTGTAAATAGTTAGCCTAGAAATTGTATATATTTTAATGTCCGTAATGTAATGTAAAGTATCTAACCAAGGAAAATATAATAATATTCATTCGTAGTGTTGTTTTAGTGTGACTTCAGTTTTAATATTCATTAAGAATAAGATAGCAACTTGATGTACAGAATAACCAGCAGCATAAAAGAACCACGTGGGAACAAGGTAAGAAGCCTTTATTTGATATTCAATTAAAGTAAAAAATTGGATAAAAGAATATTTAGATCCCACATAAAATTGGCGTCCGCGACAGGACTGCTGTTATATTTTTTGATTGCTATTAAGATTGGCTTTAATAAATGATAGTTGAAGTTATTTAAGATTTGAATCTAAAGAAACATTAACTAAAAAGTAAAAGATGGATAAAGCCAAACAAAAACGGAGTACACTTAGATCGCTCGCTACGAAGTTAATAACGAAAACAGAAACATCTATTTTAGATGAAAACGTTAGTATAGAACACTTAGAAGACCTCTTGGATGAGTTAACTTTGAAACAAGAGGAATTAATACAGTTAGATACTGAAATTCAAACTGCGATCTCAAAATTAGAGGAGATTAACGAGGAAGTTCTGAAATGTGACGAGTACACTACTAACATATTAAAAGCGAAACGAAAAATAAAAAGAGCAGTTGCAAAATGTAAACCCTCAATTTCAATTCCTACGGCAAATGATGATATTGAAGGGACAAAATTTATTCAAAAACGAGCAGTCGAATCCCCCTTTATTAAATTACCGCTGCTTACTATTGAAAAGTTCAGTGGAGAATTTTGTGATTGGCAAAGGTTTTGGGACCAGTTCGAGTCCGCCATTCATAAAAATCAAGATTTGTCTAATGTAGAAAGACTCAGTTATCTAAAATCGTATCTTACAGGCGATGCAGCTCGATCAATAGAAGGTTTTGCGATTACAAACAATAACTATCAGTCGGTTGTTGATACCCTTGCGGAAAGGTTCGGAAAGAAACAATTAGTAACTAATTCACTCTTAAACAAACTTCTTACTCTGCATCCCGTAAAACGATCCTCAGATGTACAAGCTCTAAGAAAATTATTAGATTCGTGCGAGACACAAATCAGAAGTTTAAATGCACTTGGAATAAACTCTGAAAATTATGGGAGCCTGTTAGCTCCAATATTGATAAAATTGTTGCCTTCTGATATAGTTTTAGAGATCACAAAAAAATGCGGATCAGATGAATGGAAAGTAGATGAAATACTTCAGATTTTGAAAGCGGAAGTGATTAGTAGAGAACGCATGTTGTCATTGACCATTAGTAGTGAAGCGATAGTTCACACAGATAAACAATTTCGCGTCAACAAGTCTGCGGCTTTTTCGGGGGGAAAGCAAACCGCTGCGTTGCTATTAAATGAAACAGCAATAAATAAAGACAGATGCCTGTTTTGTGAGAATGAACATCCTTTATACGATTGCAAATTGTTTAGCAATAAAAATATGAAAGAAAAAAAAGAGTTCCTGCTTAAAAGGGGAATTTGTTTTTCGTGTTTGAAGCCAGGTCACCGGGTACAATCTTGCAAGTCGTATGTTAAATGTAAGAGATGTTTTAGAAGACATTTTGCTGTCATGTGCCCTGAGACGACAAAAGAAACTCAAGCAGAAAAAGGTGATGTTTCTTTTAAAGGGATTTCTGCAAGTAGTGATCATGCTTTATCAAATAAAACGCGTCGACAAAACGTTGTGTTGCAGACTTTATTGGTTCGTCTGCTTAATAAAAACAATAATGAACAGATATTGATTAGAGCTCTGTACGATTCGGGATCACAATTCAGTTACCTCTCTACAAATATAATTAAAAAGATGGGTTACGTAGCGACAGGTCACGAAAAGATGCATCATAGTCTATTTGGTGGGCTAGAAGAAGTTCGAAAACATTGTAAATACAAAATTCACCTGAGTAACTTATCCGGAAATTATTGTTGCAATTTTGATGTCTATGATCAAGATAAAATTTGTACAGAGGTCCCTAAGATCAGAAATGGTCCGTGGATTAGCGAGGCTGAAAAAAGGGGAATAAACTTTTCTGACCTCAGTTGTAACGATAAATTAGAGAATGAAGAAATCAATTTGTTGATAGGGGCTGACGTATGTGGAAAACTCTTAACTGGGAATATCATAGAGTTAGAATGTGGTGTTATCGCAATCGAAACAAGACTGGGATGGTCGCTGATCGGTAAGACACCCGTTGAAAGTGAACCTACTAGGAATGAAACCATATCAGCATTATCTTTACTTTCAACAGAAAGAAAGCTTTCTGACTTATGGGAGTTAGATGTAATAGGTATTAAAGACCCCTCCGAAAAACAAACAAAAGCCGATCTGGAAGCAGAAGCTAAAACACATTTTAATAACACAGTTGAGAGGGAATCTGATGGCCGCTACACAATCTCTTTGCCATGGGTGCGGGAGCGAACTTTTATTTTAAATAACAAATCAGCTGCTGAAGTAAGATTAAAATCGACAGTAAAAAAACTGAAAGAAACTGGACATCTTGAAGCCTACCAAAACGTGTTTCGAGAATGGTTGAATGAGAATATCATTGAAGAAGTAATAGACACTGAAATTGAACTTTCTCAGTGCTATTATTTACCACACCGGGCTGTAGTCAAAGAATCCTCGACGACAAAGATTCGTCCTGTTTTTGACGCGTCTGCGAAGGGCAAAAATTCCCTTTTCTTGAACGACTGTTTGGAAAAGGGACCCAACCTAATAGAATTGATTCCGAGTATTTTAAATCGCTTTCGGCTTGGAAAATATGGGCTCACAGCTGATATACGCAGGGCTTTTCTCCAAATTAACATCAACCCGCAGGATAGAGACTATCTGCGATTCCTTTGGTGGGAAGAGGGCAATCCTGAAAAATTGAAAGTGTTAAGACATAGACGTCTAGTTTTCGGGGTCAGCTCAAGTCCTTTTATATTGGCCGCCACGTTAGAACATCTCATGACAAACTCACCCAAACACTTGGAAAGAGTGGCTAATAAATTAAGAAAGTCGATGTATGTCGACAATTGTGTTACTAGCGTAGACTCTTTAGATGAATTAAAGGACTTTGTCCACAAATCAAGGGAACTTATGTTCTCGGGAAAATTCGATCTCCGAGGCTGGGTATACAATAAACATAGATCTGAAGATTGGGAAGAAGACATTTTAGAAACTCCTTTCTCACTAATGCCCGAAACTCAGAGCAACGAGTTACATAAGGAAGAAGTTGTTTCTCTGTTAGGTCTTAAATGGAACGTTAGAAATGATACATTGAGCTGTGACCTGAAAAATATTAACGTTATTTTCGATGGCCAAATAAATAAACGGCTAATTTTGTCTACAGCAAACCAGATCTACGATCCTCAAGGTTTTTTAACTCCAGTAACATTGATGCCAAAAATACTGTTACAAGAATGCTGGAAACTTAAAATTGGTTGGGATGCCGAGCTTCCTAAAACGATTTCCAAGAAATTCGTAGATTGGGCATACCGATTAAAACTTTTAGACGGTATAGAAATTCCACGAAAGTTTCCTGAAATAAATGAAAGCACATCTTTGCATGTTTTCTGTGATGCAAGTTGTTCTGCATACGCGACATGTATATTCCTTAGAAGTGAAACCGAACAATCGGTAGAATGTCAATTGATACAAGCCCGATCTAGAGTTGCTCCAATTAAAACAACCTCGATCCCAAGACTCGAATTAATGGCTTGTATGATCGGGGCAAGATTAGCGCACAGTGTCAACAATGATTTGTCCTTAGAAAAAATCCAAACGTTTTATTGGTCAGACTCAGGAAACGCGATTTATTGGATCAAACGAAATGAGAACTGGGCCACTTTCGTTTATAACAGGGTGAAAGAAATCAGATCTTTGAGCGATCCTGAAATGTGGAATCATATAGCTGGACCCTTGAATCCCGCTGACTTACCTTCTCGAGGATGCAGTCCTGAAACTCTCTCCAAATCTAAATGGTGGGAAGGTCCTGATTGGCTAAAGAAGCCTCCCGGTGAATGGCCCAAATCCGAAGCATTTCCAGATTTTAATATAACAAATTCGGAAAAGAAAAAGACAGTTATCGGTGCGACCAATATTGAGAGTCCGATTAAACAAATTTATGACCAGATATCTTCATATAGCAAATTAGTGCGCGTCACAGCCTGGATTTTGAGATTTTCGTTTAATTGTAAGCCAAGTAATGTTAACAAGAACTTAGGCAATTTAACGTTAGAAGAAATGAACAAAGCTGAAATGATACTTTTTAAGACGGTGCAAAAAGAATCTTTTGAAGGGACAGAAGATAAGAAATTAAAAACCCTTAAAATTCTTGTTGATTCTTTAGGCATTCTCCGAATAGAATCAAAAATTTCGAGAAGAGAAGATTTCCCTGAATTCAGATATCCTATCCTCCTACCATCTGATCATTCTCTCGTCATCAAACTTATCAGAAAAGAACACGAGAAATCAAGCCATGCTGGGGTGCAGACTTTAATGTCAATCTTGAGAGAAAGATTCTGGATTTTAAAGTGCAGGAAGATGATTCGCAAAGTTATACGGAGCTGTACCCGCTGTAAGAGGTTTTCTACAAAACCCATTGAGGTAATGAGTTCTCCCCTGCCTGAGGATAGAGTTCGTGATGCCAACGTTTTCGACATTACAGGGGTCGATCTGTGTGGACCACTATTTCTAAGGGATGGTAGAAAATGCTGGGTGGTACTGTTTACATGTGCAGTTTTTCGAGCGGTTCACCTGGAGATTACCACAACCCTTTCAACTGATGGACTGTTGCAAGCTTTAAGGCGATTCATCGCCAGAAGAGGTAGGCCGCACACCATATACTCCGACAATGGCACAAATATGATAGGCAGCAGAAAAGAATTGAACACAGTTAACTGGGAAAACATTCAAGATTACGCAACCACAAGGAAAATTCATTGGAAACTTATCCCACCATCAGCGCCCTGGTATGGAGGATTTTGGGAGAGGTTAATAGGAATCCTCAAGTCAATACTGAAAAGGGTGATAGGAAAAGCCTGCTTACAACTAGAGGAATTGTACACAATTATCTGTGATACAGAAAGTATTATCAACTCCAGACCCTTAACATATATCTCAGAAGATTCATCAGATTTAATAGCTTTGACTCCAGAGATGTTCATGAAAGATATTCGTGACACAGGAGTACCAGACTTCGACAGTATCGATGAGACAATAATGCACAGAAGATACGCATACAGACAGAAAATCAGAGATGATCTTCGTCGCCGGTTTCGCAGTGAATACCTGGGATATTTAAGAGAATGCACAAAAACTCGAAAAACAAGTGTCGAGATCAAAGAAGGCGATCTAGTCTTCATAGATGATGGTCAGCTGAGACGTATTGATTGGCCATTAGCGAAGGTGATAAAATTATACCCAGGGAAGGATGGTAAATCCCGACTTGCAAGAGTGAAAACCAAAACAGGAGAACTTTTGCGTCCTTACCAACGTCTTTGTCCTTTAGAGCTCCAGAGAAACCAAGTTGAGGACTTGAACCTGCGACAATATCTGTCAGAAGAAGCTCCGATTGCTCAGTTACGGCAGCTTAAAAAGACCAAGTACGGCCGGATGGTGAAACCCGTTGATAGACTGGGACATAATCGGCTACCAAATTGAGTATTTCAGACATCTTCCATACTCAAGGTGGGAATATGTCGCCGAATTCGAAAGAACGCGATCAGGTGACGTAACAGCAGCATCACCAGACAATTTCCCAGCTCATCCGGGACTTTATGTAACGACTAGCAGAACTGTTTTGATCGCGAAGCATGATAGACGTCTCAGTCAGAGATGAGAAACTTCCGATAATTAATATTCAATGTTTGTAAATAGTTAGCCTAGAAATTGTATATATTTTAATGTCCGTAATGTAATGTAAAGTATCTAACCAAGGAAAATATAATAATATTCATTCGTAGTGTTGTTTTAGTGTGACTTCAGTTTTAATATTCATTAAGAATAAGATAGCAACTTGATGTACAGAATAACCAGCAGCATAAAAGAACCACGTGGGAACAAGGTAAGAAGCCTTTATTTGATATTCAATTAAAGTAAAAAATTGGATAAAAGAATATTTAGATCCCACACCCACCGAAATTAAATAGTACTACTAAATTTGCAATTTTTCTCATAAACAATAAAACAAACAATAAGAAACTGTTTTTGCGGGTCACTAAACTTACACTATGGATTCATTTCAAGAGAAATGGACCAATAAAGAACACTTAACCCGCCCAAGATGAAACACTACAATCTCCTCACAAGAACGAAAAAACGAAGGTAAAAGAAATACACATTAAGAAACATATATTTATACGTACAGATAAGTCGATTAGTGAAATACAGAAAGCGGTTTATAATTTTTCACATTATCTCCCCATTTCTTACAGTAGCCAAGCCAAGATGCCTGCAGTTTTATTAAGATATTTACCAAGTTGTATAAAGATATTTTTTGACATAATTAAAATAATTATTTTAATTTTGACAAAAGGTAGTTATTATTCTTAAATGATGCAGATCACACACAGCAATTAAATAGTATCGCTCAACTGGCAATTTTTCTCATAAACAATAAAACAAACAAAAAGAAACTGTTTTTGCGGGTCACTAAACTTACACTATGGATTCACTTCTAGAGAAATGTGCCAATAACGAACGCTTCACCCGCCCAAGATGAAACACTTGTACACTCTTTGCACTACAAGAAGAAGAAAAAAAAACGAAGTTAAAAGAAAGACACATTAAGAAACATATATATTTATATGTGCAGATAAGCAGATAAGTGAAATACAGAAAGCGGTTTATAATTCTTCACATTCTCCACCCCATTTCGTTCAGTAGCCGAGCCAACGAAAGATGCCTGCGGTTAGTCTCCGCTGGGAAAGCACCGTAATTGGCATCGCTACATCGGTTCCATGTGTCACATAAACACCCCCTATCTCCCCATCGCTTGGGAATCCGGACCCAGTCACCGCTTGTCACGGGCCGGACAAGCAGCGGTGACAGTTCAACCATTGTCATGTCAGAGCTCGGTAGCTGCGCGCAGTTAAAATGTAGTGACTGGGATTGTCTCGTTTGTTAAGCCCGGGTTTCATTAAGAGATCACAGGTTAATGCCGATTGGGTTTTGCCGATCGTTTCCAGCGTGTCTGGGAAGAGGGGCATCAGTCATCCGTTTTGACTGTCCATTTTCATCTGCGGCTGACTACCTTCTTAGAGTCGTTACATGGTGTATTTTGATAAATATCGAAGAAAATTGATCGCTGATGGGCATCCAGGATCCGGTCGCCATTTGGCACGATTTAAAAACCGCGCGCCAACTAGGCAAGTTTTTCAATTAAATACTCGATGATGCATTGATACGCGAGTAAGGTATTTGGAAAATTTTTCTCTCTTTGGTCGGAAGAATTTGATGATGATTCCTATGCGAATAATTCGTAATTGAAGTAACAATTGGAAAGATCGAAGAAGGAATATAAAAATTTGTGAACAAATTTTTCAGCACTAACAATATTTAGATGTTGTTATTTATTATAAGATAATAATTTTTGATGGCCGTATGGTTCGGGACACTCGAAAATTTCACTCCCACCATGATGGGCAGCTGTAGTATCTACCTGCGTTGTCGCTGCTAACAACTGTGAGTCACGAAGATGTCAATTTCGTTCAGCGAAATTTTCATGAGTCCAGAGACCTCAGGGTCATTCAGGGTTCCTATCTTGATTACTTCGGTGATTAGTCATGAGATAAAAGCGTACATCTGTATTTTAATAAGTTGGTTCAAATGCTTTTATTTTGCCATTTCCTCCCTTTTGAAGAGCATACTTACGAATTATGCTGTCTGTAAATGACTTATCACTGCAAAATCAAACTGAACATTTCTGATTTATGTATAAATAAAATACAGTAAAACTCCTCTTATTTCTGGGAGCCCATGGAACTGAAAAATTTGCCCTTAAAAGAGAGATGAAAGGTCAGGGATTGAGGAATGGCTTTTAGGGGCTGCAGCCCAGGGGCCTCGAGAAGGTAGAGGAAAAGCCAAAATTGAATACAGGCAAAAACATGAATCTCTAAGGTCTTCTGATGTCTGCACCCTTGCAGCAAACAATGGTTTTTCATATCCTATTGTTGAAATAGCTCTAAGGATTTACATGGGCTTGATGATAACTAATGTGACTCCAGAAAGGAGTAACATACAGTAAAGGAGTTATAAACATACATACAGTTAAGGAGATACGCAACTATCGCTGTAGCAAAATGAAATTTAATTGAAATTTTGAATCCCTCAAACTAGTTAACAAGATTGTACGACCGAGCAACTTGTTCGAATATCCTTTGAAATGCAAAGAAATGTATCTCCACCAGCAATGAACCCAAGTTTCGACTTTATTATGCGCTACTCCCAACGGTGTATAAATACGCCAGAGGGAATAGGGATTTCCCTCAATTTTTACTGGTGACTAACAATGTTCTTTCAGCCGACGACGGAAAGGATTGTCGCCTATCACTAACTGTAGTACAAGATTTAAATTTTTTGAAGATGAAAAAAAGGTATGGAACATGCCCTCGTATGCTTGGTTTTGTCATACTGTTAGATACCCTTAAGAAGGACGAAACCAAGGTTCATGACTGCTGGATACATATATGTAGTTATGTACATCTTTGCATAAGCGACCCCCTTGTAGTAGTGTCCCATGCATTTTATTCACCTTTCAAAAATGTTTTTGTTGTATTAATAAATATAATATTAATGCACTGTTTTGCTTGAGTGTAAGCAGTTTGAAAGCTTCATTGTATTTGGAGCTGTTAATTTGAATGTCCTCAGATTCCGTTTCTTCTTTCTCCCCTCTCATCATTAGTCTCTTCGTGTGAATCTTCCTCTGTGAAAGAAATTTAACCTTTGTTTAGGGATTCTAGGGCAAAATTGATTCTTTATATTTATACCCATTTTGTGATGATAACCAAATGTATCTTTATATAAGGATCGTTATACATATTTGTTTTTGTAATTTTTTTAAAATTTATACCCATTTGGAATAATGACCAAATGTATCTTCATATAAGGATCGTTTACATATCTGTTTTTGTAAATTTTTAAAAATTTATACCCATTTTGTAATGATGACCAAATGTATCTTTATATAAGGATGGTTATACAAATTTTTTTGTAATGACTTTTTAATTTTTACCCGTATTGTAATGATGACCATGCAAACGTGTCTTAACATCAGGATCATTATGCATTTAAAAATGCTCAACCAATATGAAATTCTGTTTTTAAAAAATTCAAACTTTAAAGCATGTTTGGATTTTGATATATCTGCTAACTAATAGTTCTGTTAGCATATCTTTTTTAAAACATTAGTTCGTAGGAAAGATTTGAAAATAATTAATCAACAAAATTTATTAGTATATTATTCCTAAAGTTTTAAATCTCATTGAAGAAGAAGAAAAAAATTTTATATGGCAATGTTAGGTTTTCGGAGAAAATGTTTTCAGAAATTTTACTTTAAATCCAAAATCCTGAAGACCTGACTGATTATAAATAGAACGAACGAATGCTGTATGAAATCACTGAACATGTAATTTTAGCAATATCCGTTTGCTAGTGGGCAAATCGGGAAAAAATTCCATGCCGATATACAATGGATTACAACAGGCAAATTTATAATAAGTCCGTTTACAATAGGCAAATTGCGAAATATTCCAAACCGAGATAGACTTTAAGTACAGATGGAATAGAGTATGCAAACATTAGGGTACGTATATACAGTACTGAAAAAAAAAAGTTTATAGGTTTTGAAATCATTGTAGAAATAATGCGCTTTTTTTATTTGATTCAAAAAGTTTTGTAGGATGTTTTAAGAAAAATAAATTAAGCTTTTTTTTTTCATTTTTTTTTTTGAATTTTGTGTCCTGGAACCTCTTAAATTTTCCCACATTTTTTCTTTATTCGCCACACCATCATCTATAGCAGTGCTTCCCAACCTTTTTATTGCCGCGGACCGGTCGACGTTTGATAATTTTACCGCGGCCCGCTGAAGGGGGGGGGGGGGAGGGGAACGTTGATTGCTTATATTTTAGATTGTTTCGATTTAATAATTTAAATTTAATTGTACTTAAACATGCCTTCAAAATAAAATACAGTTACACCAAAAAATGAATATAAAGTGATTTAACATTTTAACTCACTAGAACGCTAAATCAATGAGAACCCTGACCTTGTGGCCCTAAGCTGGCGGCCCGGTACCATTTAATCCACGGACTGGTACCGGTCCGCGGCCCGGGGATTGGGGACCACTGCATAGTTTACTTGCTTGAAAGAAGAGAAAATCAGCTTCAGAAAGTAACATTTTTCATAGTTTCGTTTTGCCAGCCAAAACGAAAAATCAGAGTAGACAAACAGAGACGATCTTAAAAACGGTCACGGCCCAAAATATAAAATCTAAGTTCGAGTGCGATGGACAAGACAGTCACGATCTTTTGGCCGTCCCCTTTGTTCATATCGATAGGGATATGTTCACCTGTTTACAGGGCCGGATTCACACTTGATAAGGCCCTAAGCGATTTGAGATATGGGGCCCTTTATAAGTCCAGATATTCTATGAGAGTGTCAAATATGATTTTCGGATACCTAGAGGGTTAAACTGAAATACAATTAAGAAGTATATAGATAGTGAAATAATAAATCTTTAACTTAAAATCATTTTTATTCATAACAAACTTAAAAATGCAAACTTTGGTAAAAAGAAACAAAAGTTCTTTTAAAAGGCACAATTTACAAATGCTTATTATCTAATCTCTTGAAACATGCGATAAGGATTAAGGAATTATATTAAACTAAAATATTGTCTTTGGGACGTCCCGGACGTACGGCATTCGGACAAATAATGCTGCAGTATATTTAAGTATATATGATAATTGCTCATTAAGACAATTTTTGGGGGAAGACCATTGGGGGGCCCTAAGCTATAGCTTGTGTAGCTTATACGTAAATCCTGCACTGCCTGTTTAAAAATACAGTCGAACCTCCATATATCGAACTTCCACATATCGAAATTTTCTATATATCGAACTCTTAGCAAATCTCCATGTTCATTACATAGAAAAATTGTTTCTATATATCGAAAAATCTCTATATATCGAAATTTTTTCAAGACAAATTGGGAGATTTTATTCCTCTTTAGAATAAAATCTCCCAACTTTTGGCATTTGAAACAATATGTAGTGGACTTCAATTCGCGGAAAATGTCCCTGATTAAGTTTTTAGTGGACTGAATCAATACGAACATTTCTTTGAACTTTCCGCAAAGCTGGCTGTTCAGCAAGATATTCGTAGTTTTTTTATAAGAATGTAACTGTGATCATTGTAACCACTGTCTGGATTATTGTTTTTTAAAGGTATGTAGTACTCAATAAATCTTTCATATTAATTCATTTTTTAGTTATTCACTTTCATTTAATGGGATTCGCATATAAATTAGAAATGGAGTTTCGTATACGAAAATTAGCTTTAATTTTTTTTTCTTAAGAGAATCATGATAAAACTAAGATAAATTCTATGTATCGAAATTTCTATATATCGAATTTTTTTCCGGCAATTTGCTACTTCGATATATGGAGGTTCGACTACTTTGCTAACAGTCCACTATCTTCTCGCTCAATTTCTGTTTCCTCCAACCGCAGGTTACTTTTACTTTTCTTTTTTTATTCATCCACCTTTGTTTTGACCATTCGAGGAGAGACACCACTTGTCGGCGTTACGTCGGCAGCATTGAAAAAGAAAAGCAAAAGCTGCCGGAATGCTGAGTCGCGATAGGGCAGATAACATCACACCAGAAGAGCTGTTCCTCACAGCTGATTTATTACAGTCGGTCCATCCGCAAATCAACGGTATCTCCCAAGGATGCGGCGACGGTTTGGGTGGAAATAAATTCATTGTGCGGAGTTAGATTGATTCGTTGGCGACTCCAAGAAAATCCGTTAAATGCTGACAAAGGCTGCTACAAAAAAACCTATGTCTGCTTGTCATACTCTCTTTTTTTCTTTTCCTTAATTTTTTTTTTGAATGCATAATTTTTCCTTTTTTTTTTACCACTGTAATATCTTATCACTGTATTAAGAATATTCGGGTAAAACATGTTGCAGGATGCATTCTAAAGACTCTATTTTTTATCTACTTTTACGATTCTTACAATTTTAATGTCTTCCAGAAAGATTATGACGCGGTTAGTGGTACTACTTTAATTCGTAAATCAAACTTATTTTAAATTTTAAAGGGAGAGACGTTGCTGTAATTCTAACTATAGACTTAGAACGTTGTAACTTAGAACGTTGATGTAATTCTAACTATTTTACGGTTAACCATTTAATATCCATAAACTTTTACTTAGAAATGCACAATAAATTTAATGATTGAAAAAAATTTAGCTTACGAAATAGCGACAGATAATGTGCCAAATCTTCGGTTCAAGAATTACGTAAGTATTTTAGGTGGAGAGGGGATTTTGCATATCTGCTGACAAGGGGACAAAGGGGATCAAAGAAATGCTTACATAAGACAGAAAACATGCACGCTAGATAATGCAATGCGTTGGGCTCCTGTCCACATCAACTCCCCTGCCATGTGTGCTTATGTATTTACTTACTTTTGTACAATACAATTTACTTTCAAAGGATTAATAAAACCTTTAGAACGTTGATGTAATTCTAACTATTTTACGGTTAACGATTTAATATCCATAAACTTTTACTTAGAAATGCACAAAAAATTTAATGATTGAAAAAAATTTAGCTTACGAAATAGCGACAAATAATGGGCCAAATCTTCGGTAAGCAAAAGGGGGGGGGGGACATTTGCTTATTTTTGCTTACAGGGGTGGGAGGGGTCTAAAATGACTAAAAATGTGCTTACGTAATACCTGAAGGGCCCCGAGCCTAAATAATATAATTTATAACTTTATTATAAATTTTCCCAGCAAATTCTTTTGAACATTTGTGAACTGTTCATGGACACAATCACGACAAATGTTCCTTTTTTATAACTATATTTATTACCCCGGAACTAGAAGTCGCTCACAGTCTCCTTCCTGGAAGCTTTGTGTTCTTTTTAAGAAGCTTTGTGTTCTTGTTTTGTCTACTTCGCAAATTTCATGCAAGTAGTATGCCAGCAAAATTCTTATTTTTATTTTTTTCTGTATTGATACCTATTTCTCTAAAGGTGAAGAAACACCCAACAGTTATTTAAAATTCATGTATTTTGCTATCGAAACTTTTCCTTAGAAAGTATGCAAACTGAAATGAGGTATAGTCATTAAGATACTTTTTGAAAATATTTAATGTTTGAAAAAATGATTTGTTCTCGTGAGTTTTTCAAGACTACCCTGCTGGTCGGCTTCCATCATTTACTCCCCATTTGAAGAAACTAAGCAACCACTGTGTTTGCCTTGCAGCTATCAAGGGCGCTGCCAGGATTAGGGTCTGGAGGGTTTATTGAATTCCATTTATACTAAAACCATTGCATGCTTGAAAGCGAAGTAGGATATATACACTACCCTGCAATAATGGACCGGACGCCAGCGAATTTGCATAAAATCCGATTGCATATCGGATTTTATGCAAATCAAGTGCTCACAAGTGACCTGTTAAGGTTAAATACAATACGCGGAGTGGTAAGGGGCGTCCATTAATTATATGAGGCTTTTAGGGGGGGGGGGGGAGTCGAGCCGAATCTCACTCAGTCTCACGTGGGGGAGAGGGGGGGTCTCGGCAAATATCACGTAATTTTTTTTCCGCAAGAAACAGTGTAAAATTGCGAGAAAACCGGGTTATATTAAGTAAAACATATTTCTACACTAAAATATGACTAAATCCTACACAATAGTTCCAGTAGTCACTCTTGAGACCACACATGAGTCTCCGTGGACTGAATTAAAAATGAATATTCTTTTACGAATTTTAGTAGTTCCTATTTAAGTATTTTATTGTTCGATTTTCTCACTGTGATTCTAGACTACATTCTAAGTAGTCTAAAATACTAGTTTTAACTAGTCTTAAATAAAAATAATTAAGCAAATTATATTTTTTAAAATAAATCCAACGCAATCAAGCACAGATTAACGTATTTACACTAAAAATACGCATTTTGAAAAATCTCACGTGAGATTAAGGGGGAGGGGGTTGAAAAATCGCCAAAATCGTCTCACGTAATTAATGGACGTCCCCTAACGTCGTTAGTTCTGTGTGAAATTGTGACAATATGTCGAAACGAAAGGAACTTCGTGACTTTGAAAGAGATGTTATAGTTGGTTGTCACATTAGTGGCAAGTCTATTCGCGCCATTGCGGTAGAATTATAACAGCCACGGTCAGCTGTTGTTGATGTCGTGAAGAAGTGGAAGACTACGGGAGTTGGGACACGAACTGCACACGTTGGTTCTCCCCGTAAACTGACCGAACGGGATCGGCGTGTCCTGAAGCGTGAGGTTCGTAAGAACCCCAAGAAACCACTCCAAATCATCAAAAGCGAGATTCAACAGGCAACAAGTGTTGCGGTACACCCCAATACTTTCCGGAAAGAACTGCACGCCCTCAATATCAACGGATGTGTTGCTGCACACAAACCAAACAGCACCCCATCCAACAAAGCTAGCAGACTCGTTTGGTATTTGCAACGTCGCAACTGAACTTTGGACCACCAGAAAACTGCTTTATGGAGCGACGAGTCACGCTACACGCTCATCCAGTTGGATGGGCTTGATTGGGTTTGGCGAAGGCCAGGCGAACTGTTACCCGTGTGCGTCTGTTACCCGAGTGCATCGTTCCAACTCTCAAGTTCGGTGGTGGTGGTGTACTTGTTTGGGGGTGTTTTTCATGGTATGGTCTGGGGACTTTTGTATGTTGTTCCTGGTAAACTGAACGCCGAGGCCTACATGAACATTTGGGACAATCAGGTTCTTCCTACGCTCTGGCAATTTTAGGGAATGGACGAATGTTACTTCCAGGATGACAACGCTCCATGTCATGTTGCAGCATCTGTCAAGCAGTGGTATAAAGATATGAATGTGAAACGTCTTCCCCGGCCTGCTCAGAGTTCCGACCTAAACCCCATAGAACATTTGTGAGACGAGTTAGAGCAACGCTTACGGACCAGGGAACTACGTCCGAAATCTGCAGCTGAGTTGACGCCATTCTGGCAGCAGGAATGGACACAAAAACCCATAGCTGTGTATCAAATCCTTGTTGTAAGTATGCCCAGAACGGTTGCTAGTGTAATTGCAGCACGTGGGGGACCAACCCATTAAAGCATGCATTCTTTTCCTTATACCATCACATATTTCTGTCCAGTTCATTATTGTAGGGTAGTATATATATATATATATATATATATATATATATATATATATATATATATATATATATATATATATATATATATATATATATATATATATGTGTGTGTGTGTGTGTGTGTGTGTATGTATATATCAAAACGACTGTAATTAATGAAAGTTTTAATGATTTATTGTGGGCAGTTTGTAGTCTTTGTGTGCATGCGTGTGTTTGGGGGTGGGGGTATTTAACTCTAAAATTGCCCTCGCTGTGCTGCTGTAAGTTATTAAGTGTAGTTACTATCCTGCTGTTTTTTACTCCAGTTCATAGTCTTTCCCGTGAACATTGTTTGTTATTTTCGTGTCATTTTTATCGTTGACAACAATTTTCCTATCATATACCGCGAAATAGCTGTTGCGCTTACAAGCTCTTGATTAAATGCAAACAAAATTATCAGAAATGAAGCACCACTCGAAATGCTTTCTCAAAAGGAGCTCAGTCTATGCGTTCTTGTTCGAAGAAGTATGATAATGGACATTAAATCTAAATCTAAATGCTAAGATGGGTCACACAGGAGGCTTTCATGCATATATGCCGCAAAGTAGCTCTACTAGAATCCCTTTGAAGGGGAGGGGGACGGGGATCCCGTTTTTGAAGGAGTGATTTTTGTGTCTAATAGCGCATACAGATTGGTACAGAGTTCTCTGCATCTGCCAGTGATTTATGTTCTCTCTGTACTCTGTATATGCGTGGATCTCCTCCTCTGGCGGTCGGATACATAGCATCAAAGGAGAACCCGAGGTCCCGGGGGTCAAATGGTGACAGTGGGGGCGGGGGACACTAGATCAAGAAACACGGGGGACCTTGGGGGCTTGAATGGGGGGTTCTAAATGGGGGAATATCTGGAAGACACGTGTTCATTGGAATGGGGGTGGTTCTAAATACCGTGTCTAATGTTACCGTGACTAATGTGATGACAGGAGTCGGGGATCTGCAGGCAGAGAACTCTGTACCAATGTATATGCACCATTAGAGAGATGTCAACATTTACAGTGGAGTTACCTTTCTCTCTACAGATTTTTTAACACGGGGTTTGGCCTTAACCGCCTGCGTGGTGCAACAGGTGCTATGCGTATATACAGAAATACCAACGGTGGGCAAATGCGGCTTTTCGTTCAGTCAAGTGCGGCTCCCATTAAAATTTTTTTTCTTCCCTGAACCGTTCGTAATACGCGTGTACACGAACCATACTAGCCAGTCCGCATGTTGAAAGGGGTAGTAGCGGTAGTTGGAATTCAATGCTTTTGCATATAGCACATATGTACTACACGCATTTACACTGCTAGGGCTACTTCGTACTTGAATTTTGAAAGAATTTTTTTTTCATAATTATATTTTGCATATGTGTTCTTATGTGTGATTTGAGAAAATATGCAATTACATTAAATAAAAATTTTAATTTGTGTACATATATGTGGCTCTTTATAAAATACAGGATGTCCATAATTAAACTTCCCTACTTCAAAGTTGTCTACCGTCGAAACTATTATTCAGAAAGTTATGAAATTTTGTGTAGGACATATTGAAGGGATGGGAATTTGTTTGAGCAAATAAAAAAAATTAGTTCAGAATTTCACCACCAGAGGGCGTTTTTTGATCAATTACACATTTAGCCAACATTTACCATAGTTAAAAAAATTTATTACAACAAGACATGTTCAACATGACGGCCATCATCTTCAACTACCATTTGAAATCGTAAGATAGCATGTTCTACAGTTGACCGCAGTCTGTCCGGGGAAATGCTGAGAACATGTCGTGAAGTGCTATCTTTCAGATCAGGTATAGTTCTTGGTTTATCAAGACTGACTAGATGTTTCACATGTCTCCAAAGCCAAAAGTCGCATGGGTTGAGGTCTGGGGAGCACGATCTGGTAATCATAACGATGACATTCTGATCAGTGCCGGATTTCTGTCTAGGCCTACAAGGCCCCGACCTAGGGGCCCAGCCAGCCTCGGGGCCCCGGTGGCTTTACATTAGCTCAAAAGCCTGGCTTGCCTTATCAAAAAGCTTTATCTAAAATAATATAATTGTATGATTCTGTAAATTTTATAGAATAACGTAACTATAGTAACATAGACTGTATTATTCTAATGTTTATTAAAGTCATTAAAGTCGATTAAAAATTATATGTTCTGTACTAGTGCATTTAATTTGCTAAATTTCCAAAATAGCTTCGAGATGGTGGGGGGCCCAAATGTCAAGTGCCTAGGGGCCCTGGGTTTCTAAGTCCGGGCCTGATTCTGATTAGCAATAGCAAGCACGCTGAAAACAAAATCTCCATGAAAGTTTCTAGGTTTTATAACAGCTTCTGCTCTACGTCGACAAAAATTAATTTGCATATTTGTTTCTTCTTTGTTCCTTCAAATCTTTTGACCGAAAATTAGTTATCGAACAAGTTTCAGATCGATTTTGCAATCACTTTAAAGAATGTAAAATTTAATGAGTATGAGCTATTGTGTTAGGTTGACCTATGGATAAAAAGATGGTGAAATCTTCAGTAAAGAACCAGTCGTAAATTTGTAATTCATTAAAAAACGCCCTCTGATGGTGAAATTTTGAACTAATTTTTTTATTCGCTCAAACAAATTCCCATCCCTTCAATATGTCCTACACATAATTTCATAACTTTCTGAACAATAGTTTCGACTGTAGACAACTTTAAAGTAGGGAAGTTTAATTATGGACACCCTGTATAAAAAACCGAATCGCGGCTCTCCTTGGCTTCATACACCGCAGACATATACTTTCAAAGCAATGTTGGAAAAAACTATTCTCTACAAATTTCTTTCATCAAGTAAACGAACTGTCCCGTCAAAAGTGGCATAAGAATTTTTTAGTAGTATGTATTGCCCCTTATAATTTGCTTTATATTTAATAATATACGTTCTTTGTAAAGTCTGATTCTGGTCGAGGCTTTCTGGCCTCCTCAAGCTCAATATATTCAGCTGACCTGTGATAGCAAGCTATGATAAAAGAGAGTTTTTCTCATTAAGTCAGTTTATCTTGTTAAATCAGTTTCAAGATGGAAAAAGAAAGAATAAAAGGCATAGCGAAACAAAGAGACACCATAATTCTTGTCGTGTTTCGCTGCTTTATTTCTCTTACCGTCAGAAATTTTACCGCTGATTAGAACTATTAATGGCTTGGTTTGGTTGAGAGCGCTGAGGTCATTCTTTGCTACACGAAGACTAATTAGACCGGGACCTACTGTTTAAAGCCGATTCCGAACGGCTTCAAACATCCATACCAACAGGGGGAATCGAACCCACCGTCCATGAATGCCAGTGCCCTAGACACTCGTTCATTTTGTATAGAATTGTTGATTCGAAGGTATTCTCGAAGATATCTGGTTAAAGTAACACGTTATAGATAGGGTCATTTATTTCCAGTCTGTATATAATATATCTAATTAAATTAATTGATTAAAAAAATTATTGTGGTTATAAAATTACTGAATTTTAGGATTAAAAAAAAAATTAGGTTATTTCTTTTGAAAAGGTATGTGGGTTGTATAATACCCTGAATTTATTGATATTATTTAATCTCAAACTGTTGTGTATCTACTTTTAAAGAATACCTAAGTTTCAGTACAGTAGACTCCTAACGTTTTATATGTATAAATTCCTCTACATAGGTCCATTTTATTTCTTTGAAACAGACTCAAAATCGGGAAATCCTTATGATTTAGGCAAATCACTCTCTTACTACTCTTCAGATCCTTTCTACAATGCATTTAAAATCCATTTTATATGTACTTTCAAATTCGTTAGCAATAGAATTCACTAAATAGCGTAATTAAAATTCGTAAAATAAATGTGTCCTCTTTTGAAAGCTAACATCGAAGCACTTTTCCCTTTTATACTAAAGTAGTTTACCTACCTGTTGCGTGCCTGTTAGGACCTTCAGACCACCGTTCCAAATTACTATACAAAACAGTCGATAAAAGAATCGTAATCTTCTCATAAAAACGTCATAAATCGGCTAACATTGGCAATCCGCAAGGCACACACAGCCCGGCGCTGCAGACGATTCTTCGCAGGTGGTCTAGTCAGGGGTCGCCGGAGAGGGCTGACCTCCCCTGAGATGTTCGGATGTTCCATTTGGGTAGGCACTTATCACTAGAGACGTGACGAATATATCATGATTCTCCTGTGTTTTATAGGGTTCTGTTCTTCGAGTAATCTATGGGTCGAGCATGGAGAGTGTAGCTTGTCAGCCATTTTGGTGGATATATGTAACAGCAACAGGAACGGTTTTTAAGTTATGACGTTGTTAATGTTCGGCTAATATTAAGTAATGATGGTCGTGTTTACTCATTTTTCTCATTTATGTCTCGAGGAGAGCAGTGAAGAGAGATTTAAACGGCCGCGCAACTCATAACATCATACTTAGAAATAATAAAAGTTGTCGAACATGCTCACGGAATGTAAACTTACTCGCGGATTATCGTATTTATGAGGAAACAACCGTGAAATGCTTTATGAAGGTATGCATTCAAGAAATGACCCTCGTGGGATAATTTTCATAAAGTTTCTGACTGGTCTGTTATCTTTAAATCGTTGGCTCAATATATCAGTTGAACTTCCGAGAGTGCTGTCTACGTGATCGCTACTCAGAAATGCTCGTGGGAGTGTGCCTCAATAGCATACAAAAAGGTCAGGTTGCCAGATATATATATATATATATATATATATATATATATATATATATATATATATATATATATACATACGCAGACACACTATCTACCAATAAGTATTTGGACACCCATGCAAACGACGATATCTGTGGTCCTGATATACGTCACGTCCTCCAGCGTTAAATATCGAGTAGGAAACAACATTGGCATTATTCGCGTGCAAGATGCCACGAAGTGCAGAGTTATCTGGTTTCGAGAAAAGTGTAATCGTCGGGTATCACAGAAATGGCCGATCCTTGAGGAACATATCTAGCGAGCTGAATTACCTAAATTCGACACTGGCTGAATTACCTAAGCAGAGGCTGAATTACCTTACCCGAGCTGAATTACCTAAATTACTGGCTCTGTGATATTATGTTTTTGGTTGTTTTGTCGCTTTTTGAATCCCACTTGACTTCAGCAACTATTATATTAGTAGTAACCTTTACGAAGTGGCGGATTATCGCACAGACTCAAGAACCGTGCTCTTGGGCCTCCGATTGCTAGGAGCCTCCGAAAATTAGCAGCTTTTGAAGCTACAGTAGAATCTCTTTAATCCGGCAAATCCGGGATCTCAGTCGTGCCGAATCAGCGATTCTGCCGAATTATCGAACCTCAATAATTTTAACAGGAATACCAAAGATAAATCACTCCAGATAAAAATGCAGACGATTACAACATGCATTTTACGTACATTCTGAACCTATGCTGACAATATAAATATCCGACAAAGTACATATATACAATATGTATTTCGTCATTCTAGCAAGTGTGGGGTTTAAAGAAAAACATAGAGTGCAGAAATACTCATGAGCAATTTGAATGCTTCAATGATTCTGATCTCTTCTTCAAAAAATCGCTACGGATTATAAACAAATTTATGAGTTCTGCAGAGTCGTAACTTTCGTTGAATTCGGCAAATTTTATAAATGTATGCAATGCATCACAAGAACTCGTGCTGGGCTTCGAGAACATTGTGCAAACCTGATTTGTAACCGTTAGAAAACAGGAAACACTGCACTGAAATGAACACTGAACTGGTAGTTAGTCCTAGATAACACCGTATAACTGCGTAAAACACAGACGAACTGAAAAGCCACCTGGTGGGTACAGCCAGTGCAGTGGGGGACGTCGCATCCACCCGAAAAAACCCGAACGCAGGAGGCTCAGACGGTACCGGATTACAGAATGTGCCGAACCGTAGAATGTCGGACTAAAGAGCTTCTACTGTACTAACTTTCTAAGGCACATCCTGAGAACTGGATGAGATTCGTTTAGAGTACTACAACCATCTTTTGTAACATAAGAATGGACCTGGTCAGGCCTGGTCAGGAGAAGCTGCTAATTTCTGAGATACATCCTGAGAACCTCAACCAAAGATACCACCTTCATCTGGACTATTTGCCGTTCCTCGAACAGATAACGTTGTACAAGTTTTTACTATTTAGTAACTGACCAATAAAGTTTCCTTTTCGACGTGAGAAAATATCTTGAGTAAGAAATAACATTTATTAGCAGCATTTAGAACAGGGAAGCCTCAAAATTAGATTGATCTTGGGGAACTCCAAATGCTTTATCCGCCACTGCCTTTACATCGTCACAACTGGAACTCCGTATTCTAGCACTAACTTCTGAAGTTGCCCGCTATCCTCGAGGCGCGGTGACGAGCAAAACTCAGCTGGCGAAGGCCAGTGCGAGAAAATGGGACAGTAAAATATAGTTTACCGTCGTCCGGACTAATGTGAGCTAAAGGACTTTATTCATCACTCAAACCGCAAAACCAGTCTCCTGGACGGAAGTACCTTTTTTCGATATCATCTCCGCAAATGCTTCTTGTTTACTCTCACACTGATAACAGGCAAAACAACATTCTGCTCCACAACTCTCCAGAAAAAATGGGAGGGAAATAAGGGGTCATGCGACGGCTCATTACGCAAGAGGGGGGCCGTTCGCTTGATTCGGAAGATCACGTGGTCCACCCCTATCACATGTCGGCATCAGTGTACAAAGAGGCTCGCTGTCAGTTGCCTTCTCTTGATGTTCGCCGAAACTTGGGAAATCTGGGCTGACCGCAGCTATGTTTTGACGGCTGTTTTTGGAGAATTTACTTGGGGGTATCAAAGATTGTGTTGTAGGGATGACATTAAGAAGTTGGCCATTCTGGAGAAACGATATCCTTGTAATACGAACTTCATGGGCTTAGGAAGTAAAGGTCGCTGAATTTCTGCGATTTTTAAGAAATATTGAATGAAACGGTACTGACACGTTAAATGGATTCAAGTAGCGGTGCAACTCATCTTGTAATGAATATCGTCATCCTGAAAATATATGATACAGTGACTATCTATATAATCATCAGTCAGATAACACTCACGTTCAAGGTTGGAATATATTTTAAGAGCAAGATAAACGCAATGGTTAAGAACAGTCTCTTTTTAAGAATAGATAACATCTTAAATAAACTTCCTCTTCCCCTTATCTAGAAAAGAATATAGTGAGAATTTTTGTTGAAATCGTCATTATTATAGCTATGTTAGATACATTCTAGAGTAAATGCCTCATGCGCTGAATCTGTGAAAGTTTAAAGCTTTCTTAAGGGGACGATCGGTTTTCAAAACACATAGTTAATTACGAGCATACAGTGCTAAAGAGCAAGTTCGTAGTAAAGTGATTGATATATATATATATACAGTGGAATCTCGATCTATCGTTTTTCAAGGGACCGATTGAAATGAACGATAAATGCGGAAAAACGGCAGATGCGGAAACATAACAAAGCAATATGATCTTTGGGACTGGATAAAATGAACGACACATACGGAAAAACGATGGATCCGAAAACGATCGATCGAGATTCCACTGTATATATATATAGTGTGAACAGGGAAACACAACTTCTTAATGTTGTAAAAGTGGGGGCTATATATGTTCCGATCAAATAAATAGATCATCATGAGGCCGTGGTGCATTGGTGTAATTGTCAGTATCAACAATCCACAAATACAAGGACAGAGTGTTGTGATTATTCATAGTCACAATAACACCAGTGCTTCTCAGCCTGATGATGATATATTAATTTGCTAGAAACATACGTAGCCATCTCTTTTCCTACACTGTGGAACTGAAGTTTTTTTTTCCTGTTTCCATAGGTTTCCTGTAAATCGTAATTTATTTATCTATACTTATATATAAAGAGAGAGCGATTTTGTACGTGGAGGGTAATCTTCAGAACCACTGCACCTATTTGAAAAATTCTTTCACTGTTTGAAAGCTACATTATTCCAGATGGACATAGGCTATATATTATGTATATCTAATCAGTAGAAATAAAGTTAGGGGCTTAATCCTAACAATCTCCAGTGTTACCTCTACTGTCCTCTACCGCTTTTTGTGCCGAAGTCTTCAACGATCCTTAGCGTGGTGCTATCTATACTTATATATAAACAGAGAGCGATTTTGTACGTGGAGGGTAATCTTCAGAACCACTGCACCTATTTGAAAAATTCTTTCACTGTTTGAAAGCTACATTATTCCAGATGGACATAGGCTATATATTATGTATATCTGATCAGTAGAAATAAAGTTAGGGGCTTAATCCTAACAATCTCCATTGTTTCCGCTACTGTCTTCTACCGCTTTTTGTTCCGAAGATTTCAAGGATCCTTATCGTGGTGCTATCGCGGTGGGCTTCTGTTCTGACGCTAGCGGTTCGAACCTAGCCGTTCTCCGGCACGCCTTTTTCTTTTAAAAAATTTATTTTAATTATTAACTAACATAAAATTAATTTAAGGTATTATTAAGGTAAATAAAGATTTACAATTTATGGGCTATCAACTGGAAATTTATTGGAATAATATTTTGTTCAACCCGGACAAAGTCGGGACGGGCCGCTAGTATATCCATAAAGAGACGTTTTCATAGAATTACATGTCGTAACAACTGTTCGCATGTTCGAAAACAAATTACATTGTTCATTAATTGCTTGAAACTGCATTTTCTTAATTTTGAAATATCCTGCTCTTTACACGTTTGAGTTGTTCAGTGCGCATATCTAATGGTCATATTCACAACAAATTGATTTTATTTTCTGTACATACTATTAAATAAATACTAGTAAATATAAATACAATACACTTGTAATTTGTGTTAAATTTTGCACGAAGTTCTATGGTTGTTATATTGAATACAAAAAGGGTGATTATTTTTTTAAAAATGTTTCTTAATAAATGCAGTGAATACATACAACAAAGACTGCGTTTGATACTGGGTTACAGAAAGTATCTTCTAAGTAAAAATTCTTCCAGTTCACCGAAATGAAACATTTACGCGCAGTTCTATGGTTGTTGGTATTTTGAATGCAAAATGGGCCATTGAGTTTGATACTGGGATACAGAAAGTATCTTCTAAGCAAAAATTCTTCCGATGCATTGAAATGAAACATTTATGGTTGTTGGTATTTTGAATTTCAAAATGAGCCATTAAGATTTTTTTTAAAGGTTTCTTAATAAATACAGTGAATACATGCAACAAAGACTGAGTTTGATAATGGGCTACAGTAATATATTAGGGAAGGTAGGGTGATATATTAGGGAAGGTAGAAACTGAAAACTGAAACAACAAATAACACACAACATTCATTTTACATGAATGTAAGATGAGAAAAAAAATCTTCAAAGCTTATATTAATAAAACAGATTAGAGTCATTTTGGGCTGTATTTTCTGCACACTCGCGAATTCATACATATTTTTAGAACACAGAGAAAAATGTATTTTAAAGATGTAAAGATATAAACATGTGCATGGTACATTTTTCTCTCTGAATTAATTATCTTTGCCTTTTCCACGATCAAAAAATGCCGGGTTATTAAGTTGAAGTAACAAAACCCTGTAATAGGTAATTTGAGCCCTCTTAACTCTTAACCGCATCCCTAGCAAAGTTTTGTCGAGCAGTACCTTCGAATATGAAGTGAGAATTGAAACCTAGGCGCAATAAAAGAGAAGGGAGAAGAATAAATGTGGTAGCAATACCTTTTCTTAATTGAGAGAAATTAGTATTTTATAATTTTAAAATGAAACATGGTGAGTTGTTCGGGATAGAAATCAAATTTTTGGTTCTGTTCTATAGAACGTTAATTGCGAAAAAATTTCCCTTTATTAATGAACATTTAATTTTCGGGATCGTGCGATAAAAGGATCTTTAAAATGTGGAGATAGGAACTTGAGTTTCATAGGTTAATAAAAGACCTCGGATAAGTATTTGTTTGTCCTAAACATTTCTTTTTACATCATTTTGGATACAGGGATTCATTTCCATAGCAGTAAGGTTAGAGAAATATTCCTGTCGTTTATTACATAGGCAATATAACTAGAAACAGCGTAAAAGACTTAACAGCCTCAACCTTTTTGGATATTTAAAATAAGTGTCTGAAGATTTCCATTGTGACAAGTGTCTTTACTGGAATTCCTTTGAGGGGATCTTAGCATACCGTAAGATGGGGTTACTATGTGACATATTTTAAGTTTTTTCCTGTGCCAGCCGATCAGTTTAAAAGCAGCCCAAAACGAACAATTGCAAAATGTATTGCGCTAACCCGGATCTTTAATTACCATTAAGAAATTGTGACATCTGTGTTTCTTGAAATCCAAGAGAAAAAATTACTTGACACAAAGTTAGACAGTAAATAGCTTATCAAAAGCTTGATACACAATTATATATACCTATTTCAAATATTGGATAGCTTTGTCTGTATCTTTGACATCAAAGTGACCTGGGGTGCCCAAGGCAGCCAACAGTTCTTTGAGAAGATGAGGAAATTCATCTTTCGGCACATTCTGCTCCTTCGGGTAGTTTTTTCCAGATAGTCAATACTTCTTTCTCTCCAGTGGTATTTTAGAGGACGGAAAAATGCAACATCGAGCGGCTGGAGGAGGTGGGTCGATTGTGTGGGTTATTTTGTGACAGTGTCAATGTGTCACAAAGTAACCCCAATCACCTTTCGAAATTTAGGTTATGTTCTATTTAGGTCAAGTTTGAACAATATACTGGCCAGCGAAGACAAATGGCACGCAGAAGCTTCGGACGTTGGCCACTAGGTGTCTCTGTACGTCGGAAAAACTGTTGGCACTGTTCTTTGCCCTCCCGATATCCCGGGCGCGGCGCAAGATCCGAAATACGGAAAAATTTCTATGTGTCACAAAGTTATCCCTGCAGTCACAAAATAACCCCATCTTACGGAATTAAATTTTCTTGAGAAATGTTTTACTTGACTAACGTTTTTCCTTTGAAATTTCATAGTTTCAGATGTATATAAAATTAGAGAAAAATGTATCCTACACGTTTAAATGAACATTTAAAAAGGGTACAACAGAGAACAGTTAGTCACCAGCACTGTGAACTAACGTGAGGGACTAATATTAAAAACCCTAGCGAAAGTAAGAAGTCTGCAAATATCGCTAGCCTCTTCCCTTCCAACCTTAATTCTTATTCATATTAACCATACTCAAAGCTAAAAAGGAAAACCCTACACTGTACTGCTACAGTCTGTTTCATAAATTTAGCTTTACAATATTAACAACATAGGCTAACAGAAACCGAAAAGTGGTATCAGTGAGACATGATATTTTAACAGTGCTGAAAAGTTCTTATTAACTGAAACAAAAGTTTATAAAGCCCATTTATATAACAGAAGAGCCCAATAAAGAACAGCTGTGTATATCGTAAATTTTATATAATTTTAGCTTATCAGTAAGGTGGAAAACTCCAAATTTCCTACTTCATTATTGATGACAAATTAGCGATGTCGCGAATAAAAACCCGTGAAAGTTAAGACATTGAAAAAAAAACTTATTCAATATACGACTAAATTTTTTTCATCATTTCTTAAAAATGTGTATAATATATGATTAACAAATGTGTATGTACATTGCATTTATATTACAAAAAGGCTAGATCACGCGTTTATGTTGTTAGAGAAACCCGTTTACCAGTTATTCAGAAGCAGTTGTTGAAAATGTTTCACAGGTTACTGAAGCCGACAGTTAAGGCATTCTCTTTTGAATAGTTCTTTGTCTCCTTTTTTTTATTCTTTTCCTTTCACAAAGCGAAACAGGTTCTAATCCTCCCGGAATCTTGTGTATCTCGTGCAAATATCTCTTTGATAAACGACTACAACTTCACAACAAATTTTCCGCAGATAAAAAGGTAGCGGAGTACAATAAATTATGAAACGATATTTCTTTTGAAAGTTTTCTGGCAATCCCAATTCTTTCTGGTCCGGTAACACCAAAGCGAAATTAATTTGTCATCTAAAAGTCCCGGGGCGCTCAAACTTTTAAATCCACGGTTCTTGCGACAGGAATTTTTATAATCGCTGATGTAACACGACATTAGACCTTCATATAGTTTTGCCATATTCAACAGAAACTGGAAATAAACAATAGTTAGTTAAAATAAAACATTATTTAATTAAAATTGTTTCACAAAATTAGAATCGGAAAAGTTATATTCAGGAATTATAAATTCAGAAACAAATTCAAACTAAAAATTAGTCAAACTAAGTTAATCTAACATTTATTTAAAGAAAACCATTTTTTAAATAAATGTCAATAAATACAAGGTGCGGCCATGAATTTCCAGGGCTGATTTAATAACTCCGGAAAATATTACATGAAATAGTACATACCCATTTAATATGTTTCGAAGTAACTCCCACCTGTCGTAATGCACTTCTGTGCTCGGCTGTATAAATGTCGGAAACAACTTTTAAAGTCCTCTTTCGGAATGCTCTTTAATGTAGACGTCACCGTTTTCTTGATGGCTTCGGCATCCCCAAATCTTGTTTCCTTAAGCTTTTCTTGTTTCCAAAACTGAAAGATTTGCTGAAGGGACCAAGATTTGAGTATGTCGAAGCCATACCAAGAAAACGGTGACGTCCGAAAGAGGACTTTAAAAGTTGTTTCTCGAAACTTATACAGCCGAGCACAGAAGTGCATTTCGGCAGTTGGGAGTTACTTCGAAACATATTAAATGGGTACGTATTTCATGTAATATATTCCTGATTTATTAGATTAGTCCTGGAAATTAATGGCCGCACCTTGTATTAATTACTGCCAGGACGGATATGAATAAGCCCATGCGATAAGCACTGGCAGATTTGCCCAAATTACAGGAACACGCATTACTGCGAAAGAATACTGCAAAAATAGGTTTGAAAGATGGTAGAATTTGCATTGGGAAACTTTCATGCAGGGTTCTGTGCGGAATGTTTGAAGAAAATGGAATAAAACAATTTGGTCAAGTGACACATCACACAATTTTTTATATTTCAACACTTCCCCGCGGATTTCCAAAGTGGCTACTTCTCGAAATTTTTCCAAAAAACTTAACAAATTCACAATGGGTGACATAGCTATTGAGAACAAAGTTGAGGAGGAAACTCAATGGAATAAGCTTCAGACTTTCTAAGATTATTGTTCCAACCATGAATAGTAAATATGTGCCTCTGACAACTAAATTTTTTTCCAGTGTCACAAGCACTTATCCAGAGAATGTTCGAAGTTGATTCTTTTCTTTATAAAAACAAAATAAATGAATAAAAAACTGAAGCCTGCAATCTTTATAAACTTAAATTGAATATAACTGTATTATTATATGCCAAAGCATCTATAGTTATTCCATAAAATAATAAACAATAGTCATAAGTACTGATCCTAGTTTTAAGATATTAATAAACTATTGATAATGTAGACATGATCGTTGTACGCTATTAAATTGCATTGATTTTTCCCAGTTTGAATGAAGATGACAGAGGGAAATAATATTAACTAAGATTCTAAAATTATAAAGTGCATGAATATTAAACTTATTTGGCTTCCAACAATTTTTTCTGCACTTCTTTCTTAATTACATGGAAATGTGAAAATCTGAAATGCATTTCTTGAATGGCCGGATCAATGGACTACAAGCTGATGATGTATCGGTCAAAACCGCGTGAACAATCGCGTGAAACATATACCAGATTTAACTATACATTTGCAGTCTTACCATGTAATATAGCATACCCATAAAATTATGATTATTCAAAATTATGAGGATACAAAGGCTCATCATGAATGCACTTCATTTTGATAGCGCAACACTGAAAACGATCCTTGTGCATGCATGACTTTGTTTTTAGTACCTGGAATTGCCAGCGGTTTTCTCTTCCAAGTGAAACAGTCCATTCACTACCGATCACCCTCCTGTTTGTTATTTTTCATTTTAAACACTATGACTACTAACGATATTACGCCATTTTAACCCTTTTAATCTCCACTGGCAAGATATGGACAACAAAATGTATGATGCATCTGCTTTCGGTTTTAAGAGCCAGAGGTCAAGCCTTGTGGAAAGACCTACTTTCATCATCTAACGATATCTTTTTTTTCCTTTAAGAATTCGGGAAAATTTCCACAGAGTGATTCAAATTTTTGCTGTAGCCATTCTATCCCAGCAAAATAAAGGCTTTTATAGCAGCGGGACTCTTTTTTTTTAAATATCTAATGGCAGTTTACAATAGTGAGAGTCAAGAGCAGGAATACAAGAAACAAAAGCAAAACACAAAAACAAAATACAAAGGTAGCTGTAAACCTATGCGAACCCTTATGCCCAATAACTTTCAAATTCTTGGGAAGAGGAAAGAGCTGGGCAGCAGGAGAGGTGGGTTCTGTCCAAATCGTAGGCTGGTGGTCGGCTGTCCTTAGCGATGCTATAACTATATGCTTTATTAATTGGCAAAGCTATGGGCAATTTAATACAAATATCGTCAAAAAATGTCTGTCGTGTATAAATGCATTATCTGAATCATAATATGCTGAAATCACAGAGATATACCTATAAGTATAAATCGGTAAATAGATAATGAGGATTAGAAGAACAATAGTTCCTTAAACGGTTAAATATCTAATGATCAACAAGTCCAACAGATGTTTCCCTTTGCTTGCTACCATAATGTTACGAGTTAGGGGCCAACTTGGCGTGTTATCGCCAGCATGCGGTGTTTTGGTTGACGCGTGAACGTGCTAAACCATAGTTTTAATTCACGTGAACTCCAAAACATCGCATGCTGCCGATCCCGGCCGAACCCCCCAAAAACATCGCATGCTGGCGATAACACGCCAAGTTGGCCCCTAATTCGTAACAATATGGTGTTAGCTTATTGGTATTGTTGACTGTCCATAGAGAGTATTGTTAGGCAAATGAGGTTGGCAATAGAAACAATCTACTTGTATTTGTGAATCGTCTAACAACTTGGAGAACTTCCCCTAGAACCACCATATTTCATTTCTAAGGGGGATTTTAAGAAGTTGTTCCTTCACCCTTTTATAATCCTCTGCCAGTTTCATTAAGTTATATTAACATTATTATGAGAGACAGGGAGAGAATGGGAGATGGATATGGACAGAGATATGTTGTAAATCTTATTCCCTAACTTTTTATGCTTTTACAATGTCTTTTGGCAGTAGCATAAGTTTTTGTTATTTTATAGAGGTAAATTGATACGCGAGTGCTGAGTGTTCATTTACATGCATATTTATTTACATCTTTAACCCGTATCTTTACCTTTGATCGAGTCACTCAAAGGTGCTGCTGTTCCTCGTTTTCGTCTTTTGACGGCACATGATTCTCTTCTGGTCCACTCATTTCGAATTGAGCACACGGATTATCCGCTCTGTACTCTTTGTGTTTGTGTACAAGATACGGAAGCTAAACATTAAGGTGCATGTTCTGCACCAGGACATTTTAATTGTATTATAAATAAATATTGAGTGGCTCGTAAGGTAATGGCCTATCAGCCAAATTCCTGCCAATTAATTGTAACCAACAAAAAACATTTATATCTTTACCTACAGCATATTTCTGTGGCATTATGGCAGATGTGGATATGTCATTTTTTGATGGTTTCGGCAAAGTAAAAAAGTAACTTTTGTTGTGAAATATAAAATCGCTCAATTCAGTTTTTCAATCCAAATATTATTTAGTTAATACTCATATTCAACCTCAAGCATATGGCTGGTCTTCAATGAAAATTTTAGGGACCAATTATTACCTCTTTTATACATAACGGCATTTGAAAATACGAATAACTTAGTATTATTTCTTAATTCCACTATCAGCTTTTGCCACATTGAAGAACTAAGTGTGACTTATTAACTTAAAACTTAAAAATGAATATTTCGTACTTATCAACATCTGCCATAACGCCACAGATTTATCTTTGCTGGTTAAGTATTTATGCATACAATTTATACATACGATTGTATTGCAAATATGAATGCGCACATACGCGTGAGTTTAAAGGGATCTGAGACAGAAAGTTTTATCAATTTTTTTCCCATATACACACATTTTGAACTGATTTTTCCATCAAATGTGATGTCATGTAGACATCATTATACAAGTAACAAAAACATGAACTTTAAATTTTGTTTTAAAGATACTTAAAAATAAAAAAATTAAATAAGGTTTAGTTTATGATAAATCTGTTAAATTATAAACAGCGCTATATTCACATATCCTAACCCCCCCTTCAGCACGTAGGAATAATTTGCTCTCAGGATTTATAAGAATTTTAATTATAAAAAGTTTAATTCCTTTAAAGAACCAATTTATTTGTTGCAGAGTAATTTTTGCTTCAGAGATAATATTTCCAAAATGTTTAACCAGTATCAAAAATTCAGATGAAAGTTTAATGATAGAAAAACAAAATCTATGGTGAGTTTAAACCAAGATGAAAATGTGCTCTTTTCTTTTTAGAATTTTATTTCCAAGACTTCCCTTCATGCGAATAAAGGTACTCAAAATTAAGCATTTTTCTGTTTGAGGATATGCACATAAGCCATATGAGAGCAAAAGTATATTTACAAAATTGACATAAGTTAATTGAAAGGCATCGCAGGTCGCTAACGTGTTTAAAAAGACACAATCATTCGATCAACTTGGTTCTAACACGCTATCAAAACAGCCAAACCCACAACGCACCTTGACAGCCCAGAGCACTTAAGAATCCCAAAATAAGAACTAAGTGTGACTTATTAACTTAAAACTTAAAAATGAATATTTCGTACTTATCAACATCTGCCATAACGCCACAGATTTATCTTTGCTGGTTAAGTATTTATGCATACAATTTATACATACGATTGTATTGCAAATATGAATGCGCACATACGCGTGAGTTTAAAGGGATCTGAGACAGAAAGTTTTATCAATTTTTTTCCCATATACACACATTTTGAACTGATTTTTCCATCAAATGTGATGTCATGTAGACATCATTATACAAGTAACAAAAACATGAACTTTAAATTTTGTTTTAAAGATACTTAAAAATAAAAAAATTAAATAAGGTTTAGTTTATGATAAATCTGTTAAATTATAAACAGCGCTATATTCACATATCCTAACCCCCCCTTCAGCACGTAGGAATAATTTGCTCTCAGGATTTATAAGAATTTTAATTATAAAAAGTTTAATTCCTTTAAAGAACCAATTTATTTGTTGCAGAGTAATTTTTGCTTCAGAGATAATATTTCCAAAATGTTTAACCAGTATCAAAAATTCAGATGAAAGTTTAATGATAGAAAAACAAAATCAAACTTCACAAAAATTTCATAGAGCTATACCTTTCAAGGAATTTTAGATATATCTTTTTAAAATGGAGAACAACTCAATGCCGAAAGTAATGACCGATCCGAAATTAATTGGTGTAAAAATCGTCGAAACTTGCTATTCTCTCCATTTTATTCTAAAAGGTCTATGGTGAGTTTAAACCAAGATGAAAATGTGCTCTTTTCTTTTTAGAATTTTATTTCCAAGACTTCCCTTCATGCGAATAAAGGTACTCAAAATTAAGCATTTTTCTGTTTGAGGATATGCACATAAGCCATATGAGAGCAAAAGTATATTTACAAAATTGACATAAGTTAATTGAAAGGCATCGCAGGTCGCTAACGTGTTTAAAAAGACACAATCATTCGATCAACTTGGTTCTAACACGCTATCAAAACAGCCAAACCCACAACGCACCTTGACAGCCCAGAGCACTTAAGAATCCCAAAATACAGCGCGTCTTTAAAAAAAGTAAACAAATCAAAAACAGGGGGAAAAAACCTGTAACAAAACCCTCTCCACTGGAGAAACACTAACTCATCGCTACACATCCGTTCTGCAACCCTGTCGACCTGCCAGCTGACAAATGTGTTGCCAAACCCGCTCGGAGAAAAAGATTCAGTTATTATTATTTATTCTTAGTCGTTGTTTTGTTCCACGGGGCACAAACGAAGCATGTCGGCTCAGTGTTATACGCTCACTTGGTTTATGAATGATTTTTTGGGACTTCATATGAGGGGACTTATTTCAGGAAACCCATGAGTCATTAAGCTGCAAATTAATAGCGACTCGGGAGATGTTATTGTAGTATCAGCTGAAACCAGTGAGATAGACATTAATTGTCAACTTCGATGAATGGGTCTGGGTAACTTGATTCCCCCTGATACTGTTTCCGAGAGGTGAGTTAAAATTTTAATGTTATCGCACTGCGCGTGTGACTGTTCTTTAGCTCTGCAGCAATGTAGCTTAAATTTACGCATGAGTGTCCCTTACTTTAAACGTAAATGATGTCTACCTTATGATATACGAGTTTTTAGACATGAGAATAAATAAAAAAAAGGTATACACCTTTTTTAACCTAACGATTCGAAAAGTTATACGTATTTTACTGAGAATATCGTGTCATTTATGAATACAGGTAGCCCTCCTACAGCACGGAATCTTACAACACGGCTTCGCTCTAACACGATAAGATAAATTGCGGGAATCCTCGTATAACACTGCAACCTGTAACACGGTTTCGCTCTAACACGATAAAAAAAATTGTGAAAACTTATGTACAACACTGTACTTCTATAGCTCTAGATAACATGATATTTGTTTCACACATTTAAAAACTAAATTACCTTAAAATAATGACGGGAAGAAATAATGAACTATAGTGGCTTTACATGAAAATGTATAAACAAATTATAATTTATTCATTTATAACTCTATAAAATTACAAGAAGGCCTAAGCTTAGCTAAAAATCTTGAATCATTTTTCCTGAATGCAGACCCTTCCGCATAAAGAAGCCTAAAATTCAAAAGGGAGCTGCAAAATTGTCTATCTCCATACCGTGAATGTACAATGACCTTGTAAGAACGAGCAAATACACCAAAATTATAGATTTTTCAAAGAGGGTAGAAGGTGCAAAATTCTAAATGAAGAAAAAGGTTGTGAAAGTGAAGGTGATATCGTTCAATCGAAAAAACGTTCCCGTTTCATTGTACTGAGCAGTGATGAGGAAAAAATTTATTAAATTTAAGGTCGCATTAAATGAAAATAATATTTTTTTTGTTTCTTTTCGTTTTGTGTTATACAAACGTTTATATTTTTAATAAAAATTAAGTTGCTTATATGGAATTTAAAAAAATGTTTGTTTTTAATAAGTTTTCAGAACTTAACCCCCCTTTTTTGAGTTGTCTCTGGGTCTCATACAACACGGTTTTATACAACACGGCATTTTCTAGGAACCTATCTACCGTGTTATAGGAGGGTTACCTGTACATAAAAGTAATCGCTTGTTGTTGTTTCTTACATAAAAGTCTTTGTCTCAGCAATTTTTTGCCGCACTTCGCTGGATTAGTACAAAAATATTTTCTAACTTAGAAAAGACTGATATAAACAATAATCGACAGAAAAGACAATGCAATAGAAAATCCTGTTTCTAGATCTATAATTTATTTTTAATACATCTGTTACAGTTTTCGAGGAATCATCAGACTGCTTAAAATCAAGGCTGAAGCATGTTGATTTTTTCTTATTTGTTTGAAACTTAGAAAACTTAAATTGCTTCCATTGTGTTTTTGCTTCAGTTATATAGGCATTTATTGTATGTTTTAAACAAAACAAATGAGACTGAAAGCAATGAATAAACGTATTAAACTTTAATGGTCTTTTCTTACATAGGACGTTATCCATGTAGGAAAATCATTTTGGCTGCTTCAACTCAAGATGGCAGACATATTTTTTCCCAAGTAATCCAAGCTATGATCCAAGATAAAGTTTAAATATTTGCACCTCATTTTCTGTTTAGTTCTTAACTCGCATTTAATAATATATACAGAAAAGCGCAATTGATCGTTTCTCTAGGTCAGTGTTTCCCAACCTTTTTCTAGTCGCGACCCCTTCAATTGTATTCCGTATCTCGCGACCCCCTCCCCCCTTCACATCCTGTATAATTTCATAGTAAGGTCTTTTAATATATTAAGAAAAAACACTAAACTGAATTTTGCATAATTTAATTGGAACCAAGTATTTAATTTAACAAAAATGAAGTAAATGAAATCATTTTAATGGATGTACTTGAAAATGCATACCCTTCTTCGAAATTAATGGTTGGGTGTTTGATAAAGCTCTATATCATCTTCGACACTCACTCGATTTCGTAACTTCGTTTTGATGTGGACAAGAGCTGGCAAACCACTCTCACATAGATACGTTGTGGCAAATGGCACCAAAATTCGAAAAGCAAGTTTGATACACAGCACACCATTTACTGAATGAGCGATTTTTCTCTAAACAAATCACGTGCAGAAGAATCATTTCGGAGATCCAAAAATGCATTTTATATTTCATCGGCAATACTAATCACGTCTAGAGAAGTAAAGAATGGGTTTCGTGCAATGGCAGCTTCTTCTTTCCGCTCGGGGAAATACCATTGAAACTCTTTTTCCAGAGATTGAAGGTTCCCTGTTATATCCGACTTTAGATGCCCATCGAGGTCTTCAGATTCCTCAACAACACTGGACAATTTTTCAAACATGGCAATGTTTCCTTGGTTTACTTTTCGACGCCAGTTTTGCAATTTCGAGACAAAAGCCACGAGACTGTCGTGGAGTTGGATAATATGTGTGTCTTTTCCTTGAAGCTTAAGGTTAAAAGACTCCAAGACAAGTAGCCAACTGGTGCCATATTTTTAGACTTTGCTAAAGCTTTCGACAAAATTACACGCACCGGTCTTATCTTTAAACTTATTAAACTTAACTTCCCAGACAAATTAATACACCTCATACAAAATTACCTACACAACAGAACATTCACAGTCCGCGTAAATAATAAATTTTCTAACCATAAACCTATTACAGCTGGAGTCTTACAAGGCTCCATCTTAGGACCCATTCTTTTCAATATTTACATAAATGAGCTTCTTAGAAGCCCCTACACCACAACAGCTTTCTACGCGGATGATACAGCAATATTAGCCTCATCACATCCCCCCAAATTCAGTTTCTAGTTACATTCAATAACACATAGACACACTAGAAGACTATTTTATTAAATGGAAAATACAAGTTAACATAAACAAATGCCACGCAATTTATTTTTCTAACACTTATAAAAATCATACCGACTTTATATCTACGACTCGGTTATCAACTGAGAGAACTCTGTAAAATATCTGGGTGTCACCCTTGACAGGCGACTCACCTGGAAACAGTATATTAACAACATCAAAAGTAAAATGAACCAAAACGTCGGAATGCTTTGCACCCTATTTTTCAGTCCCCACCTAAACAATAGGAACAAAGTGCTACTCTATAATTCAGTAATTCTTCCAATTGCTCTCTATGCAGCACCAGTTTGGTATTACGCCGCTAAAACCAACATCAAAATCGTCGAAACATGCCAAAGAAATCTTCTGAAGAGAATTAGGAAAGCTCATAGATACCTCTCTAATGTGGTCATTAGACGGAACTTCGACATTCGCACAATTATTAGGGCTAAGCTCTCTTAGAGCCTGCTCCGGACTGATCCTCCCCGTTTGCAGTTCTTCGCGTTTTGTTTTTTAATTAAATTCACGCATACATAGCTTCCCTACGTAAACTCTATCCCTTTCATATTTCCTTTCCCCTTCCTTAATGTTTTGTGTATGTGTTATTAAATATATATAGAGAGAGAGCTATATATATATATATACTATATATACAATTTAAAAGTAAAATAAAATAAAAACAAAAAATATATAAAAGTTTATAAAACAAAGTTAAAAATGTTTAAAAACTATCTTTAAAATTTTTAACTCAAAAAAATATGAATTTCTTTTAAACTGTTTTCATTGTTTTATGTTTCGTACCACTAGTGTACTCGTCCTTTCTCTTCCTCCAACTTTCCTCTTTCCCTATAACTAAACTTTCTACTAATTTTAGTTATTGTTTTCATGTAAATTATTATTCACAACTTTAAATTTTTCACGAGCACTCTCATCCCTATATATTAACTGTAGCACTGGTGTTACTTACTTAAATAGCTATCAGTTCGGGAAAGAAATACATCGATAGTCAAACACAACAGCAGACTTTATTTATACCTTACAGGCGAAGTCCGAACACACACTGCACGACCAAGTAGCTGTACAGCTCTTACAGCAGCATAGCTGACTCATATTTGCTTATGCACAAGCAGAATGCGCATTGCGTATGGCGTTGTCACGTCGGCAGCCCCCTTTTTACACAAGCAGTGGACTTAATTGTCTCTTCTCCCACATGTGTTCTTTTGAGAACTGTTTGAAAGAGTTTCAGATGCGTACGGGGCATCCGGATAAATTTTCCTGGCGTCGGAGGAACTCAAAATGAAGGAATAATGATGTTTTCTATTCCAGAAGGTCCCATCTGTTGTAGGTTAACGGACCTGAGGGCGACTGTCCAATAATTGGGAGACAGAGAGTGACGAATGACCATGAAAAGGTAGGACCCCCCTCGCCTGACAATGGGGGTTGGTCTTGAATGTCGCCCAAGTGAGAAATGACAGAGGATGGCTCGTGCGGAAGTGACGTACAAGACCCGGAAATGAGGACTGTCAATCGGCTCCGAAATATTCCAGGCTTTTCGAGAAGGAACCGGGTAGGAGGTGATAAAAGACGGTAGCCTTTTGTCTGGAGAACAGACTTGGCCGACGACGCTGGACAGCGGTTGTTCTGAGAGGTAGACGTTTGTGTTCCGAGAGAGGAGTTTTTTTTTGGCCGACTTGCTTGGGATCAGACGCGTGCACTGGGCTGCGTCCCCATGAAATTGTTAACTTTGGCGGTGAGCCACTTCTCTACTGCAAGGGCAGTATTGTATATATTTTGTACATATATGTAAAAGCATAACTGAATAAAGAGTATTTTATTTACTCTGAGTCGGTCTCCTCTCGGATAATTTATCTGGATGTTTTGGCTAGAGATTAGCCAGGCTCGGTTTAACGCTATATACGTCCTCGGCAGTGAAGCTACATTGTGGGGACATGATAGCGTGATCTCTTCTTCTGCCACAACTGGGGATTCGGCTCCATGCCCAGGTGCCCAAGAAGAGTTCCTGCCAGGGAAGCATAGTTCAGGTTAAAATTATTCAACTGTTCAAAAATATCTAAATAAGCAAGTCGTTTTTCCCAAGTTCATCACTGAAGTGAGACAAAAGCTCGTATTTTTCTTGAGCTTCTAAGAACAACTTGATTTCGTCTTACATATCATAAGCAAAGTTCAGAACGTTTCCCTTCTTATATAGCCAGCGTATAGATGTGTAAAACAGCAAAATTTCAAGATCTGCATTCATGTCTTTGCAAAATTCTCTGAAAAGATGGGTGTTAAAGGCTCCAGATTTTCCATAATTATCAATTTTGATTTCTGAATAAAGTAAATTTTTCAGAGTGGTTGGTAAAATTTTGCTGGCAAGCGCATATCTGTGAATGACACAGTGTACTTCAGGAGCAAATTCTTTTACGTTTTTCTGAAAGTCCGACTTTGAATAGGAACTCACTCATCTTTGACGTCCTCTGAATTTATATATCTAACGAAAACAAGAACTGAGAACACGAACTTACGTCCTTTGATTCTTCAACGTGGAAAGAAAACAAGAGTGAAACTTTGATTTCGTTCAACACTTGCTCTTTCCCGTCTTCGGACATATCGGAAATGCATCTCTGAATGGGGTTGTTGGGAAGAGATATTTGTCTCATCTTTGTCTCTTCAAATTCCCCAAGAATTAACTTTACAGTCTTCAGCAAACAGGTTTTGATAAGTGTTTCTCCAGTCGTATGGGGCTGGAAATTTCCTGTGAAACTTCATATGATGCTTGTATTAAGGATGCAGTTTGTTGAGGAACTTCCTGTAGGATCAAATCTCTAATGTTTGAGACAGGCTTCATGGAGTGAAATAATTTACTCGGACCTAATCTTATTTTAGTTATACTTTAATTTTATTTAGGTAAGAAATTCCTCCTACCTGATTCTTTTCTGCAATTATCCGTTACATAGTGGCATCATCAAGAGGCGACGGTTCGGGAAGCCTGAAACATTTATTAGCATTAGACGCTTTTAACATTAAAAACATACATTTTTTCCACTCCACGGTTACACACACGGTATAAGAATTTCTTCTCGTCTATTTACATCGAGTAATGAATGCCCTCTGCCGGAAGCAACAGATCTTTTTTTTTTTCGCAACATGGCCTTGAAAGAATTCCAAATCCTTTTTGATATGTTCAGAATGCTTTGTCTCTTAGTGACGTTTCAATTTCGAAGGTTTTATAGATTCTGCATTGAGGACCATGTTGCACGAAACACACTGTAGCTTTACAATGCCATTTCTGACTACGGTGGTAAACCAAAATTCCAAATATTCATTTGAATATTTGTGTTTTAATGAAAAGTAGAAATGCCATAAGACTTCTACTTTATTAATAAATTTAGAATTCCAAATAATAGTAAATTTGTGACAATATATACGATGCGGCAGTATATATGAATTTCGGGAATTGCCATGTAGGTACAAACAGGATAATTCATTTTTTTAAGAAAGAGAACACTCAGAAAATTCCCTCAGTAAAAGACATATAAAATCAACGTTTGTGTTCTACTCTGCATTTACTGGTCGTGAAGATTGGAATAAATATCTACAAGTGAACTGTGTTTGATTCTGATTAGCGTATGATTTTGAATACCTCGCATTGCTGTGACACCATACTAAAAGGAAATTGGAAGTAAGAATGTTTGATTCATGTCAAGCTTAATTTAGTTGGTTGCATGGCAGTCAGTGCTGGGTTGGTTTGAAAAACTTTATTTTAGTTTGCCGATTTACATACATGTGGCGCCTCCGACATTTTCATTTGTTTCTACTTACATTACAGTATTAATTGCATTAATACTGCTGAATGAATAAAATAGCATTGGGGCAACTCCCCCTAGTACAGCCAAACCCAGCTGCCCATGAATTCACAGAAGATAAGCAGAAAATAGGCATTGCTGACATCCCTACAATTTTTATTTTGCATAAGGATGAGATAGCAAATCATTACAGCTTTTAAACTTTTTTCACGCAAAACTCTATGCATACTTATATATTAAACAAATATTGGAAACAAACAGGAAGTTCTTTAAATATATAAGTATTTCCAACAGAGGTTGTTGATGCGCGTGTGCGCGTGATTCTGTGTTCTTAGACCTTTATATGTTAGGTCAACGCTGAAGGCTTTTATCCCATTGACTGATATTATTTCCCTGACTTTTTAGTTCGGGTCTAGTTACCATTTTATTCTGACAGAAATGGGGGCAATTTCTGGTGGTTTTCCGCAAATATTTAAACTACCACTTTTTATAGGCAGCTTTAGGCTTTAAGTATTTTTCGCCTGAATGTTTCAGTCGTATTGTGAATATATGGACTTCCAGTGTTCGTGGAAACCCTGAGCCCTGTATGTGCTTTGGGAAATCCAAATATTAGCTGAATGAAGGCCACCCAGGAAGGAGGATCTGTGTGGCACGCTCTCTGTCTCCCGTCCTACTTATTAAAATGATTAATTTCAAGCCGAGACCCTCCCGGAAGCTTACCAGCATCTCGCCTTTGGCTTGACGAACGCGTCTCGCCGCTAGGAGGAAAACTCCTGAGTCAATTCTGCCACGAGAAGGTTAATGGTTGTCCAGAGGGATGCATCTGGATTGGAAACTGAGGATTCCTGGCCTACCTGTCCTGCACAACGCAGATGACATAGGTTTAGAATGATCACTCTCAAGTCAATTGATACCCCAAATCAATCGAGGTGGTGACCTCCCTCCCCCCCCCAAAAAAAAAAACCACCCCTTGGTGGACGTTAACTACTTCTTCTAACAGCTGACTGGTCGTCCCAGTCAGCTGTTCGAAGAAGCCGCCATCGTGTCACCATCGACGAAACCAATCTGGGGAGAGAACCCTGACGTCACAGCGGTCGTTCGACCAAACCGGAGGCTAAGTCCTGCCACGTGGCTTGGAGCGCGAATTTCCGAGAAGAGAGAAAAAATTCCGAGAAGAAGAGAGAAAGATATTTTAGACTTGGGTCAGATCTCATCTAGAGAAGACCATTTCTCAGAGGTCCTGGAGCGGCCGATCACTACACTCCATTCCGGAGGTATTTTATCTTCAGAGCAGAACTCTCTAGAGGCTTCGTGCTGACCCTTCTAAGCCCTCGGACTGTTAATTTATAGGAACCAGGAGAGTTCCTGTAGTTAAGAGATCATCTTGTATCTTTGGAGACCAGCACGGTCTATTATATTCGCTTCCCGCGAAAGCACTATTCCAACTTTGGAATATTCGGACGAATTGTGATTCGTTGCTGACTTCGTTAGGTAAAAATACGGGCTACTGTAAAGGCCAGTTCCCTCTATGTCTAGAGGCTGTTTAACGACCTTTGTAAATAGTTGTAAAAATGATGTAATCAAGACTCTAAATAAACGTGTTAATAATTCAGTAAACTGGACTCTGTATATCTTCTATATTTCACTACCCTAAGTCCAACATCAGTAAACTGGACTCTGTATATCTTCTATATTTCACTACCCTAAGTCCAACATATTACAGTATTAAAGAAACTATGATAGCGAGATTGTGAAAAATAACATTTTAAAAACCTAAATACTTTAAGATAAAATGTTCCTTTTTACAACTGTAGTGTATTAACTGCTAGTAACAATCAGGTGAAAACAAAAAGTCCCTAAAAATTCTTTTGTATTTGAGTCTTATTGTTTCCACTGAGCACAAATTTAAAACCTGACGAACAAGTTGTTAGGTTGCCAAATCCCATTCATGCTTAACAATTTTTGTTGGATAGTGAAAAGCAATTTTGTCTTACCGCTGTATAAAGAAAGGCATACTGCCATATCACATAATCCCTGCCCAATGAAAATACTTATATAACGCTTTTTTTAAGCAAAAAAAAAGTTTAAACCCTTTGCTTAGTTGGAAATATATACCTCTTACTCAGTGTTAAAAGTGGACGTTAACAATTTTTTAATTTAAATCGATCTTATCCTTTTATTCTTACACTAGCTGAATACACGTGCTTCGCTACGGTGTACATTCAAATTAAATACAACGGTCAATGTATGCAATTAATTTGTATGTTTAATATCTATAAAACATACTATTTTTAATTAAATTCTTAAAGAACTTCCATCTCAATTAGTCTAGTGGTTAAATTTTATCTTTTACCGTAATTCAATATTTTTTTTGTCAATTTATTTCGTTGTTATTCTCGTGATATTAATTATATAACCATCAGATTATTATCTTACATGCAAATTCTAAAAAGTTACAAAAACAGCTTAAAAATTTAATTTTAAAAAAATCTAAGAAGAATTTTCAAAAATCCTTCTTAGTGCATCCCTACATCATAAGAAGAATCACCTTGCAAAATTTCAGCCCTTTAGATCCAGCTGTTTGGTCTGAGCGTTATCTGTCAGTCAGTCACTGAACAGTTTAATATACTCGTATATAGATTATATATCATTTTATTTACTTACCGTGAAAGCTATACCTATAGTGACCATGAAAATAAATACTCAGACAGTTTGACTTTGATTAAAACTTTGATATTTATGGAGTGTAAATAAGCTTTAAATTTATTTACGTGCTTCTTTTTTTGGTAAAATCTGTCCTTTTAATATTGAGGCATTCAGAATGAAAAGGAGTTCTATTTTATCTTACTTTTGTCTTTGCTTTTTTGCTAACTTGTGCTAATTTTCTCTACTTCAAAACTGGATATTCATAAATTATGGTACGACCCAACTGAAATGTTCTTTACAGTGATATACAATAAATACTTAAGTTAAAAATTAAACTGTTATTCATAGATTACAAATGTTAGTGATTTTCCTTTTTAAATGTTGGAATGTAAAAGTGATTTAATTGTATATTTTGACGTTTACTTTGTAGTAAAAGAGATTTAATTTTGAATTTTCTGAATTTATTGTCACTCTACAAATCCCACACTCTTTGAACAATTATCTATGTAACCATCTCTACGTTAATACCTGAATTTCACACTGATAATTTCATGAAGCCAATAGAAATACAGTGATTTCCGCTTATAAGAATCACGTTTGTTATTACTGATTTTGATTCTTATAAGCGGTTGATTCTTATAGCCGAAATTTAGGTTTTGCACACCTATATATACATATAGTAAATAATTTACAATAAAATACTCTTTAATTTACGTTAATTATCTTTCATTAAAATTATTTTTTATAATTTTAAAAATACAACTTAATTTCGAGACCTATAAGTACATACACATGATTATAGTAAGATAAGAAAAAAATCCAATATTTCCTACAAAATACCTGCTTAACAGTTTTAACATTTCAACTACAGGAAGGGAGCAAGATAAAGTTTTCTATGGTAGTTTGACGTAATGAATTTTTTAGGAGTCTGTTTATACTTCTTTCAATACTAATAGTCTCAGACGAAGATTCGCCTTCTAACTTACGTTTCGCGGTTTGATAACGGGCTGAATCTACTAATGTCACGTTTTCCTAAGTGATAGTGGACACTTCGCCGAAGATTTATGTGTTTCAGGGTCCAGGAAGCCACAACCAGGATGTGGGAGGTGGGAAAAAAGAGTCCCTATTTTTGTTTGTCAGTGGAGAAAGGGGAAATGGGACCCGGAAGGGTAAGGGGTCGAGGTAATAGGACAGTGTTGTGCTAAAGCGTTTAAGGGGAAACTATTATGTTATGTCTAACAAAGAGAGGGATGAATTTTATGACTATATTCCATCCCATCTTATCAATCTTCCTTTAAAAATAAAAGAAAAAACTTTGTGCCTTTTGAGGGTTTAAGTGCCTTTTTTGGAAAGATGAAATGAAAGCGAAGAGTGTAAACTGATTCTTAAAACCGGTGGATTGATTCTTTAAAGTGAAAATTTTAACATGGAAATAATACATTTGTTTTTGTTTTTGCGATATTGATTCTTATAAACGGTTGATTCTTATAACCACTGATCACTATAAGCGGTGGTTACTGTACCTTAAAATTCTCGTAAAACTGTTTTACAATTATTGTTTAGTTCATCAAAAATATTGTTTCCGAAAATTGCGCCCGAAATATTGTCCACCGAAAGACTAGTTTGTTAACCACCATCATTGATTGAGATTTTCAAAAGTCTTATTTTGTTGCTTCGTACAAATCTCAGACTTATAAAAAATCATGTAGCAATCATTATGACAGGATTTTATCTTTTTCTGATAATTCCAAGAAGCCGATTAAAATGCCATAAATTCGTCGTATAACTCAGAGGTGTCCAAACTTTTTCGATTCTCGGCGTTCTTTTTTAATCTAAATTTTCTTAAGGAACCCTGTCCTATGTTAAATTCTAACAAGTATGAAGGCTTTGTTCAATTACATTTTTTGTGATATTAAATAACTGTTTTATTTATTTTACTTAACCCTTATTTAACCCGCCAGGACGCGCGCCGGGTCGAGGAAGCCCGGTCAATCAATTTTGCATTTTTTATCCTTAAAAATGGATTTTAATTAGGTTTTAAACATTACAAATGAAAATGAATAGAAATAATAATATTTTAGACAAGAATTTCAGAAAAAAAATATTGACTTCCCATTTAATAGCATAATTTACATACAGTAAAAGCATGTCCGTTGCAGACATTTTTTTCACATTTGGCACAAATGGTTTTTGATTTTTTATCTTTGATTTCAGCCACAGTAGTTTTTTAGCATCGCGATCTCTTTGAAAATTTCTCGCTATGCTATCTGAATAGATACTCGTGTAATTTACAACGTTGCGCAAAATTGTATCATCAACTAAAATCTTACAATAATCTAGTGGAGAAGACAGATTTTTGGCTATACGATCATTTCCTGGATGCATGGTGATAATATTGCAAGATGGGGGTCTCACGTTTTGTCGGAATTTTTGCTTATTCCATTTTGTGAGTCCATCTTTGCGAATGAAAAATTCTTGGGGGGAATCGTCTTCATCATTGGAGTCAGTTTCTTATTCAGATGACGATTGATGGTCACTATGTTGTTCATTGTCATCTGTTTCTTCAGATTCTTCAGCTAAAGACTCCTCATCCGTTGAAACTTCGGCCAATATAGCCCGTAAGCGCTTTGTCTCTTCCTCGAAACTCAATTATAGCGACATGACAGTAAATAAATCCTTTATGATGTTGCGACAAACCTATAACACCAGCACGCGCTCCGGGCCTGAGAAGCCCAAGGAACCAGTTTTCAACCGGAAGAGGGGTAGACAAATGTTTGAAATTTCAGAATCTGAAAGAATGGGACTTAAGGGGCAGCTACACAAGGAATTGCTCATTTCTGAAAAACAGGGGTGTTTTTAGGGTCATTCCATTTTGCGGTCGGGCCTTAGAGGCCCGACGCGCGTGCTCGCGGGTTAAAAAAATTCACTAATCCAGAAAGCGTACTTGTTAGAATTTGACATAGGACAGGGTTCCTTGAGAAAATTTAGATTTAGAAAGGACGCCGAAAATCGAAAAAGGGCTGCGGTACGCAATCCGGACCGGCCGCCAAAAATGATGATTATATGTTGCTGTAGTAAGCTACCAAATTGTGTCGAAGGAAGTCCCTCCTTATGACCAAAGGGGGAGGGTCTTGGTACAAGAAGTGCCTAACTCAGTTTTCTCCAAGATGACTTTGTTTGCTTATGTCTCTTTAAGAAAATATTTTCAATGTAAGAAGTTCTCAAGTCTGTACAATGCGAAATTTCACCAAAATCTCCCCAAAACGGTCCCGATTCGAGATCTGAGCCAATTCGACTGATTGAAATTAGTGATGAGCATGTTGATCACTGCACATTACCTCAAATCTTGGAATCAAACTAGTCACAGCTACCACCATTTCCTTCTCCACGTTGATTTTCACGCGATACGCCGTTTTCGTCGAGTCCTATCAAATTGAGTTGAAAATGGAAAAGAATTATGAAATGTTTCTAATATTTCGATGCGGCCCTGTGAGAAAGCCCCGTGGTGACGGGGCGCACACTTTGGGAACCATTCTTGTACAACAGTTGCAAAAAATGTTGTAAACATAGTTGTAAAACAGTTATACCATAACTGTTTTATAACTATCGTTAGGTTTGATAGTAAAGATAGTACGGTGCTGCCAAAAGCATGGCTTGTATCATAAATTAAAATTTTTTAAAAGCTTATATTGTTGTTCTTTACTGATTTCACACTCTTTAAATAATCTCATTTCAACGTAATACCTGCGCTAAAATTTTATCTAATACCGTCAAATTTTAAGAGACTTGCTAATCTATATATATAAAACAATTCCGTGACTGACTGACTAACTGACTGACTGAAAGATAACGCATAGACCAAACCGCTGGACCTGAAGGGCTAAAATTTTGCATGGCGATTTTTCTTAGAGTGTAGAGGTGCACTAAGAAAGATTTTTGAAAAATTCTTAGATTTTTTAAAATTAAATTTTTAAGCTGTTTTTGTAACTTTTTTAAAGTTTTCATTAAAAATAATAATCAGAGTTATAAAATTTATATCACAAGAAAGATCATAAAAATTCCTTTAAAATGAAATCTTTTTCGAATCTTTACCTCCATTTTCTGATTTCTGGCGAATTTTTAAAATTTAATTTATTAATTGCTGATCACGTGGTTTCTTTTCTTTTTGTGATACTTTAAATTAATTTTGCGTCGCGAGCATAACACGAAATAAATTGACAAAAAATATTAAAATACGGTAAAAGATAAAATTTAACCACTAGACTAATTGAGATGGAAGTTTTAAAAGAATTTAATTCAAATTAGTATGTTTTATGGATATTAAACATACAAATTAATTGCATACATTGACCGTTGTATTTAATTTGAATATTTTCTTCTACATTATTTTGTCTATAAAAATATCCGTTACGATTTTTTTATAAGTATATATTTTTGGTTTTTTTTTTTTTTGGCATTAAATGCATACATTGACCGTTGTATTTAATTTGAATGTACTCCGTAGCGAAGCAAGCACGGGTATTCATCTATTATGCTATAAATTTCTCGTGCAATTATTCTTAGCTATAATTATTCTTAGGTTCCTTAAAAAAGTTCACATCGCATCAAAGGCATTTATTGTTCAGCTCAGATAAATAACTTCTCAAAATGATGATTTCCGGATTATGCCATTCATAATACCAATGGCTTGATATACAAAATGAGCTTTTTCTGGAACTTTAACGAGCTTGCATTCTTTATAGCAGAAGATCCAGTTGATGAAGTGCGGTCTAGCAAACTATAATTAAACCTTTGTTTAGAAGGGTTTACTCTTGCATTTTATAAACATAAACTCTTCTGACAAAACAATAGAAAGGTATGTAACAAAATAAAAAAAAGGTTCAGAACAAATTTCAGTTGAATCTCTAAGCACACAATTTACTAGAACAGAGAAGGGAACTATGTACAAAGCTGGTAATTAGCATCTTCACGCGAACAACAACGATCTTACTATTAACAAGCTTTTGCCCTGCTCATCTCGTTCTTTTAACTCGAACAGATCTCCCGCCGCTGCAGATGTTCCATCCTCGTTGATGGGCATAACCTCAGCTCGGAAGCATATCTCTCCATCACGCCGTTTAGGCACAAATGGGGTGGTGCTGCGACATTCTAAAAGAGCTCCCTTATTTTTTATTCGACGTAGCTCCAAAACCATGACTTCTTAACAACGTGCCCTCCCCCTTCCTTTTACTGTTCCGAATTTAGAAAAAGAATGATGGGGGAAGAATATCCTCTAAACTCGCGAACACGTGAAATCAAATGGTACAGTATATATATATATATATATATATATATATATATATATATATATATATATATATATATATATATATATATATATATATATATATATATATATATATATATATATATATATATATATATATATATATATATATATATATATATATATATATATATATTTGTGTGTGTATAAGGTGCGCCCATAAAGTAACTGGTCAAATTAAAATATCAAACGATAAAATAAAAAAGTGAAATAATAATCACCTGTCTAGAAAGAGTGACATCTCAACTCTTGTTAAAGCCAGTTTAAACTGGTTATTTAGTCGTTTGCATATCAAAACGCCGTAATAATTTTCGTTTACTGAAAAGGCATTATACAAAAAAATTTGCTTAGGAATGGAACAACGTTGTAACATTAAATTTTGTTGCAAATTAGGTAAATCTGCTACCGAAACGTTAGAGATGATTTGAACAGTATATAGTGATGCATCGTTATCAAGAACACAAGTGTATGAGTGGTACAACCGCTTTAAATTTGGGCGAGAATGCACTGAAGATGAACGAAAGACAGGGCGCCCTTCAACTTCAAAGAATGAGGAAAATGTGGAGAAAATTCGTTTTGGTAAAAGCTGATAGACGTGTAACAACTCAGCAACTTTCAGACATGCTTGGGATAAACAAAGAAAGCTGTAGATTAATTTTAATTGAAAATCTGAAAATGAAAAAGTTTGAGCTCGATTTGTGCCTTGGATTTTGACAGAACAGCAAAAAAGAAGACAGAAAAGCTTGCTGTGAAGATTTGCTGACTACTGCACAACAGGGCAACAATTTCTTAAAGTTTATTATAGCAGGAGATGAGACCTGGTGTCTACAATACGACCCACAAACAAAGTGCACAGTGAAAAGGGCCGTCTTCTCCCATACAAAAAAAAGCACGGATGTCAAAATCAAATATGGTGATGCCGATTGAATTTTTTTTATTATAAGGGACCACGAATTTGTTCCTGAAAATCAAACAATTAATCAGTATTTTTACAAGCAGATGCTTTTTCGATTAAGAAACAGGATAAGGCGAGTTAGGAAGGAACTGTTTGATTCTGGGCGATGGTTTCTTTTACACGATAATGCTAGGCTCCATACAGCAATTTATGTACAACAATATCTTGCTAAGCATTCAATTACAGTGATAAATCACCCACCATATTCTCATCCACAGTTTCAATTTTTTGTTTATACACAACGGATTTAATGAAACCCCAAGCAAAAATGTCTAATAACTCCTTATATGCTACGAAACACTTGGAGAGAACTGGATTACCATTTAGTCGTTAGTCGTGCTATAAAAGGTGCACACATCGAAATCTATGATACTATGATAGAAATCTATGATTGATATTCAAACTTGGTGAGATGTTCTTTCTGTTTAAATAATTTTTTTTAATTGAATTTAAAAATTGAAAACTAAAATTCCTAACAATGAGGGTACCCTAAGTTTCTAAGCTCATTCCTAAGGGTGCCGCTAACGTGAAAAAGGTAGGGAATCCCTTGTCTAAGGCCATCCATCTTCGTCAAAATAGGATATTTATGTTGCCCTAGTCAACACTAGCTAAGCTTCTGCATTAAGCCCACATAAGAAATCAGTAGTAACGTAAGTAAACGACCACGTACAGGGTCTAGTGATTAATGCGAACGCATCCCTCACTTTTTCAAATCCGTATTTACTTTTAATTTAGGCGGAATTCTGTTGTTCCAAAACGCGATTTCGGTGCACCGCCCCCAGTTCTATGTTTGGCAACATATTTTGGGAGATGGTTGTGGCGTATCTAAAAAAGTGAAAAACTGCATACGTGCCTGAGTATAAAATATGACGTAAAAATGTAGAAACACATGTCATGTCAAACAGGGGAAGAAATCATTTTTAATAATCTGTAATGTGTGTCTTAAATGAGGGAGGGAATAACCAATTACATCGAACTCGGATTATTCGAGTCTTACATACAAGAGAAACAAAATTGAAAATTAAATATAAATTACTCGAAAGTGAAGCAACGTGGCATGTAAAAATAGGATGAAAATAGCATACGAAAAAAAAATGAAATTTATACATTAGTTTTATTATTATTTAACTGAACCATACTTAAATCGATATATATATATATATATATATATATCGATTATATATATATATATATATATCGATATGTGTGTGTGTGTGTGTGTGTGTGTGTGTGCGCGCGTGTGCGTGTGCGTGTGCGTGTGCGTGTGTGTGTGTGTGTGTGTGTGTGTGTGTCTTCATCAGCGGTGTCGATACTGTCTAAAAACCAATGGATTGTTTCTGATAAGTATGATCTAAACAATAAACATACTTCGACACCGTACAATCCAT
>OU015496.1:154436282-154568782 GCA_907164885.2 Dolomedes plantarius | reverse complement strand
AAGATTACATGCAAAACCAGTTTTACGGGCATTTAGATTTAAAATATCAAGTAGTAGTTTTCAGATAAATGAGATGCTTTTATTCATATTAATAAGAAGAGATATAGGTATCGATATTTAAATCGACATATATATATATATATATATATATATATATATATATATATATATATATCAATATCTAAATCCATACATTTATAAATATAACGATATATGCATCGATTTATGTAAAAATTACATAAAAAAGTTCACAGTTTTGTTACCTTTATATATCTAGATCGATACATATAGAAATATAACGATATCTAAATCGATACCAAATAGAAATATAACGATATATAAATCGATACATATAGAAATATAACTATATCTAAATCGATACACATAGAAATATAACGATATCAAAATCGATACACATAGAAATATAATGATATCTAAATCGATACACATAGAAATATAACGATATCTAAATCGATACATATAGAAATATAATGATAGCTACATCGATTTATGTAAAAATGACATAAAAGAGTTAATTTACAGTTCTGTCACCAGTGGATCCATACGTGGATCCACTGGTGTTTGTGGAGCATCAGGCCATGGATCCATACTTGGATCCACTTTTACAGAAGGGTTTAAGAGGGCCTTCGAGTGCCTCAATCCACCAGAGGACTGTTCCGGCCAACACGACTTCTATTCGCGGGAACTGACGTGACGCACAGCCGGCCAGCAACCTTTCTCCTTCATCCCTTGCCGCCGCCCGTGCTGTTACTTACACACACACACACACACACACACACACACACATATATATATATATATATACAGTCGAACCTCCATATATCGAACTTCCCTATATCGAAATTTTCTATATATCGAACTCTTAGCAAATCTCCATGTTCATTACATGGTAAAACTGTTTCTATATATCGAAAAAATCTCTATATATCGAAATTTTTTTCACGACATATTGGGAGATTTTAATCCACTGTAGAATATAATCTCCCAATTTTTGGAGTTTGAAACAGTACTTCGTGGACCCCTCATGCAGTTTTAATGGACTGAATAAATGCGAGAATTTCTTTGATGAACTTTCAGCAAAACTGGCTGTTCAGCAAGATATTTGTATTTTTTTTAAAGAATGTAACTGTGATCACTGTAACCACTATCTGGATTATTGTTATTTTTTAAGGTATATAGTACACAAGAAATCTTTCACATTAATTCATTTTTTAGTTATTAACTTTCATTTAATGTAATTCGTATATAAATTGGAAATGGAGTTTCGTATACGAAAATTAGCTTTAATTTTAATGTTTTAGGATAATTATGATAAAACTAAGATCAAATCTATATATCGAAATTTCTATATATCGAATTTTTTTCCTGCATTTTGCTACTTCGATATATGGAGGTTCGACTGTATATATATATATATTTGTGACTTGGTTCTAAAGAGGCCAATGTAAAAATTGTTAGTTTCGAGAAAAACACATTCAAAGATATTATTGAACATTTTGCTGAATGTTGTTATACCTTTCTCATACTACGCGTCACATATTATATTATTACTGCTCATTGTTAGTGTAAAAAGCATTTTTATCATATAAAAAATTTTCATTTGCTACTATTTTAAATAAAACATATGCCTTTGGCCTTTTTGGATCTAAAGTTACTGCATCTTAAATGTCATGAGCCTTTTTAGGTTTAAAGATTTACTAAAATGGAAACCTTTGGTATAAATAACTCAAAATCTGAAAAAAAAATGGCATTGACCCTTTTAGAACCAAGCCACAGATATATCATGCGACGTGAAATGCACAGAAAAGACAATGTGTAGCCACAGAGATTTTTCTTTTGATATCTCTTCAGAAACACATGGAATTTGTTTTCAATTACACATGTAGTGGCCACTGACAACGATAGGTCAATGAATGAAGCGTGTTTTTCTCGTATGCTGAACCCACAGATGGGTCGTGAAAAAAATTGGGAGGGGGTTGTGGATAGTCTGAACAAAATGTATATCTTGCTGAATTATTTAATTAAAAAACATGCTTCACACTTACTATACTTACATATTTTTAGGGCGCGGTGGCTCAGTTGGCAAAGGCAGCTGGCCAGTGATCTGAACGTCAATAGTTCGATAAACGTTCACTAAACGCGGCTGGTGCACGAAAAATCTGTCGTGGGTGCAATGTCCTCCAAGTTCTCAAATTTAACTCTGGGGGTGCGGGATCAAGTGTACCGGTCTCGTCACTTGACTCGGTTCAAAATTACGGGACTGGTTCGTAGCCAAGTCGGGCTCCGACCCTTGTGGTGCTAATTAAAAACCGGAGCCGTACACCCCCCCCCACCTCTGTCCCTTAGCCCAGTGCTCCCCCAACCTTTTAATCACCGCGGACCGGTCAACGTTTGATAATTTTACCGCGGCCCGCTGAAGGGGGCTATGACTGCAATTTTAATTCATAATTTTGAAATGTTTAATAAACAATAAACTAATTTAAAATAATATATAAAATAATAATATATATAAATATAATATATAATAATAGTTACAAGATTTCTTCTGTTACAAAGGTATAAATTAGCACAAACCCGACAAACTCGCCCTAACCCGAGAGAAATACACCACAGTAAATAAAATGGAAATAATTTAATGTTCCTTGGGCGTTCCGGTACCATTTGATCCACGGACAGGTACCGGTCCGCGGCCCGGCGGTTGGGGACCACTGCCTTAGCCTATACGGACTTCATCTGATGTTGCTGCCAATCAAGTGGGATAAGCAACAACAACATATTTTTATAATATTTTTATCGCCGTCGACCTGACGTATAAGCAACTCATAATATTAATGTAGACACGGATGCATGTCTTGTTTAATATAAAATATTTACATCTTGTTTAATATAAAATATTTACATAGGTTACTATATACAGTCGTTTCGTTAGAATCATCATACATCGACTAGGGAGAGCGGAGTTGATAAATATAGCTCAATAGAGATCCCCGTCTCTTCATTCTGCCCTCTCCCTCGCCTCATTTATGACAATAGTCCAAGTTCAGTCTACCCTCCTGCCTCCCGCGGTCTCTCTTATTTATCCTTTTTTCTCTCAGCCTTTCTATTAAGGGGTCCACACACATGCAGAACTGCAAAGAATTCTGCGGGGAAAACAGTTATTCATGGGACAGGGGACGTCAACTGCAGCTCTCTCTGGCGATCCCTCCTCAGCGCGGTCTTTTCACAGTTCATCAAAGAGACACGAGGGACCTTGGGGGGGGGGGTTCTAAATGGGGGAATGTCTGGAAGACGCAAGCACGAATGGCAACAGTGAACGGTCGGGAAGGGTTGATTGGTCACGCTCCTGAAGCGTGACTAATCAACCCCAAAATGTGTCAAGAGGAGTCGGGGGGTGCTTACTGCGTATACGCTCTCTTTATATGTGGATGCACCATGAAACATTCTCCTCCTTTCCACACCTCGATATTCACCCCTACCGGTTTTTCTCGCACGTGGACCACCCACCGTGGTTCCCTAGTGCTGTCGCCCTCGCTTTGTTGAATGCCGCCCCTTTCTGCGCTAACGGTTCTTTTGCTAATCATTCTAAATGATGCGTCCACTTCACTTAGTAATGGTCATTTTCAAAGGTGCTTTCAAACCTCGCCACCTGGTTGTGCTCTTTTGAGTTCATTGATGATCCTGTCGATCAAACTTAATTCAGTCCCAATTAAGAATGTCGGACGCGAGTCTGACACACAGCATCTTAAAAAAAAAAAAAAAAAAAAAAAAAAAAACAGCGGCAACTAGCTTCGAACTTATAAATTTAGTTATAAGACGGTAAGCATTTGGCTGGACTGTTTCTATAGAGAGTTCAGAATTTGCTAAGAAAAACGATGACATTTTTGTTAAAAAATTTAAAATTTATATTATTTAGGCCATGGGTGAGCTAACTGTGGGTCGCGGATGGTCTGAAGTAAATTTATATAATACTGAAATATTTAACTAAGAAACATGCTTTATACTTTCTATAATAACATATTTTTATTTATATTTTTTATACGTAAGAAATAAGTGGTAACGTTAAATAAGGTGTCCAACAGTCTTACAAGGCTGCATTGATTCCATTCGCTTTTATTTTATATGTGCGAGACTGTATTTTCCAAAATGAGTACCAAATTAACGATGATATTATAGTACCATTCCCAGATATTTCTCTAAATATTGAACAACGCTATCTGAAGTCCAGGTTCCCCCTTCTTTCTAGTTTAGTTCATTTTTTTTCTAGTTTTCTTTTATATAGATATATAAAATTTAGAATTTTCAGTGTTTTAATATGAAACTTATCATTTTAAAATCATGCTCTTATTTTAAGTTTTAATTTTTGTTAGTTTTTATCTAAATGAATTGCAGATACATATTAATACTTAAATGTGAAACACTAGCTGAAAACCCGCACTTCGCTACGGAGTACATTCAAATTGAATACAACGGTCAACGTAAGCAATTAATTCCAAAAATATGTTTAAATATATTTATAATAAATACAACGATCAATGTATGCAATTGATGTAAAAAAAAGACGAAAAAATATATTTGTAAGAAAATCGTAAGGGATATTTTTATAGACAAAATAATGTAGAAGAAAATATTGAAATTAAATCTAATAGAACATACTAAAGAATATAGTACAGTTAATATAGTACAGTTTGAGGAACATATCTTTTACTGTATGTTAATATTATTTTGGATAATTTCCAATCGTCTGCCGCATTAGCAAGAAATTTTTTTTTGTCTATTTCGTTGCTATGAACGCGACGATAAATTAATTTAAAGTACCAGAAAAAGAAATCACGTGATCAGCATTTAATAAATTAAATTCTAAAGATTAATATTTAAAAATTAACCAAAAATCGGAAAATGAAGGTAAAGATTCGAAAAAGATTTAATTTTAAAGGAATTTTTATGATCTTTCTCGTGATATAAATTTTATAACCCTCAAATTATTATTTTAAATGCAAACTTAAAAAAAGTTACTAAAACAGCTTAAAAATTTCATTTTAAAAAAATCTAAGAAGAATTTTAAAAAAATCTTTCGTAGTGCACCCCTACACTATAAGAAGAATCGCCATGCAAAATTTCAGCGCTTTAGGTTCAGCGGTTTGATCTGTGCGTTGTATGTCAGTCAGTCAGTCAGTAAGTTACGGAACTGTTTTATACATATAGATAATATAAAATTTTAAATTTTCAGTGTTTTAATATGAAGCTTATCATTTTAAAATCCTTATCTTATTTTTAGTTTTAATTTTTGTTAGTTTTTATCTAAATGAAATGCAGATACATATTAATACTTAAATGTGAAATATTAGTCTCACAAGATTAGGCAAAAAACAAATGTAGATGGTAAGGAAGACCACTTTTTGTTGTTGTTATTGCGCAAAGTAAATATACAGTAAAATCTCGTTTATCAGGCGAGTCTTGAGTACCTCGTTGATCCGGTACTCAAGATAAACCGGATCAGATTTGTAGACATTTTTTTTAAATTTAATGTTCAAATTAGATAATTAACTATGATAGCAAGAACGTAACTATAAGTAAGTCAAAAAATTCGCTTTTTAGTTTGATTCAATGTACAGTTCCTGCGTAGATTGTACAATAACTTATGGTAATAAAATGCTTTTTGTTGAGTTTAACCCTTCAGCGGGGGCGAGCCCGTGTACAAAGTGCAACATTTTCGTCATTTTGAATTGTTTATTTTTACATGTAAGTTTTGAATGTTCTAAGCAGTTTCTATTTATATAGCTACACCCTTTTTAATGCAGGTCAAATTTTCTGACCTTTGTATTTCTTTCCATTCATTGGTAGTCGTGATTTAACCGTGGTAAACCAACGATTGTAGTGGATTACAATACGACAAAAGCAGGAGTTGATGTAGTCGATCCAATGTGCAGCTATTACACGTTATCCCGCATATCACGAAGATGGACAATCTCATTGCTTTTTTAGGGTTTTTGGACATAATAGGAATCCATTCGCAAGTTGTCCTTAGATCCAATAAACCGGACAGTTTTGAAATAAGGCGATTGTATCTGCATTCTTTGGTCTTTAATTATAAATATATCTCAATATTATAAACATTTTATATCTTGTCATAAAACGCAGAATTATTATTTCAATTTAAAAAAAAAAGTTTATTACAAAAGGAATAATCAAGGTTGAAAAAGGCGTTGCACTTTGTGCCACGCGCGCCTGCTGGTGTTCCAAAAATTTGCGCTCCCGCAGAAGGGTTAAGAAAGCTTTACTAGAGTGTCACATGGCGTTGGCGTGGATTGACTCAGAAAAGTTATGTTTATATTTTTTAATTTTTTGTAAACAATACTATGTAATTTTGTTACAAAACAGTTTTTTATCGTAATAAACCGTAAGTCTGCTTAGTTAAGGATTTTGCTTTGCTTATTACCCATATTATCCGGGTTATCCGGATTTTCGATTGTCCGGATTGCCTATGGTCCCAATTAGTTCGGATAAACGAGGTTTTACTGTATTTAGATTTTCTTTTGTTTTATATTATATCATATGAGGTCATGCATTCTCTTACTTAAAATACATACCGACGTTGTTTCTACGATAATACAACCTTTTGTTCTTAGAAATTTTATTCAAAAGAAGATACATCTTAAACCTGCCAAAAAAAATCGCACAGACGTTACTTACTGATTTAACTTAGGCTAGAAAGACAAAATTTCAAGTTGCCAGTTATTTTAAAATGTTTTGTAACTTGCTCCCTTTCATTTAATTCTTAAATAAAGTGAATAGCATTTATTTTCATACTCTAAAATCATATATCATTTCTGAAACTTAAAAGACTTTTATATTACGTTGAAAACCGAATGATAAACTCTTAAAGAAGAACACTTTATCAAGCACTTATCTCCTTTAATCTACGGAACCCAAAAAATCCCAGGCATCGCCATCAAATATTCCAAGTACGCTGCCGGCTTTCATTTAACGCGATACATCACTGGAAAAGCACTTTTCCCCCTCAAAATTTAGAGCCTCGCCGATTAACCGGAATAAAGTGTAATCCGTTTGAAATGCTGCGCCCGCCATTTCTCATCCCACATCTCCATTCCGCGCATTCCCGGTCAGTATCTAATGACGGCTCTAGACGCGTGCTCTCGCCGCCTTCCATTGGCTACCGGATGATGGATGACGAACTTCTTGGGCGGGGCTGAGGAAAAGCTGACACGCCTACTCCCGTCCAAAGCTTAGGAGAAACCTGCTGCTAATCGATCAAAGCCAGAAAGAGTTAGAGGCTGCAGTATTTGGCAGTATATCGCCAAAGTATAAAACATACTGTCGCGGTTCTCTTTTCAAACAGGAGAATTTAGTAAATTACATCTTGTAATAAACTTTCCATTAAAAATATGCATATAACTTAAATTTGAATATGACAGATGAATTTCTAAAAAGCCATTTTAGTTCTTTTCACTTGTTTATTTAGAAAAAAAAAAGTTGTTAGGAAAGCAGAACACAGTGACAGTTGTTCAATTAAATCAGTGTATTACAAATATTTGAGTTGAGAAAAATTAAAATGGCGCACTTTCTTAATTTATATAAATATCTATTTTTATTTTAAGTCACATCTATTTATCAAAGCAATAAATCTTATTTTCCTCACTAATTGGAATTTTTGTAATCTATATATATAAAACAATTCCGTAACTGACAGACTGACTGACTGACTGACAGATAACGCACAGACCAAACCGCTGGACCTAAAGGGCTGAAATTTTGCATGGTGATTCTTCTTATAGTGTAGGGGTGCACAAAGAAAGATTTTTGGAAAATTCTTCTTAGATTTTTTTAATTAAATTTCTAAGCTGTTTTTCTAACACTTTTAAAGTTTGCATTTAAATAATAATTTGAGGATTATAAAATTTATATCACGAGAAAGTTCCTTTAAAATGAAATCTTTTTCGAATCTTCACCTCCATTTTCTGATTTTTGGTGAATTTTTAAAGATTAATTTTTGAATTTAATTTATTAAATGCTGATCACGTGGTTTCTTTTCTTTTTATGATACTTTAAATTCATTTTGCGTCACGGGCATAACAACGAAATAAATTGACAAAAGAAATATTAAAATACGGTAAAAGATCAAATTTAACCACTAGACTTATTGAGATGGAAGTTTTTTAAGAATTTAATTCAAATTTGTATGTTTTATGGATACTAAACATACAAATTAATTGCATACATTGACCGTTATATTTAATTTGAATATTTTCTTCTACATTATTTTGTCTATAAAATATCCGTTACGATTTTTTTATAAATATATATACATTTTTTTTTTTGGCATTAGTTGCTTACATTGACCGTTGTAATTAATTTCAATGAACTCCGAAGCGAAGCACGGGTATTCAGCTAGTTAAAAAATAAAATGCAATGATCATAATAACTAGAAATTATGTTAAAAGCAGCTAAACAGTTCAAAATAAGCATGAAATTAACTTGTAAGTATTTTTCTACTACAAAAGTGGCTCATTTCATGCTCCAAAACAAAGACTTTTGTTTGCGGTATATGGAATTAATTATTGCGTTGTTCTTCCCTTTCTCTGGTCGATACTGTGAGAGCCTCACCGGGAGTGTATTTTTCCCCCGGTGCATTTTATATGATTCCTGAAAAACGTTTTGTTCTCCGCATTCCATTAAATTCTGAGGGAAGAATTCAAATGAAATTCTCTGGTCGATAAAACAAATCTTTGAAGAGGAATTTGTGATGTTCGCTTTAATTAAAGCTTCAACGTGTTGCTTTTTTCAGTACATTTCGAGCATTTGTTAGAATAGAATTAAAGTTCATTTTGTTATTAACTCATTTCCTGAGTAATTACTTTAAAATTTATTACCTTGGCGATGTATAAATGATTTGAACAATAAAAATACGACGCATTTCATACAGATCAGTTATTATCTTTTGATTAGAGGCCCCATGACCCTGAGAAATATCAGATTACATAAAATATATATATGTGTGTCTATATATATATATATATATATATATATATGTATATATATATATATATATATATATATATATATATATATATATATATATATATATATATATATATATATATATATATATATATATATATATATATATATATATATATATATATATTATATATATAATTAATTTATCTGCATGGAATTCCGAACTAACATACTTAAATGTCTTTCTCCAATTTTTTGGATTAATGTATAGATATATTATCAGATACAACTGACCAGGTCCCGGTAGAGGGTTCTTAACATTCGGTAATTTAGTGCAGTAAATTTATATGACAGGATAACGGAAAATTGAGCATATGGAAAATTGAGCTGTTTGGGGGGAGTGCCAGATCAGTGGATGTGACAACAACGTTGTAACTGAAAATAATGACAGTGATTCAGATGTCTAGTTTTCGTCTACTAACTATGAAAAAAAACTCATTTATACTTATCATCAAACTTAAAATTATTTCTATGTTGTTTAAATAAAATCTGTTGTTTAAATATAATATAATTTCTATGTAGTTTAAATATGTACAGTGACATTTAAAGGCTGTGCTTTCATTACCCTAAATATTGCAAAATATCTTCAAACTAAATAATCAGAAGAAACAGAGGCCATTTTTAATTTGATTTTTCGGTAATAATGTCCATGGTGGGATTTTGTCCGATTTTGGATATGTTAAAAAGCAACATTTGTTGAGTTGAATACCACTTCAATCGCTTGTGAAGCAATTTTGCCCAGGTTGACGTGTCATTTTTCTTATTTTGACTGGACTAATTACGAGTTTAGCATTCATTGTGATTAATGATTCTTTGAAAAATATTTTTAAGTACTACTATGCTAACTGCACACATGTAAAGCTACCGTATAAAGCTACCGTACTTCCAAATTTCTGGCGATTTATGCTCAAACATTTCACGGGTGGGCCCGAGGTTGCCTAGAGGTAGCGCGTCGACTTTCGGCGTCGAGTTTGCTTGGTTTGAATCCCGACAAGCGCCATTATATTTTAAATTTAAGATCTATATTACCTCCGTAATAAGACTTTAAATTTTTTTGTCGCGATTTAACAATTTTGAGGCTGCTTTTTACAGAACAAAAATGCGTTATTAAATATGCAATGCAATACCAATAAAAATTGCTAACTGTAAATATGAAAATAAAATTTTAAGACTTCGTTTCAAAACAAATGAAAAAAATTGCTGAAATTATAACTTTCAAATTTAACGCTTTACAAGTCAAATATATTTTTTTAAAATTTTAAATCAGCTATTATTATTTAAATTTGCATTTCCAGTTTTAAATTAATGATTTTAGTCCTATTAAGGACAATGTAAACTTGTAAATATTAGTCAATTGCTTGGTTATTTTTAGCCTTTTGTCGATCACAGAAATTTTATAGAGCATAAAAGTGAATAAAAGCAGCTGACAAGTGGTCACCCGGGCAGCTGACAAGTGGTCAAACGGTATAGTTCATGCTGATACCCATTTTTTACGGGAAGCAGTACACTAAATGTTATTAAGGACACTGACTGCGCTTTGTATTATGACCTTTGTTATACGTAAGCACTTTTCACAAAGCAAAGTAGATATTATATTTTACAATTACTGTTATGTGGGCATAAGTCGCCAGATTTATGTATTTTAAATGTTTTTCACTGCACGTGGAAGAAGTAAAACAAAGCTAGAAATTTCCTGACAAATTCGTGAAAATGATCCCTATTTCGAACTTAATTTTTTCAGAAGAATACTCTGGGAGAAAACAGAGAGAAAAAAATAGAACCACAACGCATTCTTTTCGACAAAGATACATCATAAGTGGGTGACAGTTCTACCCTGAAGAAGATATATTCGTTAAATACCTTCGTGTATAGTCTAGATATCGGCACGTTAAATCCGTATACTGGAAAGTTCCTCTATGAGGTCAGAAAGGGTTGGAGAGGGTACGATCCCCCAGATGTCGCCCTTGGGGATGCTTGGTCAAAATTGAGATGGCACCTGGCTGAGTCCAACCCTTGTGGTGCTATTGCCAGAGCCACACTCCTTAGCACGCAAAGCCTATATGGACCTTGTCTAGAACTTCCAGTTTGAGGCATTAGGAAAAACAACAACATTTCATGTGTGCAATTAATGAAACATGAATAATTTTTTCTGGAATACAAAAGAGCCTATAAGCGGCAGTAATTATCGGAGATAGGTTTTTCACCAGTCCATTACGGTGTAAGGCATCCATACACAGTAAAAATGAAATGCTGTTTTAGGTATATTACAAAAATGGAAGTATAACTAGACTGGTACGAAAACATGTTTAAGTTAAAAAACTGGGATACCCAAAGCAGGTAAATTCGCTACCTAGAAACTTTACCTCCTGAAACAGGTAGCTTTCTTTACCCGAGGCAGCATTTCATATATTACAGTGCAAATTCTATAAGACACTGCTTTGTGTAGCTGTTGTCAACATAGTTAGAATTTTCGAGAAGTCCAAATGAGTAACATTGGTACGCATTTTTCGGGATCAAGGGTTTGTAAAATCAGCAGAAATAACTAAGAAAAGGTATGCAAACATAGGCACTGATCATACGACGGAAGCACAAGCATGATCAAAAGAAGAGTTATCTATATGATTGATTCTATGCTCGACGGATTAGTTGCCGTGTAGAGCCATCCAGCATTCATCAAACAACTGCTTATCAGTATCAATGCAACAACATATGCTACATAGCACAAGGCATGAAAAAATATTCGATGCAGATTGATGATTCTTTTGTCTTATAAACTTCAAATTTCTCCCCCCCCCCCCACGTAGAATATACATGCTACCCTAATGGTGCATATACATTGGTGCAGCGTTCTCTGCCTGTGCCTTGGGGAATCCAGTGATTTATGTCACTCTGTACTCTGTACTATGCGTGGATCGCCTCCTCTGGCGGTCCATCAAAGAAAGGGTGAGGGGTCAGCGGGTCAAATGGTGTCGAGCGGGGTCGGGGGAGGCACCACATCAAAGAAACCTTGCGGGCGGGAATGGGGGTGGTTCTAAATACCGTGTCTAATGTTACCGTGACTAATGTGATGACAGGAGTCAGGCAGAGAACTCTGCACCAATCTATATGCTCTATAACAAAATTTTGCAGAGCCAATTTATCGCTTAGATTGTTTGCTTTAGACTGTCTAGAATAGACACAGTTAGTTCTAGGTGCGAAAGTAATGGCATTTTTTATTGTCATTAGTTATATTCTGCTACGGTGCGTGACATCTGATGTAATATACGAATCCACTTCGTTGGACTATCCGATGCACTCATCTCTGCAGACTTCGTTTTCATGGTGACTGTATCAGGTTTCTTGAGTATAATACGACTAATTACGGTGTGAAAGAAGCCAAATAGGGATTTTCATTGTCGAAGATGAATCGCAGAAATCGTGTTGATGACATCAATCTCTCTTTCTCACTTTGATTATAATTAATACGAAAATCAAGAAAACTTATTAGCTAGCATTTTCTGCAGTCAGTATTAATATGGCTTATTACACGGATGAACAAGAGGTCGATTTTACCACACTAGTATTTTATATTTTATATTTAAGCTCTATATTACCTCCGCAATAAGACTTTTTTTTTTGTTTTTGTCGTGATTGAACAATTTTGAAGCAGCTTTTGTCGGAACAAAATTGCGTAATTAAATATACAAATACCAATAAAAACTGCTAACTGTAAGTATGAAAATAAAGTTTTTAAGACTTCGTTTCAAAACAAATGAAACATTACTGAAATTATAACATTCAAAATTAACGTTTTAGAAGACAAATATACTTTTTTTAAAATTTTGTACCAGCTATTATTATCTAAATTTGCATTTACAGTTTGAAATTATTAGTTATAGTCCTATAGAGGACATGTAAATATTAGTCAATTGCTTGGTATTTTTAGTCTTAAAGTCGATCTCAGAGGTTTTATAGAGCATAAAAGTGAATAAAATTTGCTGACAAGTGGTCAACCATGTTTTATAGTTCATGCTTATGTCTATTTTTTGACATAGAGAGGACACTAAATCTATGGTGCCTGGTATATAAAGGGCTTAAGTAAAAAAAAAGGATTTTTAGATATTTGTTAGTACTGATAAAAAAACAAAACATAAATCTTTTGACTTCTATAAAAGGCTTAAATAGTATATCAAATTTGTATAGAAAAGTACATTTCTTTGTACAAAAGACTCAAGTCGAAATTATATTTCTGCGATTGGTGTAAAAGCGAATAACTTGGCATATTTAAATCACTGATTTTGACTTAAGCCCGGGGCACTATAGAAATGTAATTAATGACACTGATTGAGCTTTGTATTCTAGCCTGTGTTATACGCAAACAATTTTCTCAAAGCAAATTAGATATTATATTTTACAATTACTGTTTTATACAATTAATGTTTTATTACTGTTTTATGCTTGACTATAATAACTGAATGGCTTTTATTTACGTCATTTAGGCATTTTAAACATTCTGTATTGCACGTGGAAGAAGTAAGACGAAGCCAGAAATTTCCTGACAAATTCGTGAAAAGGATCCCTATTTTGAACTTAATCTTTTCCGAAGAAATACTCTGGGAGAAAAGAGAGAAAAAATAGAACCACAACGCATTCTTTTCGACAAAGATACATCATAAGTGGGTGACAGTTCTACCCTGAAGAAGATATATTCGTTAAAACGATACAATGCTTCGCGTGTAAGGTTTCCTGAACTAAATTTTGTGAACCCTTCGCTGAATTTTTGGCCCTACGGTAATACGTAGCTAAGCAGTGCACACCTGCGATAATTGCGATGAGGAAAATTAAAAGAAAAATACAGTAGTGTAAATGAATATTACCGTTACAGTGACAAACTCATTCTATTGTTATAAAATAGAAAATAAAATCCCTCTCCTCTACAGAACGTGAGAAGCAAATTGCACAGGCATGTGCTCAGTATAATGACGGCAGAAAGGTCTTTTCGCCGCGATCACACCGTTGGCTGTGTGGGGTTTATTAAGAAAATTAAGACTTATGGGAAACTTGTTGAAAACTCACACCCAATAAACACATCTTCAAATCCACAATAAATTAAAACGATTGCTGCTTATAGCTAAGCTTTTAATTTATTGTAGATTTGAAGAAGTTTTTAATTATGTTTGTGGGAGGGTTTGTTACTAGCCGTCTCCCGGTGAGGAAAGCTTTTCAAATCCTGAAGAGATTTATGTAACTATTATAGTGAATCTACGGGGGTTTATTTTGTTTTGTATTACTAGTGATCTCCCTCGTAAAGAGCGGTGGTGTGTTAAGAGTGAAATTGCAAAAAAAAAAAAAAAAAAAAAAAAAAAAATCAAAGGTAAAATTTAGTAATCACAGAGTTCTCGCATGAACTTCTTTTATCCAGAGATGCCATTCTTTTATTATCAGCATAGATTCATTTCGTTGTCAGAGTTAATCAGTTTCCAAAGGTTTAGAGCTTCCAGAAAAATCTATTATCAATTTTATCAATTTCTTGCATTTTGCAATTGCGTGTATTGTATATATATATATATATATATATATATATATATATATATACAGTGTCGTATCTAGGCAGGGGCAACAGGAGCACATTCCCAGGGTCCACTTGAAAGGGGGGCCCAAAATGTTGTATTTGTTTTATTATTTTCCCAAACCTAATTAATTAAGGGGCCCAGGGCGCATGAATGGATAGTTATGGCACATATATGTGTGTGTGTGTGTGTGTGCGTGCGTGTGCGTGTGCGTGTGTGTGAATATACTTACATATCCATATACCTGTGATATTACGGGTTAGATAAAACAGACCACGGATCTTACAAAAAGCTAAATATTGTTGTCTGCAGCGTATTCGTCAGGGCGAAGTTTTTGAGGGATATTTCCTAGTCTTCACAAGCAATTTTTTTGAATTTTATCTTTAAAGGGTAATAACGAAATCTGCGCAAGGAATAATTATCAACAGCTCTCCTATCTCACTTCCTTCTTAAAGAGCTTTATAATTTTTTTTTTTTAAGATCCAAATATTTTAAATTAATAAAAGATGTCACATCTCGTAAATTTAATAAGGTTTTAATTTGGAAATCAGCCGTTTCTTTAGTTTTATCTTGTAGCGTAATTAAAGAACTCTACAAAGCTGTTTTTCTCCGGAGACGCAGATGTGAACGCGCCAAGCTGTCGAAACTTTAATATGCCGTTGACGGGATTCCTCAGAGCGTATTCGCCGTTCCGTCGAACTCGGTTCCTTTTCGGAGCGGAGAGAGTAAAGTGGCTGGTTTTCGTATTTATTTTAACCGTTATTCATTATTTTATTTTATTTTCGTGGCTTTTCTTAATATTCATAGTTTTTGCTTGTTATTCATATACTTTCACTAGCTGAATACCCGTGCTTCGCTACAAAATTAAATACAACGGTTAATGTATGCAATTAATGCCAAAGAAACAAAAAAATATATATTTATAATAAATACAACGGTTAACGTATGCAGTTAATGCAAAAAAAACACACACACACACATATATATATCTATATATATATATATATATATATATATATATATATTATATATATTATATTATATATATAGATATTTTATATATATATATATATATATATATATATATATATATATATGTGTATATATATATATATATATATATATATATATATATATATATATATATATATATATATATATATATATATATATATATATATATATATATATATATATATAGTCGAACCTCCATATATCGAAGTAGCAAAATGCCGGAAAAAATTTCGATATATAGAATTGATCTTAGTTTTATCATAATTATCCTAAAACATTAAAATTAAAACTAATTTTCGTATACGAAACTCCATTTCCAATTTATATGCGAATCACATTAAATGAAAGTTAATAACTAAAAGCTGAATTAATGTGAAAGATTTATTGAGTACTATATACCTTTAAAAAAACAATAATCCAGACAGTGGTTGCAGTGATCACAGTTACATTCTTTAAAAAAAAAACTACGAATATCTTCCTGAACAGCCAGTTTTGCGGAAAGCTCATCAAAGAAATGCTCGCATTTATTCAGTCCATTAAAAACTTCATCAGGGACATTTTCCACGAATTGAAGTCCACGAAGTATTGTTTCAAACGCCAAAAATTGGGATATTTTATTCTAAAGTGGAATAAAATCTCCCAATATGTCGTGAAAAAAATTTCGATATATAGAGATTTTTTCGATATATAGAAACAGTTTTTCTATATAATGAACATGGAGATTTGCTAAGAGTTCGATATATAGAAAATTTCGATATGTGGAAGTTCGATATATGGAGGTTCGACTATATATATATATAGACAAAGTAATGTAGAAAAAAATTCCAATTAAATACAACAGTCAATGTATGCAATTAATTTGCATGTTTAATATCCATAAAACATACTAATTTGAATTAAATTCTCAAGAAACTTCCATCTCAATTACTCTAGTGGTTAAATTTTATCTTTCACTGTTTTTTCGTCAATTCATTTTGTTGTTATGCACGTGATGAAAAATTAATTTAAAGTATCAGAAAAAGAAAAGAAATCACGTGATCAGCATTTAACAAATTAAATTCTTAAAATTAATCTTTAAAAATTCACTAAAAATCATAAAATGGAGGTAAAGTTTAGAAAAGATTTCATCTTAAAGGAATTTTTATGATCTTCCTCGTGATATAAATTTTATAACCCTCAAATCATTATTTTAAATGCAAAATTTAAAAAGTGTTACAAAAATAGCTTAAAAATTTAATTAAAAAAAATCTAAGAAGAATTTTTCAAAAATCTTCCTTAGTGCACCCCTACACTATAAGAAGAATCGCCGTGCTAAATTTCAGACCTTTAGGTCCAGCGGTTTGGTCTGTGCGATATCTGTCAGTCAGTAGTCAGTCAGTCAGTCAGTTACAGAACTGTTTTATATATATAGATTACATTGCATAGGAAAATTTAAATGAAAGTTTTTAAAGATGTTGCTATAAGATATCCTCTGAAATCTTAAACAGGAAGATCCTTAAAATACATGCGTTTCTATATAATCAAAGATAATTCAGAATTAATAAAAACATTATACTCACCGGAAAATAATTTGGATTAATGAACGGTAAAAAGCTCGGATCCCTTGGTTTAAAAAATAGAAATAAATATACAAACATATTAGATTAATTTCGTACCACTGCAATATCACAAAAGTGCTTTTATAATTAAAACATTTTATGTTAGAATAAGCATTTTGGTTAGGAAAATTAAGAAGGAAACCTTTTTAAAAAAAAAAAATTCTTAGTCATTTACATATTGGTTTGGTATGCTCAAATTAATTGCTTATCATGTTGATGGAGAAAAAAAAACTACTGATATTTTTATATGTGTAAATTGCTGCTTGATATGCAGTCAGTTTCAATTCATACATTTTAAGAAAAAATATTCATTAAATATAACAAGTATTCGTCAATAAAAAAATTGTGAAAAGAATTCGATAATATTTTTAATTCGTTGCTTGACATTTACAGTTTAATACTTCTCATCTAAAATTGCTTACAAAATCTATATTTTATGATATTTTTGAAACATTTCATTAGAGTTTTTTGTTTGAGTGTTAAATATTATTCGACGAATTTTTGGATGTCAGATTCACATAGAACTGTCATACAAAAGCAGTCTAAAAGTAAGATATTGCATTTAGCATTTCAGTTTAGATTTCTTTTCTCATTTTTGTTTTGGCATTGATCTTGTTTATGCGCTGATTGAAATAAATAAATATATATATATATATATATATATATATATATATATATATATATATATATATATATATATATATATATTTATATATCTAAACATGATATATGATTACAAAAATTTTGGATTTTAATTACTTTTCTGGTTAGCTTCAACACCTGTTCATATCTCACCGTCGACTTGTATATACAGATTCAGTTGTCTCTCCCTTCCCCCAAATATTTGTTGATTTCTGTGTGTGAGTGCAGAGAAAAATTTCAACTTAATCCGAGGGATTAATTAGAGCAAAAATCCTTTTGTAGCGGTCATTTTTACCAAATAAATAAATAAATAAATAAAAAAAATTAAAAAATTTTTTTTTTAAGAAAAAAGAAAAAATAAATAAATAAAAGAAATTCGTAAAACTGCTTTTAAAGAACTTTTCAGCTAAACTATCTCCTTCGCAAGAAAATATCGAGCAAAAGAATTAAAATAAAGTTATTAAATAAAAAACTTAGTTGGAGATTTTAAACACAAACCAAGGATTTTTTTTTCTTTAAAGAACTGCTATATTGCTTACTTTATTAGAAATTTTCGAGATATTGAAAATGGCAAAAACGCAAATCTGCCAAAGTGAGAAAAATTGCACCTTTGGGCTATACAGTCGAACCCCGTTATAACGAACTTCAAGGGAGCAAAGGTTTTGTTCGCTTTATCCAGTGGTTCGCTATATCCGAACCGTTAAGAAAAATGCTAGAGTTCACAAAATGCATAACTCATTAGTTGCAATGTGTATTCAATAACGATGTATTAAAAAATGATAAAATCTATTAAAAATGATCATTAATGAATTAAATTGACTAAAATCGATTACATTAAACAATACTAATTAAATTACGCACAATAGGAAAACGGCGGGACCAAAATTTTCGTTCGTTATATCCGTGAGTTCGTTATATATTGGATTCGCTATAACTGGGTTCGACTGTAATAGCGAAATGTCTTAGTAGAAAACTGATGAAGGAACATATTCCTTACCCACAAAGTTATAGATTTAGGTACACACACGAGTATATAAATTGTTAAAAAGAAGGTTTCATTTATTTGGTATTAATTTAATACCTTAAAATGCGATAATAAAGTGATTTTGAAATAAATTCGGGCATGCAATTCTTAAACTTAAAATTATATCAGACAACCTCAGGCAATAGTTTAAATTTATTAACTATAATTAAAGAGTAATTTGAACTGAAAGAGATAAACTATTAATGACGATCTTCATAAAATTAATGCAAATATATCAATTGTATAAAAAATGCTCTACAGGCATAGGGGTCCTATTAACGACAATCGTTAGTTCGTGTAATTAACGACAGAACTGTATAAAGGTTTTTCCTTCAGCAAGTTACATGCAAACTACGCAGTAAATTACGAGATATAATATAAATAACATCAAACTGGTTAGTGACGCGTTGTGGGAATGTATTGTGAAACATAAAAATACATAATTCGTATACAATTATATGGGCAAAAATGTCAGTCTTTGACACATATGATGACGAAATGTTAAGCTATAGTAACGAATGGAAGATCAGCAGTTTTTTTTTAAACCCCCACATAAACACTTAAAAGCGTGTTAAGTATTTCCTATTTATTCAATTATCATGTGAAGTGTCTGCAAAAGTATGAAAACATGGGCGATATTTTATAACAACGACCGGATCCCTCTATTATACTAACTATTTTTGGTTCCTTGATAAATTCTAATATATGTACACTAGACTGTATATACTTTACACTGCAGAGCAACCAGGGCCGTTCCTAGGGTAGCTGCCGCCCGTGTGCGAGAATAATTTTGCTCCCCCCCCCTCATAACCGTATGGATTAATTGAAATTTCTCTGAAATATTTTTACCTTAAATGAAACAACGAATTACAGAAAATATCATAAATTCAGTTTATTTTTTAATTTTACAACCTAGCATAATAATTATTAATGTATTTATATAAGAACCAAATGAATATGTTATATTAAATACATACAACACATCCATTAATACATATACTTAATAAGTCAGTCCAAAAGCTTAAATAATCTTTGCTTTTCTTGACTTTTTAAATACAAATTATATATATAATAGCCGTTGTCTCTCTATAACACTTCCGGGCTGTACTCATCTCTCAGTTGAAGCCCTCAGTAAACAAACGGCCGGTTAGGCTTAATTTCAATTTCAGATATGGATCAGAATTTTTTCTTACCTAAAAACTAATATCTTCTCTATCAAATCACGTTTGTTCAGTCTATTTTTCTATAAAACATTCAGAACTAAAAAAATTGGATGTTTTTAGCTGTATATTTAACAGTTTTTAAAAATCTGTTTACTTTTGCGATGAATTCTGAAAGTAAACGAACTTGAATGTGAATGAATCAAGTAGCCTAAGTATTCATATCGCGTAGTGAGCTGTAAAAAACTGGATGGCAGTCTACTACTCCAATCGCATGAAAAACTAAATAAATAAAAAATAATGAAAGGGTTTGCTTTTACAAGGTGTGGATTAAATGCAAAATTGTTAGATAATTCGGGATATTTTTTAACTTTCATATACTTTTTCCATTATGACGTCATTATTAGTATTATGACGTCAAAATGATGGGTTACCTTCTAGTTCTGTTATAATATCTGATACATCTTTATCTTCCGAAATGTCCTTTTCGATACTAATAATAGATAAGTCTGAAAGCCTTTCTTGTCCCATTGTTGATCTCAAATAATTTTTTATTTTTTAGGCTTTGAAAAGCTTCTTTTCCCGCTAGCCACAGTCACAGGTAATGTTTAAAAAAATTCGTATGGCAATCACTAAATTTGGAAGCAGATAGATGAGGTTATTTGTATAAATAGGCATTGACAGCGCTCGCTCTAGTGGTTACGTCGCCCCGGACAAAAAGACAAATTGCCCTTAAGAATATATTATATATATATATTATGAAGATACATACTTTTTATTTATTTTCAGTAAAAATCAAATAATTTTATTTAAATTTTAATAAAAGCATATATTTAGAAAGAAACATAACATAACATAAGATTGATAATCAAGCAGTACAAACAGTAGAAATTAATTAAGAAATATCTGTACCTAGCCACAAATTGCTAACCATATAATTTTTTACATTTTTAAATGCTATTAAATATGTGTATTATTGCACAAACAATCAAAATGCCATTATTTTAAAGATAAAACAAGGTAACATCAACTACGCTAAAATCCCAAAAAAACTTTTTTTTCTTACTTTCAGTTCTGCAAACTTTTTTATTGCATCTTTTAAATGTACTTGATCAGCAATTTCATGCTCAATTGCCAAAATGGCCAATCCATAAAGACGATTTTGTGTAGTAGTCGAACGTAAAAAGTCTTAATTAATTTTAACTTAGAGAAACTCCTTTCCCCACTTGCTATACAGTTATTGATATCGTTAGCAATATTCTTAGAGCAATAGTAAGGTTTGGGGGAAAATTTAACTTTATAATTAAGCTCTTTACATAGGCTTTCTTTTTTTACCCAAAAGCGCAGACACCGCTGAAATTTCCTCTGCTGATTCTACCCCATTTATGTCAACAGAATCATGCAACAGAATACATGAAAGAATAATTCTATTGTGTAATGAAATCGCTCTTTTATAATTAGAGGTAATAAACAAGTCTATGCATGTTCAAACACAAGTTAAAGCAGTGCTCAGCACACGTGCTAATGCTATTCTGTTCAGAGAAGTATATGCATGTTCAAACAAATTGAAGCAGCGTCCTTTACAAATTCTGCGTTAATTTTTCAGTAATACTATAAATATTTTTAGATTTTATACATAAACAATATAAATACGCTACGCACTGTAAATTTTTAGCGAACGAAAAAAAATCGATATGTAAAATTTTCTACTAATTGAGCATTTAACACATCAAAATTTTTCTCACACTTACAGCCAAAATGGCGCCCCTAAATTTTGGCGCCCCCGACAAATGTCCGGGTTGCCCGCCCCTAAAGCGGGCGCTGGTATTGAAATCACATTTAACGCGTTCATTTCAGGGGAAATATAGGGTGCAATGTTGTCAATTTCATCGCATAAATCTTCAGCTATAATATCTTTTTCATTTTTAAATGGATCCTGTCACATACTTTCAACAGATTTACATTTTGTAGACCTATTTGATTTATATGTTTCAAGGAAATTATTTAGGTCGTTGAGAAAACTGAAAACTGTGTGACATTTTATTTGTTCGAACCTTTCTTGATTTTTTTGATGGGATGATGGGTTAAAACGTGTTAAAACAAAAACGAACAATTTATTTCCCAACTGGTTGCGACGTGAAGTAGCGTTTTTAAAACCAATATGGTTTCCAGTTATACTTGTAAAATGCATTTTTAACTCTAAGTAGTTACCTTCCATAATGATATTTTTATATTGATTATTTTACTAATAAATTAGTTTTAAATTTTTTTTCAACCGGGCGGCTGACTTGCCGCCCGTGTGCCCCGCACCCCTGGCACCCCCGGGTTGGAACGGCCCTGATGAGAGCAACGGTCGTATTCTAAACTGGCTTATGACTGCTGTTTGAATATGATGGCAATGCTTGCTCACCAGAGCTCAGAGTTCCGCTACTTTTAAAAAGTGCGTATACCTAACATTTTTTAAATTTCAACTTTTCAATTTGTATTACAGTAGAAGAAACTGTACCTGTATTGCAGGGCTTATAAATGGAAAAATAAGAAACGGTCTTCTGAGAATGATACTCTGAACTCCCGAATTTCCGTTAGCATATAATCCGCATGTGGGTATAAAACATAAATACAATTTGTTAAAAAAAAATGGTCGATATGGGCTCTGAAATAAAGGAATGAAAAATTCAAATCTGGGAATATTTAATGTCATTTTACTTAAAACACTTATAAAAATATTATCCGTAGTTAATTTAAAACCTCTGAACAGAAAAAATGAACAAAACAAAAAACCTTTTGATTTTTTATCGTTTACTGTAAGAATTATTCCCGATTACCCATGTTGTTCAATTTTCTGTGTTCACTTTGTGTATTAATTAACAGAGATTTTCGAGGAGTTCAATGTATAGAGAAATTTTGCTGGCGAAATTGTGGCTATACTTCCCCATATTTTCTCAATGTCTTGAGATGCTGTTGAGACCATAGAAAAGGAACGTATGACTGGAATCTAAGAATGCGATATATGTCTACTTCAAGGTAGGAATTCTTGAGATTCACTTACAATTGGAGTTCATTAATTCTGTTGATCGCTGGCTACATATTCCGCGCGGTATATATAATAAGAAGGAGAAGTCATTTATATCAAGTTATTCGCCATTTATAAATGTGTACATACGGGACATTTTAATTTCCTCTCTCCTATCCAAACATGTTACGGTTGAATAGCCCCCGCATCTTTACATAAATCATCACCACGCGCTGCAGAATTCCTCGCAAGTTTTACACATTACGGCGGCATTTCTCGGCGTCTTGCCGCGTTGTAAACACTTCCCGAACCCCAACGCGGACATTTGGCGAGCGTCGAGTCTCGCCAAATCCGCTCGCCCAATCTAGCGTGTCGGGTGCTTTTGGCGAGACTCCTGGATGCAGCAACCCAGTCGCAAAAAGGAAACCAAACTACCACCAACCCGACACGCAGGGGTTTCCTTAGCGGGACGCGCACAGCTGAGAACCGAACGGCGATTGTTGATTGGTATTTTTGTTTGTTTGTGTGGTTGCGTATCTCCATTCGTTTTTGCGTATCCCGTGATTGAGTGCCAGGATTTTTGGATGTCTTTTCGGGACTCTGGTGTGGCACCATGAGTTGCGCCGATGTCATGTACCAGCCTTACTCGCCGTATTTCCCGTACCACCAGCGGTCGCAGGTAGCGGTGTCCGCCGGGGCCGTGGGACCTCTAAACCCCGTGCCATCACAGGCCACAGCTGATTACAGGGTAAGTCCTACATTTACTTCGCTAGACAGTTAATGCCTCGTGAATTCCCTCTACTTTGTAGTCGATGCGCTGAAACATTTTAATTGAAAGTTCCTAGCTAACACTTAAACGCTATGTAAATTTTTTTTGGAAAATTACTACCCATGATTGTAGTTGTTTACATTCTGTTAGACCCCAACTTGCTAGTTCTAAACCGATATACTAATAGGTGCTTCTTCTTCTGTCCTTATGAGTGTACTTTTCGAGGTACCATAAACAATAAAATTATATGTATAAGTATCAATTATATGATATTAAATTGAGAATAATGTAAAGTCTTTCATGGAACAACGTATGCGGTAATTAATCCAGTCACTCCATTCTGAAAACATTGTTTTGTCACTGTATTCAAAAACATTTGTAGACTCGAAATATCCAAAACATACCTGCGCTGGGATTAATCATATTTGCCGAGTTCCATAGGCGCTTGATTTTTAAAAAAATTAAACGTCATGGATAGCATGACATCTCAAGACCTTGAATATATTTGTGACTGCCTTATACCACTGAACAGTTCCTTAGCATTACCTATACAAACTAAAAAAAGAAATATTCCATAAAAAAAGCAATTGTCAAATTTTGCGTATCTTTTCCTTGGTCGTCTAGCGTTAAATGTTTGAATCTGTTTGGCGCTCTGTTATTTTGAGCCCAGTGGTGCACCACAGGGGTGGAATTCTGACCCCTACACGTGCCTAGATATCAATGGTCAAGATAATCCCAGTCTTAATTTTCATCAAACCTGTTCCTCAGATGTGAAAATCCCTTCATCCCCAAAAACAGGAACCACATAATGAATAATATTTCTGTTTGTGTCATCATTGAATGATCACGAATGCACCCTTTTCTTTATCAAACGTTCAAATATGGGTATGGGTGTCAAAAACTTCTAGACTTGTTGTGAGGTTCAATACAACTGTGCCGCGTTATATTGTTGAGTTTTTTTATACGATTTCGGTACGTTTGTTTATGTCCACATGGTTAGAAGGTACACGCTTGTCTCTCTGGCACTTTACATCAGCACTTAATGCCACTAGTTCATAACAAATGCTCTAAATTTATGTACGTGTTATATACCGCTAACTTTTCCGTTTTTAAAACACGCGCTGTATTCACGTCAAGCCTATTGTTTATTTTACACTTCTGTGGAAATTTTGATGATACAAACTCTAATGTGACATTTCTAGTCACAACTTCGAGCGCAATCACTTTGACTGGTTTATCGTTCTCAATAATAAACCTTTAATCACAGTGACTGGGATCGAAGTTGTGGCTCTCAATGTCACAACAGTATGCAATGTTTGCGCTCACACTGAAAGGTTTACAATCTCTCCCCCCTTGACAATAATCCCCTTCTAATCTTAGCCCGGATTGCGTGTTTGGTGAGTGTTTTCGCCGGTCTTTTTCACCACGCGTTTCTTTGCGGCATAGCGGCCGCTGTCTGCATCATTGATTTACGTCTGGTAGCACCTTCAGCTGATGTTTTGAGATGATTATCATAGTCGAACTGAGAAAATATCAACATACGCGTGTTTTGTTATTATAATTCCGATATAAAGTTAGCATGATGCAACAAATATCTGTATTTGTTTGGAAGCGATAGCCCTTAACTCCCAAAATCTTTATTATATAGCGAAAATGTAAATTCATTGATGAATTATAGGTAACAATACCATGCGAATGGTTACAGATTTTAACCATTAACCGAAGAACAATGAGCATCAGTATGATCAAAGATTTAATGCATATGTTCGTTTGTATAACTGATAGTTACGTTTAAGTTCTCCCTTATTTCTCTTTTCGACTCTTCTCATTCAGTCAGTTAATTTTAATTCACCATGGTACATGATTTTCACCTGAAATGTACTCCCGCCTGAAATAGTATGAATTCTTTTACCATATTGTAATGAAAATAGTAGTGAAACTATTCATTTCAACTAATAACCTAAAAAAATGCACCTACAGAGAATTTTAGATCTATTACTTTTCTTATGTTCGGTTGTTTAATTGGCAACTGCATTTACGTTACCCCTTGATTATCTTTTGCTTTTCTCATCCCCTCATTTAAATGTGGATTGGTCGATATACATGTTTTGACCAGGAATACATGTGCCGCCGCCACTAATGTAGTGCATTCAATTGCGATATCATAAAGAATATAACTGAAAGGATTTTGATTAAAATATAGGATTCTTTAATGCTGGGGTAGTATAATTACCGAAGGTATGTAGGAATTCCTAAACCCACTTTATCATGTATAGTTTCATTACACAATCACCTCTAAAATTATTCTCTCTGCATTTGATTCAACTTTATCAGCGTACGGGTACATGTCTTTATTTTTTTGGCAAAAATAACTTATTTAGCCCCAAAAGAACTCTCCTTTATTACTGCCAGGACTAGCCATATATAGTCTTGTAATAAGGCAGCAGTAAATTATCACACGAACACCACCATTAAAATTATAAGGAGTCATATTTATGCAAAATTATCGTCAAGTCCTTTGTTATATTAACTCTAATGCAGTTGTACTATATATGAAATGGTAAGATAATATATTTTACTATACAAATTATTGTACGTGATCTAAAATTTGTTAGCTAAACATCCCCTCCAGTCACAAACGTACTCAATTTTTAAAATGCATGCATTTAAGTAATTCCTCATTATTTCACAATTACAGTAAAATATCGTTTATCCGGATCTCTGGATAATCCGGATCGGATTTGTAGACTTTTTTTTTTAATTTAATGTTCACATTAGATAATAATTTTTAACAATGATAGCAAGAACGTAACTACATGTACGCCAACTATTCGCTTTTTGGTTTGATTCAATGTACAGTTCCTAAATAGATTGTACTACAATAAATTATAGTAATAAAATGCTTTTTGATGAGTTTAAGAAAGCTTTACTAGAGTCTCACGTTGACATGGATTGCCTCAGAAAAGTTCTTTTTATAATTTTTAATGTCTTGTAAACTATGCTGTGTAATTTTGTTACAAAACATAGTTTTTTTTATCGTAATAAACGGTAAGTCTGCTGAGTTAAGGATTTTGTTTTGCTTATTATCCATATTACCCGGATTATCTGCATTTTCGATTGTTCGGATTGCCTATGGTCCCAGTTAGTCCGGATGAACGAAGTTTTACTGTATTAAGAGAGTTATAGATATTTGCAACATAGGGTGGAAGCGGGTAGGGTGTCAATATACACCTTCTAAGTCCAAAGTTAAATGCTAAGAGATCTGTTATTTGTCGCCACTTAAGTATGTTAAAATTACATTAATGCGTTATATCAATAAGATTCTCTAGTTTATAAAAAAAAATTCGTATTTAATTCAAATGGAATTTGAATGTTTGATATCTTTCGATGCTATGTAATCAATTTTTATCAGGTGTTGTGAAAAACAGTTTTAGATCCTATAAAGCTATAATACTGTGACCACGCTTAATTATTATAACGATGCTTTAATTAATGGTGCAATCTCATCCATTGCTCTGCTAGCTAATTCAAGTTAAACGTGCAATTAAGAACTTCATGGAAATGCAGCTGAGTTTTAACGAAGAGAATTGTTTAGCTTTTTTAAATGTAGAAACTGAAAAGCCTATTTTCACCCCTCCCTCCAGTTCCAGTTAATCTTAAATACTCAGCTCGTTTAATTTAACTAAGTTCTGGTAAAAGTCTCCAGAACATCCACTGTAGTCTACTCTTGCGTCTAATTTTGTCGTCCCATTTGACATGGGTAATCATTTATAAAGAGAATTAAATAGTCTCGTAACAAATAAATTCAAATTTATTTTTTCCGTAATTAAATCTTTCTCATGCGACCCAAAACATGTCTAAATATAAACTGTATTATCATACATCTATAAAGCGGAAAGCCTAATTTCAACTCTCACTGCAGTTCCCCTCTATCTCTTTAAATACTCCTCATTTATTTTAAATAAATTACTGCTACAAGAAATATACTGGTGAAAGAAATGATTTTTTTTTTTTTTTTTTTTTTTTTTTTTTTTTTTTTTTTTGGTAGCATGAAATTTTTTTGAACTCCTAACTGATTTCGAAGATCTCCTAATAACTGATCCTGTATATTCTATGTGATCTACTTTTGCTTTTACTATCTCGTCAGACATAGGGAATCTTTCATAAAGAGAATAAAATAATGTCCTTATAAACAAACTAAAATTTGTTATTTTCAATGAATATTGCCCCTGTCAAAAAAAAATGTAGTAAAATCGAAATTGTATTTTAATGAAAATCAAGTACATTCTTTGCGGTTGTCTGTTAGGGAAAAGGACGATTCGATTAACAAGATAGCTTTTGCATATCCTTCAACTGAGATTTACCGTAATCATACCACGGAGTAAAATTATTGTTTATGTAAGCGACCTCTCTAGTTTAGTATAGTGTAATAAGACTTGAAAACATGATAATGAAAACACGTCAACGTTATCATCCAATGAGATATCTTTTTCACGCCTCTTGCGTTAAAAAAAGTGTTTTATAAAGGTGAAGAAGGTCGTACTCCTTGATGCACCCACGTGCAACTTTTCAGTCGACTTCATAGATTAATATATCGCCCAATTAAGCTGCGGGAAATTTTCCTGTAGCAGTTTTCAGTATTGCACGTTAGCAAATATAGATTTAAAAATAAAGGAATTCCGTCTGAACGTAGATCTTTAAATGCTGTGTGATAGTTTTTCAGATATTCTTTTCTCTGTAATATTTTTTTGGAAAAAAATTAATTTGATATTGTTGTGAGAGTCAAAGACTTAGTAATGTCTTGACAAAATATCAATAATGTCAAAGTTTTAAAAACTAATCACTTTTGTTAAAATATCATTTCATTTAACAAATAGCATTTAAATACATGTAATTGCTGGTAATGCATCATTGGGAAAACTCCCTAAAGAAATAACAACGGAATTGAAGATCTGTTTGTCAACTGATGCCTCGCCTTAATTTATGCCGTTATGAGTAGAAAACACAAAGTTTAAATAGTGAAGAAAATGCTATAGAAACTTAAATTTAAAACTAGAGGGTTAATTGTGTTGAAAGTTAAAAATAATTCAAGGGATATCTACCTTATGTACAAAATAATAAGCCCAAATGTCTGAAGTTTTCTGTCACGTTTCTGTAAAACGTTTAATTTACTAGCTAATCGTTTTTTATTTCTTTCATATTTACAAAAATGAATTGATAGAAAGGGGAGTGATCCACCAACGGGGGAGTCGGCCGGCGTAGGTGACCAGAGTGCACTTCCCACCCCTTAGTATTAGTATAAATTTCTAGATATAGGAAAAAAACGTATTTCATTATTAGAAGTATAAACCTCCATAAAATTCACAACATTTTCTGTTGATTTTTAATCCTTTTTACATGTTCGGAATACTGCCCTGAGTAAATGTGTATCTATCGGATCAATCTTATTCAGTAACACAATTCTTAGTTACTAATAACGTTGGCTCTGTTGTGAAAAAATCCTTTAGACATCGCTTTTTACCGGTTCGAATTCATACTTTAGACTTCAATAAGAATTTTTTCGCATTGATTTTCTTTTAGAGGAAAGAACCTTTGTTACTGCTGGAAATATATAACCGGCAAGAAACTACTGTAAAGTTAGTACAAAGTTTATTGACGCACGGTGCGAACGAAAGCATCACAGCAGACACACAAACTGAATACTGAGTAACTCGTAGTTATAAATATATATTGTCACCTTGGCATTACGTTAAAATAATAATTTTACTACAATTATCCAAGTCAAAGTTGAATGGAAGAGAGGTAGTGCTTTAGGTTGGAAGCATTTTCTTTAGTAGCTACTACTGTGTGATGTAATTTTTTTTCGGCTTGTTTTATAATTGGTCTGTTAAATTAAACTTAAAAATATGAAGGCATCTTTGAAAAGAACAGAAGTCAGTGATAACAACTCGATATCTGTTAAACATATTATCATGTAAATGCCTTTTTATTTTGAATTAAAGTTCCAATTTTTTAGTAGTAAATTCATGTAAAAGAAAATTTCGTAAAATAGCACAATGACTATACATTTACTACTCTGAACTCCGAATTATTCGTGCTAATTGATGCCTGGGTGTTCAAAGAAAACCACGGATAATTAAAAAAAAATCTCTGTTTGCTGTTGAAATTGAACTACTCAGAGAGGTTTTAAAGGAATAATATTTAGGGATTTAAATAATATTAAATCAAAATAAATATAATTTTTCATATTTTTTTGCCAGGGAAAAGTTTTATATTCCTTTAAGAGCTATGTCGACATTCTTTTGCTCAATTTACATTTTATTTACCTTTTTCTTTTGAAGTGCATGGATAATTGTGAAGATATTTTTTTTTTTAACGTTTTGCGGAAGTATGTCCGTTTCTGTCCGTTTTTTTCTTATTTCTTAGTTCTTTGTGGATTTTCTGGGATTACTCCTTCCTTTGGCGCATAGTATTTACATTTGTGTATGCATAGAGACTAAAATATAATTATTAGATATTTATTGCAAATCAGACTTTCTATAACAGAAGAAAATGTTAGGTTCATTAAATGAACAGTTTAGGTTACTGTTACGCAGTGCATATCATTCCAATAAAGATATAGAGTTAAAGCAGTTTAAACTCTCAAAGTTTGTATTTTGACAGTTTGGTATTTTATCTTACTCTAAAAATGAAACGTAATTTTCATTGTTTGCTTCCACAACTTCAAAAATTTTTTGTCATTAGCTCGAAGATAAATTCCTGTATACACCAGCATAGTAAAGATATCAACTGCTAGTTTAGATTTACCATAATGGATGAATATACGTTTTCACCAGCCGTGTGCCACTCTCTAGTGGATTGTTTTCCTTTTATCAACTGTAAATAGTCCGTTTTCTTTTCAAAAACAAGTACATCAACATAAAAAAGCACAAAAAATACCTGTATCATTAATCACACATTTTAAATTTCCTTCATTTCATTTCACTACACTGAAATCCCCTAACACCAAAACTGTAAATCTATCACACCATCTCCGGAAATAATCTACATATCTCTGGTCTCAAATTCTTCTGCAGACAAATTACTTTATCTACTCACTGTAGATAAAGTAACAAAACAAAACAAAACAACAATAAATAAGAGAGATTTCTTCGAACGGTTTTACATTAATGTAATGGACGCAGCTGACATAATATTTCAATGGCCACTCCCTTAAAAAAAAAGTGCTCGTACCAAAAAAAATTTAATTATCCTTTTAAATACCAGCTCAGATGAATGAACATTAACTGTGAGACTATTTACAAAAGGACATGATCAAAATCGATCTTTAAGTGGTTCGAAAGCGTTCCCAAAATACTGGGTTTTATTATCTCGCTTTCTCAACGATCAAAGAAAAGAAGTAAATAATGTAAAATATGAAGAAATATGAAATAAAGCTGTGAATTGAAAAGTAAACAATAAAATCATGTGTATCGGGGAGACCATAATTCAGACAAGTTAAAAGGGCAAATTAACTTTCAATTGACATTTAAACTATTATTGTTATATCTTTAAATTGAAAAATACTGTGTTATCTGTAGACGGTACAAGCTTTATATAATGGCAATGTGTTAGGTGGCAAACAGCATTCAAAGTTAAGATTAGGAAAATAATTTCTAATATTTGCGTTACTCAAGCATACTCGCGTGTACATAAAAGTTTTGTAAAGTAATAGAATAAACTATTTCTATTATAAAATATAAGAATTTAGTTGAAAATTAATAATTTAAATATTAACGCATGTGTTCAGTAATCGGAATATAATTAACAAAACTAGCGAACTTAAAATGTTAAATTGATTAATCCATGAAAATCTCGCATTTTTTTCAACTGTGTGGAATTTTTTTCAAGTGAGCCTATTAAGCAGTGTTCTACAAACAATGCTTTTACACATGATTTCTAAAAATGTCTAAATAAAACAGAAGCCTCAGCGTTATATGTTGAATTTATTTAACAACCGATTTATTCCCCCGCGATATCTGTGTAAACGATATTAAAAGCTTTGCAGATGATGAAATAGCCAATATTTTTTAACACATATTTTGCCCAAAATTTGATTTATAAAATGATCTGGACCGCTTGTTGACAGTTTTACATAAGACAAGTTTTACATACGACAGTTTTACATGAGATAAAATGCATTTAAAACAACTTAAAACATATTTTATATTTAAAGACAATAAAAACAACAACTTGTAAACGACTCGAGAGTATTTGCACAACATAAAAACTGAGAGAAATTTGCAATTCCTAAAACGGCATTCGTAGCAAAATAAATTGTACTGATGTATGATGCAAGCTGATTTTCAAATTTTTAAAACAAACCTGATCTAAAGAAGATAAAAAATAGAAATAAGAAATTTATATTTGCAGAAAATAAATTTCATGCTGCCATGTATACTCGTTAATTACACCCCCAAAAACATTTTAATTTTAAATATATGCTTCCGAATAGAAACGTAGGTCGTAATTGTTAATACTTTAGCCAATTCGCAAACATCGGGAAATGGAAATAATTCATAATATAACTCACCAGTGTAGTTGCGAAATTTGAAGCAAATTTCTCCTCTGCATTACAAATACTAGTTAAGCGTCATAAAACCATAGTGCGATAGCCTATAGGCTATCGCACTATGGTTTAATTTAAATATCTTATAAGATATTTAAAGTATTTTAAAAGAAAATAAACAGGAAGAAGTGAGACTTGAAAAAATCTTTTATATTTCAAAGCGTAAATCTATTGATGCCATGCACAGGGAATTAAATAAAATTAACATTGCTATTAACATTGGATTCTATTTGATTTTATTATATTATTGACCAACAGTTATATTTTTGTTGTATTAATAAACAGCAATTATACGGAGGTGAAAATATTTCGCTCTCCATAATCTCAAAATTCGTGAAAGTGCACGTCTTATAACAAATGTACCTAAAATAATGCAGTGAATATTGGCATAAAAATGTTAGAACAGTTAATACTTCTACTGATATTAATACAACAATATTATGTTACCAATATATAATATTACTCTTATTTTTAATAAAAGATATCAATTCACTAAAACATAGAAAGCAGTGGATATTTATCAAACTCTTTATTAAACTTAAATTTAACTTTAAATATGAACCGAATTACATCATTTTGTATAGAAAAATGTTTTGGTAAATATCATTCATCACATTAAAAAATTTGGTTTCCATAGATTAAACATGTTTATTTGTCAACAGAAGACGACCGACAGATATACTGGAAGAAAATTAATGAGAAAATATCACAAAAATAATCTTCAGTGATTTTAAAGTCTCTTAATAGGAAAATTTTTAAGTATATTTTCATCGGATATAAGGGCATAAAAACTTAAAAAAGCTTTTTTATTAGAAGAATATAAACTTATTAAAGAATTAAATTATCAGCGAATCAATACATAGTAAACATAGCAATACCTATCACAGAACTAAAATTAAAACATTTTGAACAATGTTTGTATGTATAAAGTTAATACCTTTTCCCATGATATCAACTTTTAGCTTATCGTGCACGATAAGCTAAAAGTTGACACACGAATATAGTCAAACGTTAAAAAGGAAAACGTCGTTAGTGCCTTCCTGCTGTGTGGTACTACTAGACAGCAATACGTCAATGCCGTATCAGTACTGAGTGTAGATATCGTCGTGGTCTTTGGCGGTATCTACGATTGCAATGAGCCGTAACTAGAAGTAATCTTTGACCGGGGTACACCGTTTGGTGGGAGCTTGGCGATGTTTCGTAGATATTTCCGCCGGCATAAGCGTTTGTTTCTTCGTTTGTTTTAACACATTGGGGATCGGCGATTATATGCCTTACGTGTGTCACTGGAAGTTTTTGAATCATGTAATACTGTCCGGGCTAAAGGTATCCAAAAGTCATGACTTATTTTTACGGAACTACTCATTAGAATATAGAAAAAATATTTAAATAAAAAGAACTTCTCACCAAGTTTTAATATCAATCATAGATTTCCATCATAGTATCATAGATTTCGATGTGTGCACCTTTTGTAGCACAACAAACATCTAAATGGTATATAATCCAGTTCTCTCGATGTGTTTCGTAGCATATCAGGAGTTATTACACGAATTGCTTGAATGATACGCTTCTTCAACTCATCCACAGTTTCAACTTTTTTGTTTATACGCAACGGATTTAATGAATGCCCAAGCAAAAAAGTCTAATAACGCCTGATATGCTACGAAACCCTTGGAGAGAACTGGATTACCATTTAGACGTTAGTCGTGCTACAAAAGGTGTACACATCGAAATCTATGATACTATGATCGAAATCTATGATTGATGCTAAAACTTTGTGAGATGTTCTTTCTATTTAAATAAGTATTTTTAAATTCTAATGGGTAGCTTCGTAAAAAATGTCATAACTTTTGGATACCTTTAGCCCGGACACCCTGTACAAAAAAAAGGGCTTAGCTCCATTGAACTCCATTAAAGATTGAGAACTTGCCGTCTAAAGGAAGTAATATAAATGAGGATTTCTGGAACCTCATTCTGATGCTGAAAAAAAACTGGTGTTTCAAGTATAAGATCAGTTAACAGATAGCCACTCCGAAGTGACTTTTCATGTATGCTAAGAAACGAAGAGTTTTCTATTATTAGAAACTTTCGTTTTTCAAAAAATAGTAGCGTTATATAATTTTTTTTTTAGTTTTATGTAATTGTACTTATATTTTTGCGAAGCAATCAGATAAAAAAAAGTTATCAAAATTAATTCTGTTACTTCAGCAATATATGGCAGATTACTAAGTTTTACTTTTCAACCTTTGAGGAAAATCCTAGCTGCTAAGGCTTGTGAAACATCATTCTTTGGTCTCACACTTCTCTGGAAATGGAATAACAGTGACTATCCCTATATATGGCGGATCTTATCACTAACGCTACCTGCCTTTTTGAGGGCTTAATATTAGAATTATGACTATCTTCCGATTCCCTATCATTTTCTAACTGTCTTATCCACTATACTCTTCTGTGTTACCAACTGGATTCTGTTACTTCAGATACATTACGGATTAAGGTTAGTTGGGATAACTGGGCCATAGATTTTCAACTCTTTTATATACTATATTTTTAACACATTAAAATTATACTAACATGTATAATTTTCAAAAATCTTTGTATTTCATGCATTTTAGTAAGTCTTAGGTCTTTAAGCTATGATATTGATTTTTATCATATATATATATATATATATATATATATATATATATTGTATTATACACAAATATTGTATATATATATATATATATATATATATATATATATATATATATATATATATATATATATATATATATATATTATATACAAATATTGTATATATTTTTAAATACAGGTGGGCCCAGTTTCCCTGATAAATGGGGTAAATGGACCACCTAGGTCTATTTCTCATAAGAAACAATAGAATCTGTGACTTGGTAACTGGGTCCAATGCTTGTATATCTAGAAAAAGAAAAAAAATTCTACAACCATTTAAAAATAATTTTCAAAGCAATTTCCAATGTTGTAAGATGTTTTATTGACTTCTGCTTACTAGTGTTACCACAACAGAGTGGAATTCCCTCCTAATATGTAAAGGAAAATTCTGGGAGAAGATGGCCCAGTTACACCATCAACTTACATTATTAAGTTTATTTTTCAACCTTAGAAGAAAATCCTAGCCACTAAGGCTTGTGAAAAGTCATTCTCTGTTCACACAATTGCCTGGAAATGAAATAAGGAACTTTTCCCGTGTGTCTTATATAATCACGTAATGTCATCTGCCTTTGTGATGGCTAAATATTAGAATTACGACCATCATCCGATGCTTTATCATTTTCTAACTGTTTTATCCACTATACTCTTCTGTGTCATTTTTAGGGAAATCATGTAAAGTATTTGCATATTATCCACTAATAACTTCTTGAATTTAAAAAAAGCAACAGCCATTTTCATAAGTTAAAATGCGAAAAACCCAGAAAATAATATTACCATAAAATATATATTATACAACACAGTCAAAAATACTGTGATAAAAATTTTCTCCACTTAGCTCTCCAGTAATTGTCTGGATGCAAACACGAGTTTGTTCTTGAAAAATGCGAATTTTCTGGAGACCATTCAACAATCTGCATGGTTATTAGTAGGTGTTTCGTAACTGGAGGCTTTGTCTGTAAGAGAGAGAGCTAAAAACTGTTGTCATAGTTGAAAATATTTTACTTTTAAACATGTTTGAACATCTGCTTAAAAGTCGATTTCTTGCCAATTTGGGTTTTATATCTGGTATACTATCAAAGACGCTTGCAGGAAAGAATTTCTTGAAACGAAACTAAATAGGCTGAAGAAAGATATGACTTTGAAAACCAAGGCCTTTTATCGGCAGGAATTGCCATTATGGTTAACAAGGGGAAGATCAAGGTATATACGGAGCTAAATTACTCATCACAAGATATGTATTAAAGAACAGTAAATAGTATATAGACTACTATTTTGTAGCGATGTTATAATTTGCCAATCACAATATAGATCTTAAAGATCAGTAAATAGTATATAGACTACTATTTTGTAGCGATGTTATAATTTGCCAATCACAATATAGATCTTAAAGATCAGTAAATAGTATATAGACTACTATTTTGTAGTGATGTTATAATTTGCCAATCACAATATAGATATTAAAGATCAGTAAATAGTATATAGACTACTATTTTGTAGCGATGTTATAATTTGCCAATCTCAAGATAGATATTAAAGAACAGTAAATAGTATATAGAATACTATTTTGTAGCGAAATTATAATTTTCCAATCTCTTAAAGAATAATATATAGACTACTATTTTGTAGCGATGTTATAATTTGTTAATTACAATATAGATATTAAAGATCAGTAAATAGTATATAGACTACTATTTTGTAGCGATGTTATAATTTGTTAATTACAATATAGATATTAAAGATCAGTAAATAGTATATAGACTACTATTTTGTAGCGATGTAAGAATTTACCAATCGCACAATATAGATATTAAAGATCATTAAATAGTATATAGACTACTATTTTGTAGCGAAGTTATAATTTGCCAATCACAAGATAGATATTAAAGAACAGCAAATAGTATATAGACTACTATTTTGTGGCGATGTTATAATTTGCCAATAACAAGATAGATATTAAAGAACAGTAAATATTATATAGACTACTATTTTGTAACGATGTTATATAATTTGGCAATAAAACTAGAATTCCTTTGAAAACCTTGATAAAGTTCTGGTAATATCAGTAATTCAAAAGACATAATATTTCTTTTAAGAGCTTTTTAAAAGAAAAAAACATGTGAGTGTTAATAACTTAATAGTATCCAAAATGAGTGTATGTATTTTATGTTGCAAAGAAAAAAAATCAGATTTAGCTCAAGAGTACGATATCATTGAAGCAACTAGGATTCATTTGTAAAGGGCAGGATTATATTCCTGTTCGCGTCGGCTGGCGCTCGGTACTACAGTCTGTGGGTTCGAGTCCCGTGGTAGGCATGGATGTTTGTAGTCGTTCGAATTTAGCTTTAAACTGCAGGTCCCGATTTAATTTCCCCTCGTGTAGCAAAAGTTAACCGTAGCGTCCTCAATCGGACATTCTTTTTGTTCGTAGGAAAAATTGCAAATTTTGAAATTACCCTTTTTCTGTCCTTTATTTATTTATTTATTTATTTATTTATTAATAATAAATAAATAACCTGATTAATTCACTATGAAAGGAAGTCATTGATATAATGAAGAATTTTTCAGATTTTTAAATTTATAGAAAATATACTCTATGTAAATTGCAGACTAAGTTACACACTTTTATACAACGAGAAGATTGAATTGTTAATATGAATATTTCCGGTATGTAATTTTTAAAATGATGATTCGCTTGATTCGGATGGAACATAATAGTCGAACATAAAAAATTTCAAACTTTCCGATTAAATATTTAATTTTAGTTTCAGACACAGACACACACACACAAACAAACAAACACGTGTTTGTAATCTGTCAATTTTCTCTCTTAGATATATATTAAGGAACTCGAGATAAAAAAAAATTTCAAAAATCATTCTTTCTATACCTAGGTGAAAACTAACAAAATTGTAGAAAGTTAACCAAGCAACAAAGCTTTACTTCTTGTCTAGGTGGAGGTACAGAATGAGCAATACTTAATCGCATCAAAAATTTTCCACACACTGACAATATGAGGACCGTTTGGTAAGTCCATGCATATTCCTAATAATGGCACCTCTGCACTGAAAATGTTGGTGTTCTCATATGTAGCATACTCCAAAGGCATGCTTGTCAAATTGTAAACAGATTCGACGCTAAGTTTGGGATTGACAGTCCTTTTAGTCGGTCAACTCTTGTTGCTGCTCACATAAATGGAGATAAACGAGTTACAAGTGTAGATAAAACATTAATTTATATAAGAGGCAACATGACGACAAGCCGGGTTTGATAGATATCAGGGCATGTCTGCACCTTCGCTTAGAATGATTTACGAGTAGTTTGTTGGTTTTCGTTGCGGCCGAATGAGCTCAAGTGAAGCTGAACGTTCTGGTCGCGCCCTGCAGGCCTCAAAGTATTGGGAAAAAATACATGATATGGTAATGAAGGAAAGACAATCGACAGTTCGTGAGATTTCTGAGGCTGTTGTCATCTTATCAAAGCCCGCGCTTAATATTTTGCATGAATATTTGGATATAAGAAACTCGGCAAGGTGGGTGCCGCGTTTGCTAACAATTGATACAACACGGGAACGAGTGGATACTCAAGCACAGTTTGGAGATGTTTCAAAGAAAACATGAGGATTTTTTCCATCGTTTTGTGAGAGTGGGATAAAACATCGATACATCACTACCAGCAGGAACGAAATAACAGTCAAAGCAGCGGGCTGAAGCGCGTGAACTTGCACCAAAGGAGGCTAAAAAAGTACAAACAGCAAAAAAGGTTAAGACTCACTGTTTATTGGGACGCCTATGGTATAATCTTTCTGGACTATTTGGAAAAGGTTAAAACAATCACAGGAGAGTAATAATCATTTATACTGGATCGTTTAAATAGTGAAATTAAGACAAAAGACCACATTTAGTGAATTTTTTTTTCCAAACACATAAATTGCTTTGTGAATTATATCTTTCTTCCATAAGATAAGAGTTGTGAGGATCGACTGGAACACTATTTCTTTATATTGCAAAGTCTTTCGAAAATGATTGACATGCTGGCCTTTTTTACAACGTAATTCAACTTCATATGCCCAATTTATTTAAACATTTATTTCACAATTAGCTGTTTATTCACTCCTGTGACAGCAATGAACACATTTATCATCAACCAGCGGTTCCCAGGAAAGCTCACTCCTCGGGCCAACACTATTTAACGTAATCGCATTGCACGCTGACTAGGCAGCCAAATTTTTTACCAAGCGTTGCTCTTCCAATCTAGCCTGCCAAGTACAAGCACATATTTAGACCTCGTGTAACAAAAGCGAATCGAAACGCTATTAACCTACCAACCAAAAACATATAGACATTATCAAGGAACGATTCACTCACTGGAAAGTTTAAACGTGTTGCTCAAAATATCATGCTGTCTAATAGACATAACAAGCACCAAAACACTGTGACTGTACTTACTAAAAGGGAGAAGAAATTGCAGGGTATTTGAGTGTACTGTTGAATATAAATTTACCTGGAATATAATTTTAGTTTTAACCAAATGATATCCATAACATCTACATTTATTTTTAGTGAAATTTTTATTACATTTACTTTTATTCTAAGTTACAACAGTAAATTCTTTTACTCAACCCCAGTTTGCTGGAGTTTTAGAGTTGTAATATAAGTCCCCCGTCAACCAGGTCTGTATAGGTTTCTTAGAGACTAAATCATTAATTTTCTTGCAGTAAGGTGAATATCTTTTTTCGGCAAGGTTTTTCCTTTTCTCGCATACCATTGATAAGTATTAAAGCGAGAATGAAATAAAGAGAAAATTTTTTCTTCTACAATAATTTTAACTCACGTTACTGGAAAGCCAGTTAGGAGATGACAAGTTTATGAACGTGCAACTACTCTAAACAGATTCTTTATTAGATAAAACCCCTTCTGACTTGGTTATACTCGAGATTACCCATCGAGACACGTCTCTGCTCCACCCACTTGAAATGTTAACGTTAAAGAAGAGGATTTATTTTTTTTTTTTTTAAACTGGGTATTTCCCACACAGTAAGTACATCTTGAAACTTTAATACTTGTGACAGGCGTCTATATGTGCGTGGCCATTAAGTCAAAAATTTATTAGTTTTGTGTAAACGTTTACATGCAAGATCTTTCTGATTATGATCTCCTACTGATAATTATATATGAAGCCGCCTTTCTGCACATCCCAAAAGATGAAATTGAAAGGATGTGAAGGAACTGTTGAAAGTAATCCTCTATATAAATATTGCCTTATTTTTTTAGACTCCCTTTTAAAATTTTTTTAAAACATTTTGTTTGTTTTGAAGATTAATCCACGTCTAACATAAATTTTTTCACTCAGAATTGTTCATAAAAGCACTAATTTTTCCCTCAAAAAGTGCTAGGTCCATTATAAATACATTTAATTTTACAGCAATGTGGATCTGAATGTCACCTCTTAACGAATTAGATAATTTCATTTAAATTTTAAATCCTTTCACAGCCAGATTTTAATAAATTTACTGTCTCTTGCAATAAAATGGTAACTAGATAATTTTGCAGAAATCTCGTTTCTTGAATCTACAACTCAACTTGAAAGCATATAAGACATTTAGAGACTTTAAAAGACATTTGATTTGTTTACATTTGAAAAAAGTTCCGATTGTTTTCAAAATAAATATAAGTGCAAAATAAAGTTTTTGAAAAATACTTTTATGTGGGGGAATTCGACCAGTAAGTTAAAATATATCGGCGAAGTTTCCTCTTTCACATCTGAATAATTTGAAATTTAGCGAGTATATTTATTCGAATAAGATTTGATTTTTAATGAAATTAGTATAATTTTTAAATCATAAAATACAGTTGTATTGACCTAAAAAATTGTGCCCAAAGTAGATAATGTGCATTCTGAGTTAAAAGTTTTTGAAATTTATATTACGTAAGAATTATTAATTATTATTTTTATTTGAAGTTACTTCTCATACACCTTAATACTATAAAATTATAAGATTTTTCTCTCTTGAATGCTGTATGTTTGTGGAAATGGGATAAAGGAAAAAGAAATTTTAGAGGTGATCGTTGCATGCAGGGCCACCCACAAGGGAGGGCAACTGGGGCACTTTGCTCCAAGCCCCCAACTGCCGGAGGGGCCCCCCAAAAATTAAAAAAAAATTATTTATTAGATTTCTTCCGAAAGAAAATTCTGAAATTTGTACCGTACTTCAGGATTCAAAATAATCTCCTGAAAAAAGGGCCTCTCCCCCCAAAAAAAATAAAATTATTCGATTAATCATATTTCTTGGGACCCCCAACAGAAGTTTGCCCCAGGCCCCGTACAGTCTCTGGGCGGCCCTGATTGCATGGTGAAAAATAAAATATTCCAAACATGTGATCGCATATATAGTTTAAAAATAAATAGAATTAAAACAAAATTAAACTGAAACTGCAAGAATTGCGTTTCGTCTTTTTTGCATTAATAATTTTATCTTAGAGAAAATATTAAACTTAATATCGTCTGTTAAAAGAGGGAAATAATTTTTGAAAAAGACTCCGAACACTATTGACATGTCAAATCGATTCATCATATATATATATATATATATATATATATATATATATATATATATATATATATATATATATATATATATATATATATATAACAGTTCCGTAACTGACTGACTGACAGATAATGCACAGACCAAACCGTTGGACCAAAAAGGGCTGAAATTTTTCATGGCGATTCTTCTTATTGTGTAAGGATGCACTAAGAAAAATTTTTTAAAAATTCTTAGATTTTTTTAAAATTAAATTTTTAAGCTGTGTTTGTAACATTCTTTAAAGTTTGCATTTAAAATAATAATTTGAGGTTATAAAATTTATATCACGAGAAAGATGATAAAAATTTCTTTAAAATGAAATCTTTTTCGAATCTTTATCTCCATTATATGATTTTTGGTGAATTTTTAAAGATTAATTTTTAGAATTTAATTTATTAAATGCTGATCACGTGGTTTCTTTTCTTTTTGTGATACTTTAAATTCATTTTGCGTCACGTGCATAACAGTGAAATAAATTGAGAAAATAAATACTAAAATACGGTAAAAGATAAAATTTAACCACTATACTATTATAGATGGAAGTTTTTTGAGAATTTAATTCAAATTAGTATGTTTTATGCATACTAAACATACAAATTAATTGCATACATTGACCGTTATATTTAATTTGAATATTTACTTCTACATTATTTTGTCTATAAAATATCCGTTACGATTTTATATATATATATATATATATATATATATATATATATATATATATTTGGCATTAGTTACATACATTGACCGTTGTATTTAATTTCAATGAACTCCGTAGCGAAGCACGGGTATTCAGCTAGTTAAAAAATAAAATGCAATGATCATAATAACTAGAAATTATGTTTAAAGCAGCTAAACAGTTCAAAATAGGCATGAATTAATTCAAAATAGTATGTTTTATGGATATTAATCATACAAATTAATTACATATATTGACCGTTGTATTTAATTTGAATATTTTCATCTACATTATTTGGTCTATAAAAATATCCGTTACGATTTTTTTATAAATATATATATTTTTTGGGCATTAATTGCATACATGGCCGTTGTATTTAATTCCAATGTACTTCGTAGCGTAGCACGGATATTCAGCTATTCGATATATACGAAACATGAGCGATTATTTTGGATCAAAAACAATGTGCAATACTTAAAGCAAAAAAAAACCTTTACTCGAATTATTCATTAAAATTTGATAAGAATTTTTATTATATTGAATCTTTTGTTGCCTTGTCGAATTCAAACAAAGAAACGATATTAGAAATACGTAGGCTAATTCTTAATTATCATTAAGAAAGGGAAAATCTTTTTTTTTTTAAAGCGGCAGGCACTTGTTTTGAAAATATTCTCTCATCTATCCCGGGGTTTCTGTAAGCTGCTTTATTATGAAAGCATCATATAGATCAGTGGTGCGCAATCTCTTTTCGACCGAAACTTATTTTCTTTTAATAAAACATTACGCGACCCCAAAGCAAACTTACTGGTAATGGCAAATTTATTTTAAGATTTGAGGAAATATTAACAAAAGCATAGAAAAACGAAATAAGCAAATTTTGAGAAACTATTTCAAATATATTTTGGGTATATATTTACCTTGCATCATCACAACAACAACAGCAACAACAAAATGTCTTCTTACCATCTACATTTGTTTTTTGCCGAATCTTGTGTGGCTAAATTTCATATTTAAACATTAATATGTATTTGTATTTCATTTAGGTAAAAATGAACAAAAATTAAAATTAAAAAGAACACGATTTTAAAATTATAAGTTTTGTATTAAAACATTGAAAATTATAAAAGTCATTTGTGTATATAAAACTAAAATAGAATATTGTATTTTATTTAGGTAAAGATGAACAAAAATTAAAATAAAAAAAGAACACGATTTTAAAATTATAAGCTTCTTATTAAAACATTGAACATTATAAACTTAATTTATCTATATAAAACTAAAATTGAAAAAAAAAGGAATGAGAAGGGGGAACCTGGACTTTAGATAGTGTTTGTTCAATATTTGGTGAAATATGGGAGAATCCTACTCTCATTACAGTTACTCGTTTTGAAAGCCTAGTCTAGCACAGTATACGTAAAAACGAATGTAAGCAATGTAGCTTTAAGGCTGTTTCACACCTTTTTAACAATATCATATTTTTGAACCTATAAAAAATATAAATAAACTTATTAAAGATGCGTTATTACAGAAAGTTTGAAGCATGTTTTTTAATTAAATAACTCAGTATGATATGATTTTACTTCGGACTATCTGCGACATCTCCCTTTTTTTTCACGACCCCTCTGTATGTAGCGACCCACAGTTATAGATGAAGCAACATCGCTTCTTTTGAGGGTACATCAGCTCAAGAATGTCCATGCTTTAGCCCGAGCTATCGAACACGAGCCCATTCCACAAACACCGAAACCTGTTGCAAAGGGGAAATTCTACGAGAGAAGTACCAAAATGATACTTTTTTTCGCAAAATATATGAAAAATGAAGATTTTGAATACTGGGAAAAGCTTACGAAATCATTACTTGTTTGAATGGCAAATAATGGTTTGATATTTTGCAAAAACTCGAAGAAGAGTTTCGAAAACAGAACAGTTTCATTAGTAAAACATGGTGCAGGCAGAATTATGGTGGTGGGGTTAGGGAGGAGCTGACCTTCGCTTGAGCTGGTATTCTTCCCTTTTCTTTTAATGCTGTAGTGGATCAATACAAATATATTGATGTTAAAACGTAATTCGAAATCTCCAGCACAAAACTCAACCTTCAAACTCATTTCCATTATAAAGAAAATGATCCCAACGCATAGTGCTTTTAATGTGTAGCTTTGGCTGCTTTACAATTGTTCCAGGGAAAAACAAAATAAACTCGTCAACCTCCAGTCATAAATCCCATAGAACGCATTTTACAAAAACTGGAATTAAAAATTATAAAAGAAAATGTCTATTGAATGCAAGACATGGAAGATAGAAATACAGGATAGAATTGTTTAAAATAGAGCTAAATGGGATTAAAAACAATAGTGAAAAAACCGCTAGTTTAAAAAAACTAATGGTTTCCCAGCTACTAATAATTAAAATAAAAAATTGGAGAGGTAATATAAAAAATTTTTATTTTATTCAGTAGTAATTTACCGATAAATTTTAGTACTAATTTTTGTTTACATTTCTAAGTATCGTACTAATTAAATAAAATTTATTTTGAATTATTTTTAGAAACCTACGTAAAAGTTTGAATAAGTTTTAAAATTAAATGTGCAATGCTAAAGAACTTGCTTGTGTTAGAGTTAATTAATTTTGATGTTTTTCATGAACTGTGTGAGTGTTTGGTCATTTTTGTAAGACACTGTATGCCGAGGAGTTTGTTGTTAAGCCGTTTGTCAAAACATACATTTCAGAAATAAAAGATTTTAGCATTACAGTTGCAAAAAATATAATTCCATTATATAAAATGAAATGTAAAATGCTGAATGTACTTTTTGTCGTTGATTTCAAGGTAATCATAAATACTGCAACAGATTTTCATAGTAGGTATGACTTTAAAATATTAACCCGCATATTTACGTAAAACCGTATTGTGAGGACAATGGCAATTTAACTCCCAGATTTAGCGGTAAAGCGTCCAGGGTTATTGATGGAAAATACTTGAATATGGTTATTGGTGTTATGTAAGTTTGTACCATAAATTATGGGTTTTTAACTCTGAGAATTTGTGATTAGAAGTCTACTACAAAGTGACATTTCGTTCTTTTTACAGCCAGTATATATAGCTATAGTTTTTAAATAAATCTGTAGATTTCTCAGATAAATTAATTCGTTTTCCTAATGTTTCTCTTCAGGCCTTTGCATCTTTTTATGGAGGTAATTTTTAAAAATTTGCTGACATAACAAATGAAATCGCAAAGGAACCCTGTTAAGGCAGCTTGTCTATTAGTGTTGCATTAGTATTAACATTGTTTCTTTGTAAACTACAAATCAGTGTTTTTTTTAGGGGGGGAGGGGGTGTATAAATAAATGGGGAAGATTTCGTTAAGTTTCGCCTCGATTATCGCATTCAACGTTTATATTATATCCAAGTCGATTATAGTATTCAACGTTTTTAGTCTACAGCCTCTTAGATGTGTTTTGAAGAGGATTTATTAATGAAACAAGTCGCTCTATTTTGATTTATTTCAGCTATTATGAATTCAGTGGCCACAACTTCTGTTTCTGTGTATCCACTCGTATATCACATTTGCTATTGGGGTCGAAAAAACAATGATAACCATGTAAATGCGTGTTAAAGTCCTCCAGCAGAGCTGAATACAGAGTTCCCTAGAACTTAAATTATTTACGTCGTTCGCTTAAAAGCTTCTAACGGAACATCATTAGGGTCCCCTGAGCTACCACGGTCGAGCTCTTACTGAGGCTGTTTATCATTTGCAATGCGACAACCACTACTATCGGCGGCAACTTTGGCGGCATCTGTTGCTGCAATGAGCCATGACACCCTCCCATGCCTTAGACGGCCTTAGAAACACCCCATACTGTCATCAAAAGGGTATTTTAGATCCATATAAATGTCGCATGTAAGTTACACTCGACTCTGCTTTGCAGTTCTTTTCGGCAAAGATCCCGTGTTGCAGGATTTTTCCGCTACGATATAGCTGTGCCTAATAATGCTTTTAGCATCTAGCTGTCAAATGAGAGTGATGTCAAGTGATGTATTACTTAAACACTCAATTTCAAACGCTGATGATTAAGTGGATTTTGGTGTTCTAAAACTGCGCTAAGAACTGTGACTGTAATTATGTTCTTTTCCTTTTCTGTTTTGGTTTTGAAGTGCATGAAAAATATTTAACAATGCATTTGTCATAAATATATGTAGCATTTCATCAATATCAAAAAGGATAAGAGCGCAGACACACACACACACACACACTATTTTCGAACCTCTTTCTATTTATAAAGTTAATAATCTAACTTTTTTACGTTATAGAGGTATCTGCAAATAATGAGAATAATTCAATATTTGGTAATGATGACATATTGGATTCAATGTTGACCTTTTGGGTTCAATATTTCTGAATTCCAAACATTAAGCTTCTCTCCCATTTTTATTCTATAGACAAAATTAATTCCTCTAACTATCGGAGTTGACCGTCTCTAACAACTGCCCCCACTTAACTGATTAGGTCACCAATTATTGATAGGTTAGGTAGAATTCATGTCTTTTTTTTTTAAATATTGCCCTAAAATGGCGGCTTACTTGTGAGATAATTTATTTAAGCATTTCAGTCTATTTGTGTTATTTGTTAATTCAAAAATTGGAAATGAGAAATAATTCCTCTGTTTTCAACAGAACAATAACATTCTTCCGATGGCCATATTTCATTTGCTATCATTCAATATACTTCAACAATTTTCATTGTTTACAACCACGGTCAACCTCAGTCACAGGTTTACGCAATTTATCTGACAATAAAAAATTGTTCGTAAAGTGAAGCTTCCTTTTTCAGTCGACGCACGACGGCAATGTAATTTGAAATTGACCCGTCACCTTTAGTCTAAAATTAATGATGTTTTCTGAATTGTAATTAAAAAATACCTACAACTCGTGATTCGATTTTAACGATATATAGATTTCATAACGCTGTTACTTTACCGTGTTCATACAAATACAGCATTAGTTTGCACCGTTTTTTTCTTCACTAAACTACAGACATGCGGACTTAACTGTGGTTTTGGTACTATAAATAGATGTGTGTTCCAAAGGCGATCTTTTGATTTGCTTTTAGTAAACACAGCTTTTTTTTTAAATCACATCCACTTTAGTTAAAAATTAACAATCAGTGTGATTCCAGAATGATGTAATTCTTGCGCAGTTATGAACTTTTTCTTAAAAGTATTGCCAAACTGATCAAATTACTTGTAGACCATTTCTTCCTACCGTTAATAATCCTTCTACCGTTGGTGAATGCTTTGCTGTTTGAACATTTATTAGTCTGATTCAGTTGCAATACCAACTTTACCGTGTTCGTACTAATATAGTACTAGTTTGCACCGTTTTTTTCTGCACTAAACTACCGACAAGCAAACTTATAACTGAAGTTTTGGTATTATAAATAGATGTGTTCCAAAGGCGATCTTTTGATTTGCTTTAAGTAAACACAGCGTTTTATTAATCACATCCACTTTAGTTAAAAAAATGACAATCAGTGTGATTCCAGGATGATGTAATTCTTGCGCAGTTGCGAACTGTTTCGTAAAAGTATTGCCAAACTGGTCAAAATCCTTGTACGCAATTTCTTACTAATAATCACCGTTGGTGGATGCTTTACTGTGTGATCATTTATCAGTCGGATTCCGTTGCTATACCAACCACGGAAATTTCGCGTGCTCATACACTTGCAGATCTCCTAAACGGGTAAATGAGGATTCCATCGACGTTGTAATTTCAATGAGCCAGTGTGATACCGATTCCATCAGGTTCCGGGGATCAGTCACCATCAAGATAACCACAGCAGCTGCATTCATTTCGTCTCCGCTGCCGATGATTGAACGTGACACGCATGACGGATTGAAAAAGTGTCCATGCTGTTTAATGCGACGTCTGGAATGCAAATTAACGCGAGCTGAAAAAAAAAGGAGCTCCTTGCATTTTACAGCCTAGTGACTACAGGCGATGTGGGAGCATTTAAGATAAACACATTTCGACAAACACAAATCACGATGCATATATTGCAGTTGGTCGCGTCTCCGCTTGGAAAGTTTAATTTTAAACCGCGAATCCGATATGCGTACGTGGTCTCTGTGTCATAGTCGTTTCTTTGCTTGAAACCGCAAAACAATGTAGTTAGTATTGAAGCACAGGCTCGTGATATCTCGTGGCTGGGATAATGCGATTATTCATAAGGGGTTGAAAATGTGAATCTTCATGTAATCTATCTGGAATAGGGCTAGGCTAGTGTTGCCAGGGCTATGATAGGGCTTATGGTTAGCATATTTTGCGTTAACGAGTGAAAAGTCCTTGTCGATTTTATAGTATCTTTTGCCATTGGGATAAAAATTCGTTAGCAGAAAGGAATTTTCGGAAAAAATAAACATTCCACGAAGGGTCAACAGACAATATTAATCTCCATCCATGAGAAAACTTAACCACACAAAAATTATGTCATTCTGTTGAATGTTTGCAGTCTACAGCAAAGTTCATCTATAAGAGCATATTGAATACCTGGGTCAAGAACAATCAGATATTGAAATACTTGATAACATGTAATGAAATATCTTGGGAATGGAACCCAAGTCTCAACAGAAAATCCATTTATATTTCATGTACATCTTGTAAACATAGTCTGGTCAAAATGAATACCTTATTTTATTTCATTTTGGGGCATTAAACGAAGATCGTGTATAGTGAACAGTCAGAAAGATTAGACATTAATGACACCAGCAAGCCGTGTCAACAATCGATCCTTGTTTGGCATCACCATATTCTTCTGCCAGATATTTCTCACAACCAGCGTTGTCAAGTTTCTTTAACAGTCTGGCTGTCAGCGCAATGGGCAAACATACACACTTCATGTCAGACAGAGGAGTTTCTACTGCCCTTTTTAACGTTTTCCTCTGCATCTTTGTTCTTCAGAGCAGAAAATAAGCGAAAACCACAGTGATTAGTAACATACCTAAGACTGTTGTTCACGGTGGTTGGTAACAAACTGCTGCCAACTGAACGGATTTCGGAACATTTCACGTATTGGACTTCTGGTTACGGGAAGGCTTACATATATTGAAATAGACTTCAAAATAACATCATTTTCGCATGTTTCAAGACCAAGGTAACTGTTTCAAACATCAATCTAATGTCACTAAGAGTTCTAAATCTTGAATAAAATTAGAATAGATTCCAAAACTATCTTGTTTAATAACTCCATTCTGTGAAATGTTATTTGTTTTAGTGACACCTTAACAGGACTTTAATTTCTGTGCCAAGTAAAACTTTTTGTCTCACATGACTCATCCTATAACACATTCAATGCAGAAAATTACCCGTACTATTGATTGTCACAATACTTCGAATTAGTATTCCTTTTGAATGCTTCATACACAAAAGGTAATCTTAAGTTTCTGTACCTAGTAAAACTTTCTTTCATGAATCATGATCCTGTAACACATGCAATGCAAAAAAAAAAGTATCTGTTTCATTGATTGCCACATTAATTCCAATTAGTATTCCTTTAGCATGTGCCATACGTAAAAGGTAATCTTAACCATTCCGACGAGCTAGTGTCATGAGGTTATCTTCTGCGTATCTGTAAGTTATGTGACATCTCAGGTTGATCGGATTTTTTTTGAAAGCTGGATGGATTCGACAGGAATTCTGTGCTTTTTATACACGCACACACACACACACACATATGAGTGTGTGTGTGTGGCCTATTATTTTAGAAAGGAATATCATTTGGAAAGGAAGGACTGTATAAGATAGTATTCTGTATATACAATTGTTCATCATTATTTTGAGGTTTTTATCTTGGATATGAAACCTGAAAGCGTTAAATTGCCCAATATTCTAGCAAAAGGCTGATGGGACTCTGATAATCCGACATTCGACCACTTAAATTTCTTTCAGATAAAACTGACTGCATGGCGAATAAGAAAGTACTTAAAATGGTCATTAAATAATTTTATTGATAGCAGTATTTAATTTTTTTTCAATAACACGTGCTCTTACTTAATTTATATTAATTTTACATCGAGGACATCATCAAATCATATTATTTTTTCTGTTTTCGGTTATAGCACATCTCTTGAAAGTTGCAATTCGTGTATGAATCATGTTATGTCAATGTGTCCACATGTGGACAGCAGTGCACTGCTGTACGTTTATCACGTATCAATTATGTGATGTTTATACGAAAGACCGACTCCTAGTGGATCATGGTCATGTTGTATAAGTGTATCAAATATTGACTTCTTTGATACTATTTTAAACTCCGCTCACACCTTCCTAATCATAACACAAATCTTTATTAGAATATACCGATAAATGGTTATGCATGTGTGGGACCCAATTTTGTGACAAATTTGGAAAAAAAACCTTCATACGTTGTTTATAGCTAATCGAGGTGGGAATCGAGAGTATAACTTTGGTAGTAGTTTATTCTTTCTCTTGTTTTTCACCATTATCTCTCTTCTTTTTGGTCAGCAACATGATAAATTTGCCACATCAAAGCAAAATCATTGGTGAAGAGTTTGTTATTTTTCTGACTATCAAATGCATGTAAGGAGTTTTAAAAGAGCTGCATTTAGCAAAGAAAACCTATCAGCAGTGCCTTATGCATCCGGTCTTTAATAAATCTCATTCTTAAATCACGTGGATCAGCCAGAGAACTTTAAGTTTAAAAATTCATAGAATCTCATTAAGTTTCAGATTAAGAACGTAGCTGATAATTTTAACCTTGCGAACCACTTTTGTAGATTAATTGCAGGTCAGCAAGGTGATAATTCTTATACAGCACAACTTAGATAGTAATAACAAAACTGAAAGACAAAAACTAGTTCAAATAGGAGAGAGTATTTTAGGCTTACTTTAGTGCTTGTAAATTACAGAGCTTGGAAGAAAAATCTTGGGAGGCATTTATTCAATTTTTAATCACGAGAGCGTTTCAATAATATAAATATGACCTGGCCTCTGTAAATTTTTCGCTATAACTAAAGGAAAGTCATTTTTATATATTTGCCATTAAAAATAAATGTTCTCTTAATTATAATGAAAAACAAATATATTGATCTCGTTGCGTAAAACTATTGGTTAAAACTTTATATAGAAGCATTTTGATTTTAAACTCAAGCATATGTAAAACAAACACACAAATAAATGAGCTAAAACAACTATTCACGAGATCAAAACATTTTTTTTCCTTTCACGCATAAATAGATATTATTTATGCATTTTGTGTTTATTCCTAAAAGATATAAGTTGAAAAAGGCTTAAACCATGCTTTGAATGTGTTAGGAATGTGATATTCAATGCAGCATAGCAATGTGCTCCTTTCCAATTAAGAGATATAAAAAGTTTAAACCCATATCACATGTAAGAATCCTGTAAGATTCTTATAGCTTTAAGCTGTGTTTATAGATTAAAAAAGTTTATTAATGTTGCAAAGGCAGAATACATGCTTGTAGTTCAAGTTAATGATTTAAAATAATTATAAGCCTCTCGGTTATCTGTTTGGTACTGTATATATGTACACATAGGCGTAGCATCGGTGGGGTACGTGCCCCTCCCCCCCAACTTAGCTTGGAATAAATTAAAACGTTATTAGAAGTTCAGTTAAAATCGGAAATTTGTAGAAAAATTTAAGAAAGTTGGGTTTTTTCCGCTCTTTCAAACTGTGAAACTGAAGATTCCAATTATATCTTTAGCCGTAACATAGTTTTTGACAATGATATAACCCATAGCAAAAATTCGATGCTATTTTTTTCTCATTTTATTTATATTATATTTTTCTCATTGGAAAACTTTTGAATACTACTGAAGTATCAATTCTATTGATATTCAATTTAAAAAATCATAATGTTTCATATTTTAAGGACCGTTCGGCGGTCAATGCGCTGTTGAGGTTCCTAACTGGATTCAATTCGTGCCCCCCCCCCCCCCAAAAAAAAAAGTTAGAAGCATGCTACGCCTATGTATGTACACCAAACAGAGCGCATGATATATATATATAATGCAACATGAAATGCATGGGAAAGACAATGTGTAGCCACAGGGATTTTTCTTTTAGTATTTCTTCAGAAACTCCGTGAATTTGTTTTCATTTACATATGTAGTGGCCACTGACAACGATAGGTCAATGAATGAAACGTGTTTTTCTCGTATGCTGATCAACAGTGTTAAGTTTAACGGTAATTAATTCATTGGTATGATTGAAATTATTTACAGGCCATTGAAGCTAACATTCTAGAAGAGTGTTCATAGACGAATATGTATAACTCAGTAGTGCCCAAACGGTGGGTCGCGACCCACAGAAGTGTCAAGAAAAAAATGGGAGGGGTCGCGGATAGTTTGAAGAAAATAATCTCTATAATTATATATTTTGAATATTTTTATTTATATTTTTTATATGTTAAAAATATAGGATATCGTTAAATAAGGTGTGAAACAATCTCGCAAGGCTATATTGCTTTCATTCGCTTTTATTTATATGTTCGAGACAGGACTTTCAGAGCGTAGCATTCTCAGATATTGAAGCAATATTATCTGAGGTCCAAGCTCACCTTTCATTAATTTTTTTCTATTTTAGTTTCATATAAGTAAATGAAGTTTATAATTTTCAATAATTTAATATGAAGCTTATAATTTTAAAATAATGCTCTTTTCAAAAATTTTTTGTTAATTTGTACTTAAATACAATACAATCGATTTGTACTTAAATGCAATTCAATTCATGCAATAGATTTTTAACTAACTTCCCGACTAGCTAGACATTTGAAACTTTTAGAATAGCTCAGAACACGATGACAATGCATTCTTTTAATACTTTTAGCCATCTTTAAGCAAAATTGAATTCATTTTCAGTTAATTTTGTTGTTTGAAAATTTCTTTTGATTGCTCTCCTTATTACGCATTTGATCATTTTCTTTCAAGTTGATGGGATAATTCATCAAAAAATTTTTTAAACAGTATTTAATATAACATAGAATTGTCAAGTTTATATGATTCAACAGAAAATTTAAAAACGTGGTATATGAAAAGTTCTTTTTATATTGTCTTTATTTTTGAAACAATTTTTTAAAATTTCCTTAGTTCGTTTTTCTATTCTTTTGTTAACATTTTCCTAATTTAAAAAAAAATTGCTATTACCAATAAATTTTCATTGGGGGTCGCGGGATTTTTATTTAAAGAAAATGGGTCGCGGTCGAAAAAAAATTGGGCATCACTGATTTAAAATATTGAAATATATATTTTCCTGTCTAAAATATTTCTAAACTTTAACTCTAGAGATCACCGGAGTTCTTTTTCACTAAGCGTTTTTACATTTTTAAAAATGCATTTTTTTCTCTCTTCCACATTTCAACATATTGCAATTAACTAGCTTTCAGCACTCTGTGAGATAGGTGTCATATCTCCCTTAACAACCTGACATCGTTTTTTGAATATGAGGCTATGTGTTGCCTCCCACCATAGCAGTCGGCCGCTTTGATCTCAGCGTGAGACTTTTCGGTGCTTTGCTTACAATTATTTTTGGAATTCTTTGCCTGTGTGATAAGCATTCCTCGGCACGTGGGTAAAAAAGTTATGCATGCTGCTGTATATTTCACGCCTCTTTTATTTTTGAGAATAATGTGTTCAAATCTCTGCTACATGGATAAGGAAATAAATTGGCTAACTCGTTTATAGCCACTCGTGATAAAAATTTTAAGTATCTACTGAAAATATCAAACATATAGATTTTTTGTTTAATACTTTACTATTTTCAGTAATTATTTTCACAGTTATTCGTGTGTAGGGATATTATTGCATTTTCCTTTTGCACTGTGCAGCAGTTAGTTGTATTACTGTAACAAACTTGTATTTAAAGGAGGCTTAGAAGGTTGGCCCTTACCGAAAATAAGAAATTTAATCTCTCCGCCTGTTTCATTTACCAGTTATAAGAGGATTTTTTTTTTTGTTATTTAACCTATAAAGATATTATACTTTATTAAGTGACTCAAATAATGTAAATAATTCAACACGAAACAAAACGTATAAAGAGGGCATAGAATGCCGGACAAATTAACAGATAACCTACCCTATAGCGTTGAATATTTTAACTTTTCAATAAAAGATTGCGCAGTTGCAACAAATCATCATACTGAAAACTGACAAATATAACTAAAAGTAAGTAATTCAACAAAGACAGATAATTATTAGCAGGAAGAATGTAGACAAAAATAAACAAAAATAGCGCACTTATGGTGCATATGCATTCATGAAGAGTTCTCTGCATGGAGACCCCTCCCACTCCTGTCATCACATTAGTCACGGTAACCCTACACGCCGTGTCCCCCGCCCCCATTGACACCATTTGACCCCCGGGACCCCGGGATCTTTGATGCTCTGTAGCAGGACCGAAAGAGAAAGCGATCCACGCATATACAGAGTACGCAGTGAACATAAATCACTGGCTTCCCCAAGGCAGAACAGAGCAGAGTACATGAATGCAAACGCGGCATTAGGATTAAACGCACCATAATGCAAGATTCTGTAACAGTAACGGAACTAAACCATACCTCGATATATGGCTTAGTTCCGTTACTGCGACAGAATCTTGCATTATGGTGCGTTGAGTCCTAAGTACGGGATTTCTGTCTATTTTTGTCTACATTCTTCCTGCTAATAATTATCTTGCTTTGCTGAATTATTTATTTTTAGTTATATTTATTAGGTGACGCCTCTTTTCGTACTTTCAGTTACTGAAATTAATGTATTAGTTTAAGGGGGTCCAGGACACACAATTCTTCAAATTTTCGAAAAGAAATTATTGCATTAAAATTTTTTGTGTTCTTTTCCGTTGAAAATGACGTTTAAGTCATGCTTCTAACTTAATTAGAACAGGCGATATTAATTATTATTATTATTATTATTTTTTTTTTTGCAACATTCTAATAGTAGCCAATCTGTGCTTAAACCTGTAAATGCGTTTTACTGCATGGTGGGTTTTTTCACCATTTCTCGTCTTTAAATAAGTCAAGAACCGTTAAAGATAAATGGTTATAACTTGGAACATGTCTTTTTCAACTATTTTACTTTAATATTAATTCAGCAAATTTGAAAAAATATTTACTTTTGAAAATATGATTTTTAAAAAATAAGTTACATTATTTTTTAAATTTTTACTCTAAATATTTCTAATTTTTTAAAAAATTAATATTTGAAAAACGCCGAATCAAAATTAAAAGTTACATATTTGTGTGTAATTAAATAAAAAAATTTGAAATTCGACAAATAATATTTCGAGTTACAACGATTTTAAATTAACCCACTTTTTTTAAAATTTTACTTCAAATATTAAGATGATTGCTTAAATGCAATAATTCCCGTTGCTAAAATTATACTCCCTCTGTCCCGAAATAAGTGTCACTTTTAACATTTGATAAGAATGCGCAAATCCGACACTTACTTTGGAAAAGAGGGACTAATAAAGAGTTGACCTTAAGCACAGAAAATTTCCTTCAGAGTGTTTATTTGAATTTTATTATTTAACCTACAAATATATTAGATTTTATGAGGTGCGGCATATTTTCGTACTCTCTATTACTGAAATTAATGTACTAGTTTAAGCCGAAGTTAACTGTGATAAATTTACCCTACTTTAAATATTAAGATGATTGCTTAATATAATTCCCATTGCTAAAATTATACTCCCTCTGTCCCGAGTGTCACATTTAACATTTGATAAGAATGTGCAAATGCGACACTTACTTTGGAACAGAGGGGCTAATAAAGAGTTGACCTTAAGCACAGAAAATTTCCTTCAGACTGTTTATTTGAATTTTATTATTTAACCTATAAATATATTAGATTTTATGAGGTGCCGCATATTTTCGTACTCTCTATTACTGAAATTAATGTACTAGTTTAAGCCGAAGTTAACTGTGATAAATTTACCCTACTTTAAATATTAAGATGATTGCTTGATATAATTCCCGTTGCTAAAATTATACTCCCTCTGTCCCGAAATAAGTGTCACATTTAACATTTGATAAGAATGTGCAAATGTGACACTTACTTTGGAACAGGGGGACTAATAAAGAGTTGACCTTGCGCACAGAAAATTTCCTGCACACTGTTCATTTGTTTATGAATTTATTTATTTTTTAGTCAGCAATGCTTATTATGTACGTTTTTACTGTAAATCATTGGTGGTCACACGACATGTTTACTTTAACGTGCTCAAACAAAGTGACACTTTTAGAACGTGGAAAGAATGAAAAATAGTGGCAATTTTATTGGTACGGAGGGACTAATAAGTTGACCTTATGCACAGAAAATTCCCTACAGATTATCTTTTATTTATTTTTGTCAGCAATAATTTTACTATGCACAATTTTACCGTAAATTACCGTTGATCACACGACATGTTACTTTAATGTGCTCAAAATAAGTGACACATTTAGCACTCGAAAAGAATGAAAGATGTGACACCTATATTGGGACAGAGGGACTAATATATTGACCTTAAGCACAGAAAATTTCCTACAGGCTGTAGTAGACCTTAGCAGCAATGCCTTGTGATTCATCCAATCTTTGATAAGTCTCACCATTAGCCGCGTAGATCAGCCAGAGAACTATACGTATAAGGAATTATAGAATCTTATTAAGTGTCAGATTTAGAACGTGGCTGATAATTTTAACCTTTAATTATTTGTTTGTTTATTAGTTTTTTAAACAGCGATAATTTTATCATGTGTATTTTTACTGTAAATCACTGTTGATCACACATGTTTACTTTAATCTGTTCAAAACAAGTGGCACGTATAGCACTTGAAAAGAATGAAAAATGTGAGACTTATATTGGGGCAAAGATAGTAATTAAATCTCGATCTTAAGCACAGAAAATTGGCAAGAGGCTGTTTATTTATTAATTCTTTTCCTTCTTTTGACATTTATATTTTTATTTTGTACATTTTCACAGTAAATCACTGTTGGTCACAAGGCAATTTTTTCCTTCTTTTGACAGTTATATTTTTATTTTGTACATTTTCGCACTAAATCACTGTTGGTCACACGGTAATTTCTTCCTTCTTTTGACAGTTATATTTTTATTTTGTACATTTTCGCACTAAATCACTGTTCGTCACACGGTAACTTTTTTTTCTTTTTTTGACAGTTATTTTTATTTTGTACATTTTCACAGTAAATCACTGTTGGTCACACGGTTTTTTTCCTTCTTTTGACAGTTATATTTTTATTTTGTACATTTTCTCAGTAAATCACTGTTGGTCACACGGAATATTATTTTAATGTGCACAAATGTGATTTGGTGGTTTTAATAGCGAATGTTACTGAAATGCCTAAAAAGTGTTAAGCAGATATGTTTATTCAAATAGAAAAATTACGGAATGTTGAGAATACTTCAAAAATACATTTAAGGCAGATGAATATAAATTTTAACTTTCATGCTGAAAATTTATTGTTAAATTTATGTGTTTTGAAATAGTTAAACATTTAGGCATAAATTATACAGAGAAGGAAAAATGCGTGGGTGGTAATTAGTAATGTAAATTTTTTTTCGGCAAATGACTGTAAGACGACAGAACTTTGGAAAAGTGCATTAAACTTTAAACGAAAATTAGCGTGAACACATAGTGTTATTACGAAGCTAACCCTATGCGGTATGGCTTTGCCAGTAGGCTGAGAAAATCCTCTCGCTGCTTTTTATAAATATTACCAAATGTACTTATAAAATACTTGTTTGTGCATTTCCGAATGAGAATTTTTCTTTCGTTTTTAGGATTAGAAGCAAATTTTTAAATAAAAAAGAATAAAAATACTATGCATTTTGGGGGTTAATATGAAGTTATCATTCGTGAAGCACGATCATGGAAATGTGTGAATTCAAAGCTGAGGGAATAACAAAATTCTTTGATTTAGGGAATTTTAATTATTAAGAAGCTATCAGATCAGAACCACTGTTAATTCCACGAATAAAATATTAATTAGAATGACCAGTTTATAGAAAGACTTTATTACTTTCATTAACCTTTAGTTTACGTTGCTCATTTTTCCGATTCCCCCTTTAGATATTTCCCATATTCTTGGGATACATGCTATCCCACCCTGTAAGAAAAAGTTTAAGTAATTAGTTGAAATCTCAAAACATATTAATATTTGATACATGTCTATTTAATGGGGAGACTCATTTTGTCTACATATATAGACATTATAAATGCAATTGTCTACATTAATGTACATGTTAAACTCCCTATGGTAAAAATCAATTTTTGTACCTTTTGATTTTTAGGATATTTATTTAATACAAATCAATATATTTTAAGTACTAATCAAGGTTATTAACGATTGATAAAATATGTACAAAGCTCCAATCTCACATACACCAACATGCACCCAGGGAATTTATAAAAGATGGAACTGAAGATTTAAATCTTAGGTATTAGGATTGGCTGCTAACTTTCCTGAATTTATCGGGAGAGATTTCCATATTTCAAAACAGGCTCTCGGAAAGAGCGAGGTCTCATATTCTGGAAATTTTATCAAGGGCCACTGTTTAAACGAAACTTGGCGACAATAGAGCACTTAACTTATGAGAAATATTCTGAAACAAGAGAAAAGAGGAGTTCCACCATGGAAGTTCTACGGGGGGGGGGGGACTTCCTAAGAATTCCTTATTTTCAATATTCATTATCAAGAGCTCTTTAAGAGTTTTTAAAAGAGTTGCTTTTACCCTCATGGTCTTTAAAATTAAGCTTAAGGCTGCTATGTACTAAGAAAAAAACCGTATTTCCCTTTTCCTCTTCTTGCAGACTCTTGTGGTGGGAGGAGTCCAGTTGACAGTTCGAGAATTCCACCCCCTTAGGATTGACATTTTGAGGGATTGTAATGACTCTCTCCATAGGAGGGTTAAGCACTGCCCCCAAATTTTTTATTTAAAATATATTTTTGTCAACTATTTACAGGTACATAAATGCAGATAATCAAATAAAATTGGTATTGTCAGATAGCCTGAACTTTTCTGCAAAGCGCTACAGGATTCATTTTATAAATTTCGTCCACCGAAGGAATTTATGAGCGTTTAAAACACACTATACCAGATTTTTCCCCGAATAATTTAAATTTTAAAATATTAATTGCATTTTTTTAATAAAACGAAAAATGTACACAAATGTAAAATTTCTTTCTCTATGACGGAGTACAATTAAAAAAAAAATCTTTGAATCCAAGTCAGCAATCCGTGGACAAATGTTCTCCATGGGTTAACATTGAGGTAAGCGAATCCAATGGTGTTAGTACATAGCAGCCTTAACTGTAAAACTCTTGAAATAGAAGTACTTATTTAGAAGTCGGCATCTTGTGTGGGTTTTAGAAGTAATTCCCACATTTTATTTTTTATGCTTTATTTCGCATACAATACACGGAATATACTAATTCTTTTTACAGCTTGTGCTTTTACTTGTTAACGGAAACGGAATTTTTTTTTCTCGCAATCCGTATAAACTGTATTTTAATTTTTTCCCACTGAAGCCTAAGTTTGCAACTGATACTTATTCCTGCTGATAGAGAAAAATCATCTTAGTTCTATACTGATTATCAGCATGTTAGCAGGAATTTGATTCTTTTTTTAAATCTGCTTGTCATTTTCGAATAAAATTTCCAAATTTTCATTTCACAGTGATGGCGGCTATGTTGTTTAGAGTAAATAGATCATTAATATTAGCGTTGAAAATTGAAAGTTAAAAAGCTTTCCAGGTATATGTCTATTTCTTTTTAATTTATAAGAGTGTATTTTGAAAATATAAATTTTGAGAAATTTTGACTAAAAAAAATTCTTTTATCTCTAATGAAGTGGGTAGGTTTTTAGTGTGGGATAAATGTTTTAAAAGTATTTAAATTATAATATAAAATCTTTATGTTATGCTTCATTTCATAATTGGCATTTTAAAAAAACTATTAAAATGTGGGTAATACAGCTTCATCTTGTTTAAAAATATATCAGTTTGGAAGTTTATGGTTCGGCATACCTAAAACTGTGGTCGCGCTACCAACAGACCAACCAATTTAATTTCAGATCAGGTAAAAATCCTTAAAACTTGTTCAACTGCAAATTATTCCACAAATTTTAGACTGGCTTTGTATTTGCACCAGCCAGTACTATAATTGTAATTTTACTGGGTAACCATTACTTTTGTTTTATGCTGTAATTTACTTTATTCCTTTATCCAATCACGAGATTTTACATGGTATACTGAAGAGTTGCCAATCGGTATCTTTACGTAAATATAGTTCAACAGCCAAGCAAATGATGACCCGCAAATACAAATCCATGTACCGTATTTTACTTTAAAGTATTTAAGGTGTTGTGTACTAACCCTATTTGATTCGCTCGGTTAACCTATGGAGAAAATTTGTCTACTATTTATAGCTACATAAATGCTGATAATCCAATAACAATGGTATTTTCAGATAGACTGAACTTTTCTGCACCTTGCAATAGGATTTATTTTATAAATTTCGCCCACCAAAGGAATTTAGGAGCGTTTAAAACACACTATACCTAAATTTTCTCCAAATAATTTAAATTTTAAAATATTTGCATTAAAAAAAACGAAAAATGTCCCAAGTTGTAAAATTTCTTTCGCTATTACAGAGTGCTATTTTTTAAAAAAAAGATCTTCCAATCCAAGTCGGCAATCCTTGGACACATTTTCTCCATAGGTTAATACATTGAGGTGATCGAATCCGATAGGGTTAGTACACAGCAGCCTTAAGCATGTTATCCTTTCAAAACAATCACACACAAACATGAAAACTCATAATCATTCGAAATTATGAATCTAATTTAAGCAAAGGAGCAATTTAGTTCGTAAAATAAACCAAAAGTACATTCGCAAAAAATATGTCTCTCCAGTGTACCGGGGTAGCCTTGGAGCTAGGTTTCGCCCTTGTAATGGGCTCCTCAGCAAGGCATAACAGATGAGTTAGCTGGAGGGAAAGGAATTCCAAATGAGGAATTTCTCTCAATTTTACTGGGGACCTGAAGAATGTGTAGTCCTCCTGTCCGTTTGCCAGGTATATGTCTATTTTTTTTCATTTATTAGGGTGTATTTTGAAAATATAAATTTTGAGAAATTTTGACTAAACAACATTCTTTTGTCTCTAATAAAGTGGGTATGTTTTTAATTTGGGATAAATGTTTTAAAAGTATTTAAATTATAATATAAAATCTTTTTATGTTGCGATTCCTTTCATAACTGCCATTTTAAACAAAATATTAAAATGGTGGGTACTAGTTTAGAATTAATTATCTTTTTATGTTGCTCTTCATTTCATAATTGCCATTTTAAACAAAATATTAAATTGTGGGTAATAGTTTAGAATTAATTATCTTTTTACGTTGCACTTCATTTCATAAGTGCGATTTTAAACAAAATATTAAAATGTGGGTACTAGTTTAGAATTAATTATCTTTTTATGTTGCGCTTCATTTCATAATTACCATTTTTAAACAAAATATTTAAATGGGGATACTAGTTTAGAATTATCTTTTTATGTTGCGCTTCATTTCATATTTGCCATTTTACGAAAAATATTAAAATGTGGGTAATAGTTTAGAATTAATTATCTTTTTATGTTGCACTTCATTTTAAAATAGCCATTTTAAACAAAATATTAAAATGTGGGTTTTCGAAAAAAATGTTGATTAGAAAGAACCATCGTCTGCCATGAACAGTGGGTACAAAATTTACAGCACTGGAAGTTGACAAAATGGATATTGTCATTTTTGCAATTGGCTCTGCCCAGCTGGTCGTGCTCAACACACATTGTTGAAAATGCTGTTTTTCTTTCTTTCTTCTTTTTTCTCACATAAAAAAAATGACAAGTAAATATGTGACGTATATTTACCAAACATTGAAGCCTGGATAAAGAAATAATGAAAGAAACTTAAAGAAAAGAAATCAATTTTAGCATAGTGACAATTTAGTTCGCAAAATAAGCCAAAGATGCATTTTTTTCCAACTAAAATCTTTAGTATATTCATGGCGGGAAAAACTATTTACCCCACTTATATTATAAATCTTATTTAACCTTTTCCTTACAGGGTGGGATAACATGTATCTCAAGAATACGGGCAAGAATGAATATATATATATATATATATATATATATATATACACTGCTGGCCACTGTAAATCCAACACCCTGAAGGAAACATGCAAATAACATGAAATTTACAACATACATTAGCGGAGGTGAGATATGCAAATGATTAGAATTTCAGCGCAGACGCACATCACGCGCGCCTGTGGCGCCACTTCAAAGCGCTATTTAAGGCTTGAAGATTTCGACGATTTCAAGTTCGGCAATCGTGTTTTTCTTGTGGTTTTTTCAAAAAAAACGATCAATTATGTCTCGTCGAAAACAGCGATCATCTTTTGATCAAGTATCCGAGTTCGACAGAGGAAGGATAGTGGCCTACCGAGATTGTGGATTATCTTTCAGGGAAATCCGTAGTCGTGTTGGACGAAACCAAACAACTGTAATGCGGATATGTGATCGTTGGATGCAGGAGGGTACGACGGATCGGCGTGTTCGATCGCATCCACCTCAGCGCACCACTTCACGTGATGACAGGCAAATTGTGCACATGGCAGTGACGGATCGCTCAGTCACATCAAGAACCATAGCACAGCACATGCAGTCTGTAACGCATCATCCAGTGTCTGCGCGTACCATTCGACGCCGTTTACAGCAGAGTGGTCTGTCCGCAAGACGTCCATTGCTTTGTCTACCCTTGACGCAGAACCACAGACGTCTCCGCCGCCAATGGTGCGATGACAGAAGGATGTGGTCGGCAGAATGGAATGAAATTGTCTTTACTGACGAGTCACGCTTCTGTCTGCAACACCACGATGGTCGCATTCGAGTCTGGAGACACCGTGAAGAGAGGATGCTGAACAGCTGCGTTATGCACCGCCACACTGGTCCTGCACCGGGTATTATGGTATGGGGCGGTATTGGATATCACTCTCGCACACCTCTAGTACGCATTGCCGGTACTTTAAACAGCCAGCGCTACATCTCCGAGGTGTTGGAGCCAGTTGTCCTTCCTTACCTTCAGGGCTTGCCCACAGCCATATTTCAACAGGATAATGCGCGACCACACGTGGCACGCATTGTCCAACGGTTCTTCGTCAATTGCCAGATTGAATTGCTTCCCTGGCCGCCTCGCTCTCCGGATCTTATAAATTTAATCCACCGATAGAAAACATGTGGTCCATGGTTGCTCTACGATTGACCCAGATTCCATCCCCAGCTGCCACAGCAGATCAACTTTGGCAACGTGTGGAAGCTGCTTGGTCTGCTGTACCCCAAGAACTCATCCAAAGTCTCTTTGAATCAATGCCGAGGAGTGTGGCAGCGGTGATCTCCAACAATGGCGGCTACTCTGGCTACTGATTTTGGCAGGAACCACACTTCACAGAAGTCTATAAATTTAATCATTTGATACTTGGTCAACATGTTATCTACAAAATAAATTTTGCTGTGATATCTCTTGTCGTTCTTGGTGTTGCAATTTGGGTGGCCAGCAGTGTATATATATATATATATGTGTGTGTGTGTGTGTGTGTGTGTCCCCCTCCCTCCCTCCATTAATGGCTGTTCTTACAAGGGGGTATGAAATTTCCCGTTCTAAAGAGGGAATCGGTAAAATGGAAAATGGGCCCCGTAAACTATGGTTACTCTTAACATTATAAAAGGGATTTATTATCTCATAACTCCGTATCATTGAACTAAATAGTCCTTTGTAGTGCCAGTTAGAATTATAGCAAACGGGATAACGTTTTAACCCAATAATTATCAGAAGAAGTTCTTTTTTTTCCAAAAGGTAGATTTGCAAAGCAATGTCTTAGGAATAAAGCATTACTGCAGATGAAATTTACAAGTAGCTACCATTGCTCTATTACTCATTAAAAACTTCTATTTTTTTATTGTTTTTATTTTTAATTCGGGGATGTAGAAACGTAGAACCTGTGCCTTAAAGCTATGTATGATTAGAAATAGAATTTTAGTCAGACAGCTGACTACCAACGATCTCCATGAGTTGAAATAGAGGGAAAATCTAAATATTAATCTGATAAATCTCTTAAAGTAGTATTTGCTGAAGAGCCAAATTGGTTGCAGCTTTAAGAGAATTGTGGACGTTAAAACTTATTTATTTTTTACTTTTTATCATATAGATATGAAACTTTGTACATATATACATTTCACCGTAAGTATATAGAATACCTTATAAGAAATTTCCAATATTATTACAATTTTGAGATTTAAAAAAAATTTAAATTTATAAACAAAATTTTAAAATACTCCTTACGACTTAATTTTGGAGATATTTCCTTTATTTTGCGTTTTAATCCCTTAAAACTGTATTACCCACAAATATAGATTGAATAGTTAATTTTTGAGAAATTTTTTTCTGAATTAAATCCTGATTTCCATCAAAATTTTACCTTTTAATAAGTTATAAATCAAATTTAATTACCTTAATGAAGTCGGATTGTAAAATGCATACCCAGTGTTTTTATAAACAGTATAAGGATTCTTCCTGATCACTTTCATGAATTTTGAACAAAAATTAAGTCGCATGAAACATTTAAAAAAAATCTAAAAACCTTTAAAAATCTATTTAGAGAAAAACCGATTTAAAGTTTATTAGTTGGTACCTGTCAAAACATGACGGCTTGATAGTAAATTAATGTATTAATAAACAAATTATACTCATCACATCGTTGCCAAATGTTGAAAATCATAATATCAAGGAGAGAGAAATACACTTTAAAAATTTACTATGGAACCCAATAAAAAGAAAAAATAGTTACACAAGTGAGCGAAATAAACAATTTCTCTCAGGTTTAATTCTATATTTCATAAGCATAATTTTAGGCAGTATCGGCACCGCTGATGAAGAGATGCCGTTTAAAACCTGTTTAATTCATATTTTTTCATGTTTCTTGTTCCTGGGTGCAAGTAGTTTTAGAGCTTATACTGGTTTTTCACTTTCAACTTTGTCTTATATATATATATATATATATATATATATATATATATATACACCTTACAAAATCACAATCAATATTACAATAAAAAAGATTTGCTCATATAAAGGCCCACGGTCCCCTTCAGTAAATTTGCTTCAAGTTATGAGAAGTAGATGCGCAGTACTTCAGAGATTCAGATATAAAATTCTTAAAATAAATATAAAAATGCATGTTTCCGAAAATAAATATTTCTTCATTTATATATGTTTCTTGTAAAATTTTGCTGCTTTTTGAATTTATATGTTCTGCATATCTAAATTTATGCCCAAACATAATCAAATCTTAATTGATATTACCTCGTACCTAAAATTACTTCAGTTTCAAGTGTCTAGACCTCATTTCTTAAAGGCAGTAAGAACAAACAAGTTTCCCCATAGCCTCAGGTCACGAAAAGAAAATGGTTTTTCTATTTTTCGTATCGTATGCATGCACGTCAGATGTTTACTTTTAAATCATTCCTTTTAAATCATCTGAATCGCGAAACATTATGCAAAGTTATAGGGGAAAAATAGCATTTTACAGACAGTAACTTAACCTACGAAAGGAGAGAAAAAATTCTATAGAGAATGCAGTTCGAACATTAGATAAAGATAATTAGCATACCTTAGCAAAAGATTTATGGCAGTCAATGCTCTAACAGAAAGAAGTTTCTGGGAGGAAAAGTTTTATGGTGGTAATAAAGATGCAAACTATCGAAAAAATTTGAGATTCTTTTTCTTAAGTTAAGCCTAATTTTTAAGTAAAGTTGAATTTTATCACAGCTAAACAAAACCGTTTATTTCCTTTAATGCATTTTCTTTGAGGCAATTCGGAGTATAGAGAACAAAAGCATTTTTTATAGAAGATTATGTATACAATTTATCAGTAATGTTTTTTGTTTTTTATAATTTATAATGTTATATGTTTAGAGTTAAAAATTTTAGAAAAATATGAGATGTTATTGTGTAACCAAAATCCTTATTTAGCATTGATAACACAAATGGTTATAAATTTAATACCTTTCGAAATGAACCTAACCTCATATGAAAATAAACTTAGAACTATTGGCTAAAGTTTAGAAATCAATTTTTAGAGTATTAATGTTCCCTCAAACGTTGTTTATACACCACGTGGTTAAATTTGCGTACAAAGTCAATATATCTCCCCCCACATGTGATTTTTAAAAGTTTATATGAATTATGCACTCTAAATGAAAAATATTAATCCTTATGTAAGGAAGTCCCGAAAATAAAGAATTATTTATTGATTGTTTATCTATTAATTTCTAAACTAAAAATATATGACTCATTTACATGTTTAGGCGAGAATTGTCGAAAGTTGCTTTATTTAAATGATATGGAAAACTTTGACCCTACTTTGTTTGTAATGGTTATGGATCTTTGACGTAAATGGTTATGGATCTCTTTGTAGCTTCTTACTCATGTGGACTTTATAAAAAAAATTCATGGTAGTTCATTGTGGATTATCCTCATATCAGAATGTTCGTAAAACGCATTGGTATGTTGATTCCGTTCTTGGACATCTATGGACCTAAACTTCATTAAATGTTGATATACATTTATTAAATTAAGTTCAGATTCAGTCAGTTGAATTAAGTTGTTCTTCAAATTCAGTTGAAGAACAAAGTAGACTTTTCTCAGGATTAATAAAAAGTTTACAAATTTTTTTTATTTAATGTGAGATTCATAACAAAATCTTTATTTCTGGTACCAAAACAAATGATGATGTAAACATATGCCACTTGCCTGCATTAAAAATATTCCATTCCTCTCTTTCTTTTTTTTCCCCCAGAAATTTACAGTAGTCAAATCCCAAACCGACCCCAGCCCGGCGAGCCTCGACGGCACTCCCTCTGTGTCCCCGGACCAGTGCCGATCGGTGACGGCATCCACCTCTGCGGCGACGATCCGCAGTTCCTCCAGCAACGAGGAGAAAGAGAAGGCGGAGGCGCAGTATCTGTCGGCCAACTGCGTTCTCTTCACTTACTACAGCGGGGATATCTCGGCGGTGGTCGACGAACACTTTGCCCGGGCGCTCAGCCAAGCAACCAGCTACACGGCGCCTGAGGCCACCACGGCGAAAGGAGGGCAGTCCAAAGGTATGCTAATTCGATTGTGGTTAGACTGCTGTGATTGAGGAGTACATTAGGGCGGTTTACGGTTTATATTATACATATCGGCGAGCCTTTAGTCATAATCAGCGAACATCTTCATATACTGGGCGTTGATAGATGATAGTGTATCCCTATTAGATAAATAAATACCGGAGAATTGAATTAAAGGAATCGGCCTCATTCATACTCGAACATCATTACTCATTTCCAATAATGCGTCGTGCTTTACTCAAGATGGTGTCCCTTAGTAATATATCTGTAGAGCTCATCAGAATATCTGGTCTGACTTGTAAAAAAAAATGTTGCTAAACGAAATGAGGTTCAAAACTAGAAAGGAACCTAAAATTAAAATGAGGATAACAATGCAAAACTAGTAAATGCAAGAAAAAATAATTTTTGAAGCGTTTTTAACACTTAAGTGTGTTTATAAATTGCATGAACTGAAATAAAACACAGGTCACACCAGTTACTTGATACTTATTCTGCTGCGTTTTGATTCTTAATGCCTGTTCACATAGAATCCGCCATCATCAGCGTTACTCGTGTTGACATATTTTAAACCAATCACAGGCCTTAATAATTTCATGGCTAATCGTTTAGAGGTTTGTAATTGGTTAAATGTAAGTCCATACGAGTAACGCTGACGCTGAAGTATTCTATGTGAACAGGCCCTTAGTATGCTTACCTTACTGAGATGGTTTAGGTTTTCACAAACCATTTGATGCATGATGCTAAACGTATACGTTATCTAGTATACTTGATACACTGAGATGGTTTAGTTTTTCACAAACCATTTGACGCATGGTGCTAAACATATGCGTTCTAGATACACTGAGATGTTTAGTTTTTCACAAATCATTTGACGCATGATGCTAAACGTATACGTTATCTAGTATACTAGATATCATTGAATAATTTCATTTTCATTTAAGAAATCAGATTGGGGCAATCCATGCCATGACTGCAAATAGACGTGAATCCCAGAGTGATTTATGAAAGAAAAAAAAAGCATACTAGAAAAAGTACAAATTTAATTTACTGATAAAATGGTTATCTAAAAAAGTTATTTCACTTTAACACAACTACCGCATCAATACTGATGCTTTCAAATTTAATAAGCAGTTTGGTTTGCATTCCGCCTTAGTAGATAATCTCCGAAAAAATTAAAACTAAAAATCATGCTTTAGGAAAACGATAATACAAGAAGTAGGACATATTCGTACGAGATATACTCATGATAATAAGTTGGCAACCATTGGAGAAAATTTTCAAGAAATAATGATAGCTTTAAGGAGACAGCGATAGTGAACAGAAAATCATAAACCTCCCAGTATATATCTAAATATTTAAGAAATTACTCGAAACTTAAAAACAGTTATAAAATTTGTGTAATAAATCACTAAAAACCACGATGTTATTTAAAGCTACGGAATCTAAAACTATTTCCTTGTTGGATTTGGTATATACTGCGTTTATATGCGAATATTAGATAATTACTCATTGCTTGATGGGATGATTTGTAACTGATATATATCTACCGAATTATATGCTTAAACTGTTTAAAAACCATACGCTTTCTGGTATATACATTTTGGATTCAGACACCTCATTTATGCGGTGCTGTGACTTAGTTTATAGTAAGTAACTGCAATTATGCTTACAGTGGATTTATATTAAATTAAATCTTTTCAAATTCAAATACAATAAATTAAATCATTGTTCTTAACACGTGGTTTTTGCAAATCAACGCAGAAAAACAATCATATTTTAAATGTAGCACTCTAAAAATTTTCAAAAAAACGTAAAAAGTTAATGGCTGTTGTTTCGTATATTCAAGCAAACAGTGCGTTTAGTTACATATTCATGAGATATTTTTTATGTGTGATGGAAAAATTTAGGAAATTTATTCATAAAATAGAATATAGAATCTGACAAAAATATGATGTATAGAATGAGAAGACAAATATATCAATTATTTGAAGAAAATAATTATTTGTACCTCCAAATGTTGATATTGAATAACAATCTCAATTTTCCTATCAAATACTTATATTATTAGATACTTTAATTTATGTATGCAGACTTCATTTTTCAGTCAATTCCTCAAATTAGATGTATCCTTTACTTAACCTATTCAAAAAAAAAATTATCAACGTGCTATTATGTGAGATCTATAATCTTGCCAGTATTTAATTTTTCAGACGTAGCATACCTTTCCGCACAAAGTTTCCCCCCCCCCCCCACTTCAGTACTACTTTTAAACTCTCAAGTTAGTATGAAAATTCGGAAAAGCTCGGACAAGCAGGCTATTCTACAGTATTACCTGGACTGTTAAGGCTGTTATGTACTAACCCTGTTGGATTCGCTCACCTCAGTGTTAACCTATGGAGAAAATATGCCCAAGGATTGCCAACTTGGATTTAAAAATTTTTTTTAAAAATTGCTCTGCGAAATACAGAAAGAAATTTTACACCTTGGGGAATTTTTCTTTTGTTTTTAAAATGCAAATAATATTTTTAAATTGAAATTATTCGGGGGAGAAATCTGGTATAGTGGGTTTTAAACGCTCATAAATTCCTTTAGTGGACGAAATTTATAAAATGAATTCTGTTGCAAAGTGCAGAAAAGTTCAGGATATCTGAAAATACCATTTTGATCGGATTATCAGCATTTATACTGCTGTAAATAGTAGACATATTTTCTCCATAGGTTAATATTGAGGTGAGAGAATCCAGTAGGATTAGTACACAACAGCCATAATAGAAAAATCCTGACCTCTTTTGACAAACATTAGGAATAAAACTGCCGTGACAATGATCATGGTTTCATAGCTTATTTCGAAATGCAATATCATACCTGGCATAGGTATCATTGTACCGTATGCTCCATAGTTGGATTACATTCCAATCGGATCATGGTACCTTGTTGAACCCCAGGCCACTGACTTCTCCATGCTATAAAATGAATCCTGTTGGAAGGTGCAGAAAAGATCAGGCTATCTGAAAACACCATTTTCATTGGATTTATCAGCATTTATGTAGCTGTAAATAGTAGACACGTTTTCTCCATAGGTTAACGTTGAGGTGAACGAATCTAATAGGTTTTAGTACACAACAGCCTTAAACACATCAGAATTACTTCTTGTGAACAGTGCATTAAAAACTTAAATAAAATGTTGTCGGCAGGGCAGTCCAGAGCGTCATGCAGCGACCCAGGAAAGAATCCTATCTGAGATACATTTCCTCCCCTATCACATTAAATTTCGCAAAAACATAGTGGTTTCGCAAAAACATAGATTTGCATAGAGAACGTGCACTAAGACTTATTGGGGGATGAAGCTAGTTGAAAGAGTCGGGCCTGGGCCCTTTGTCCACTTTGCAGTGGCCTTTATAAATAATTCTTACGTCCTTGAATTGTTCAACCGGTCGTGGTAAATAATTGAAAATGTATAGCAGGTTTTTTTCGTGTTCAACACAGCTACTTTACTTATTTATACTGAGATTAGTGTGTTGCTTAATCCTGCACTGGTTGCGTATTTAAAAATTTCAGACATGGTTGCGTGGCGTCCGATAGACGCCACACTATCTCATTAAGGTTTTAGTTATTCTGTTTGTCCAAATAAATATTTATTAATACAGTAAGCTAAAGACATGATTGATGTAAATGACAACCAATCGAATTTTTTTAAATGTAATTTTATATGCACTTTTTACAATAACATAAATTAAAGGAAATGGGAAAAAAATGTATATCTATAAGCAATTTTTGCAAATGAAAACCAATCAAATGGGAAAAAAAATTATAAACAATTTTTATAATTGGTTAAATAAAAAAAGGCAACTTTTTTAAAAATGTATTTCTATTAGCAATTTTTACAGTTGGATAATTAAAAATAAAGAAAAGTATTTCTATTAGCAATTTTTAAAAAATTTCGTGCAACGCCAATCAGGTATGTTGGGTAAGATATCCGTTTATTATAAAATAATGTTTTGTTTGTTAGTTATGCCTCATACATAAACACTTCGAAGGTACTGACATCTGCTAGGCATACAGAGCAATCCATCAATATGCAAAATGTAAACAAAGTTCTATTGGCGTCTGTGAGACATCGCACGACCGGTGCAGGATAAGCAAGTGAATGCTATTTTTAACCTGTTCTGTTAATAACAATATAATTTATTATTTAACATTTGAATTTTAAAATGTATATTGCGCAATTAAATCAATTCGTTATCACCATTTAGTTGTTTTTTTTTTTATCATGTCATGCTATTTCAATCTTCCATTCGGATTCAATTTTGTCTGGCCTGTATTCAATCATCACACGTGTAATTGTCCGTTGCAGTTTGAATTCAACGGCCATAACTTAAAGACTCAAAAAAAATATTAAATCATAAATACCCTAATACTACATCAGCCTCTGAGCGGATGTCAGAGCAATTAGATTGGGTGTATTTTTTTACGGAAGTTTTTCCAGAATAAATACCCATCATTCCGATGACTTGTTATTCTATTCCACTGAGGGGAATATTCCCAAGTTTATAATCGTAACGCTTTGGAATCATCGCAGCGACGCGTCGTAAAGCACGCAATAACACTCCACAGCGAATAGGAGAAAAAAAAACGCATTAATTGATAACACACGTCTCGGTGCTATGCAAAAATCCTCTCCAAGAGAGCGTGCGATTTCAGCACGCAGATCGCGTTGCACAGGAGTCACGTCAGATGGCGCTGACTTCAACTTTCACCATTTTTTTTTCTTATGCCGTTTATCGTTTGTTACTTTCGCTTCTTTTTTTTTCCGAAACTTCTCTCTCTTTTTTTTTTTTATTAGCAAGATAAATCAGCAGAAGGCAAAGAATCCGAACCTGTCAGGCGAAGGCAAATTACTCCCAGAGTTTGCAGGAATTCGCCGCACCATGCTCTTTGGAGATTTTTGCTCGGGAGTGTGTTTCGTATACGTGGTGGTTTTCGGGAAAATTGGGAGAGAGCCGAGGGACGGCGAAATTGTCGAAGGGAAACAAACATTCAAAATGCATTTTTACGTGAGCATTTCGCTTGGTGCGAGTTTGACAGTCTCTACGTGGTTTTGGAAAAGAGAGAGTGAGTTAGAAGTAGATTTTTGAAGAGAGAATGGATGAAAAAAGAATTGAAATCAAAGATGGTGCTAAGTTATTTGACGCACCAGTGATTTCACAGGGGATATAAGACTATTGAAGTAATATGCCTTAGGATAGAAACCAAACAGTGTAAGATAGGTTGGTGAAATCCATTCAACGAACTCGGGTGTTCAAATCTCGAGGCCAGCCCTTACCCAGCTAGCATGGCAGCGAGATAAATTCTATTCTCATCTACCTTTCTTTTTTAAGACCAATGACGTAGCATGTTGGTTGATCAGATTTTATCATTGATTTACTTATTAATTTTTTTCAACAGTACTGAATATTTTATAGTTCTTATAGAAGGAATTATTTATAAGAATAAGGACTGCGTATAAGTCCATTATCGTTCTTTCAAATAGTAGGGAGCCACTATAACGACTGTCTGATTAAGGATTTAACACGGGCCTTCTAACTCCGACCCCTGTTTCCATCCACTGAAACATCCCAGCGATGGGAAGAATTCTTATTTCAGGATGCCTTTGGTCTGCTACACCACGTTAAACAAATTAAAACGGTTTTACTGGAAGTTTGTCAAATATAATGACGCATTAATTTCCCAAGATGTCAGGTCAGTCCCCCACACATCGCGGAAAGTCTTTTTTATAGTTCTTATAGAAGGAATTATTTATAAGAACAAGGACTGCATATAAGTCCATTATCGTTTTTTCCAACGGTAGGGAGCCACTGTAATGACTGTTTGATCAAGTATTTAACACGGGCCTTCTAATTCCGACCCCTGTTTCCATCCACTGAAACATCCCAGCGATGGGAAGAATTCTTATTTCAGGATGCCTTTGCTCTGCTACACCACGTTAAACAAATTAAAACGGTTTTACTGGAAGTTTGTCAAATATAATGACGCATTAACTTCCCAAGAAGTCAGGTCAGTCTCCCAGATTTTATTACCAGTTTGGCATCAAAATTGTGGGCCTTTTGATTGCACGTTGGTTACTATATACTATATCACAGCCAACATAAAACTTAGTTCTGTTTATATGCTTTGTCTATATGATCTCTATGGACGTTTTACAGTGAAAAACCTACCCTGAAACTCTGACAGAATATCTTTAGTATAAAGAAGTGAACTACTACATTTTGCTAGAGTATTTACTAGAAAGAAAACCAGAAATAATTCGGAAACATCTTATCATGTTTCTAACTGCATACTTTTGATATGATGCCTATGTATTTAAAAACTGCCTATTACCGTAAAACTTAAAATGTACAGTGAACAAAATACACATGGTATCAAATACTCACAGGTTAGCCGTTTATATCATGCTACTGTGATTACTCTTTTTAGCTGGGATTTCAAAGAGAAATCCGTCAAATTAGCGCTAAAAAGTGGGTTATGCTTTATAAAAGATACTGTTGTTTAACAATGCGGAGAACTTCTTCACACTTTAATCGCAAGAATAGTCGGTTGCTTTCAATGGGGGTACCGTGTAGGTGAACCAACACCAGTCCCCGGTGCCACTGAAATTTTGACCGAGCATCCCCCCAAGGGACGACATCGAGAGGGGGGGGGGATCGTCAATTCTCCCACCGTCTCTGAACACTTACAGAAGAACTTTCCGGTCTACGGATTTAATGTTCCCCTACCCCAGCTAGACACGGAGGTATTTAAAGGCGTTCGTTGGGATTCGACAATGCACCCCCCTATTCTCTAGCCCGACACGCTACCACTGGGCTACCTCGGGCCCCTTATAAAAGATATTTAAGAAATAGCATTAATATATTAATCGATTAAAAAAAGTTAGATAATAAACCTTAAGAACAGATACACAAAAATGAATTCGTGTTTAATTTAAAATTATTTTTATTTCACAAATACCAATTCACTGCAGAAAGAGAATAAGCAATGGGGGGGGGAGGGGGGCAAAGCTTAAAATCTCTTTCCGCACATGAAGATCTATTAAATTTCAAAACGATAGAAGAGTTAAGATTTTATTTCGTTTAACTCTGTTTTGAAATCCAAATGGCTTTATTTAGGCCTTACCATGAAACATACAAATGTTTTTTTTGTTTGCGTTTAAAATGTAAATAATAGATTAAAAAATGTCAAGATAATTTATCTGGAAATTAAATCTAAGCAATATATTTTGTTTAAAGTATCATAAGTAAAGTTATGTTTAAATTATCCTAAATAAATTTAAACATAAAACATACAGATATGCGTGTTGCAGTATGCATGTGCCTGGGGGAGTGTACATATATGCGTGTGTGTGTGTGTAGGGGTGGGTAAGTTTGGGGTGTGTTAGTGCGACTCGGATTTACGATTCCAAGATGTGTGTGTGTGTGTGTTTGTTTTAGTTTTAATGAATAGTTTGTTCTGTTGGAATTAATAAGTAAATCATAATAATAAGTAAAATTAGAAAAAATAACTACTAAAAATAAAATATTAAAAAATTAAATTAAAATCTTAAGTAAAAATAAAAATAAGATTAAAAAATTACCCTTAGTAATAATAAGGAAAAACTAAATTAATATAGGTTTAATAGTCCTAAAACACAGTATCCATAGTAGATCATTTTCTGTGTTTCTATAATCTCCATGGTTGCAAGTTTTGTGACGTCAGTCATCTTGCGGTTACTTATTCTTAACTTCTACTCTGTCTAGCGCCAGGCTTTGTGTTCTATGGTTAAGTAACTCTTTATTCTACAGTTTTTCATGGATTGTACGGTGTCTGAGTATGTTTATTGTATAGATCATACTTATCTGAAACAATCCATCGGTTTTTAGACAGTATTGACACCGCTGATGGTGAGATATTGTCTTAAACCTCTTTCAATCTTATCTTTTCATGTTTTTGGTTCCTGGCTGTAGTAGCTTTAGTGCTCATACTGGTTTGTCTCTTTCAACTTTATCTTATATATATATATATATATATATATATATATATATATATATATATATATATATATATATATATATATATATATATATATATACAGGACTCGATTTGAGGCGGAACGGCGTTCCAGTATCTTTCTTTAGGAAAAAAAATTACGATAGTTAAAAACATTTATTTAATCACATAATTATTCTATTGTTGGCCCACTCACTAACACATTAAAAAATGCATTCAAAATCACATTAATATATATATTAATTACTTATTTACTTGCACACACACACACACATATACATATATATATATTATATATATATATATATATATATATATATATATATATATATATATATATATATAACGGAGGTATATATATAAATATATTTACATATAAATTGTTTTCATTAGCGTTTACAAGACCATACAAGATAAAATTTATCACCATAACAATCATCATCATCATCACTGGTACGACAATCCAGTGTGATTCCTGACCTTCTCAAGGAATTTATTTTCATTTTGCCCTGTTTCCAGCAATAGTTTTCCCAAATCGTACAATTTGAAAGTTGAAAGTGCTTGTCGATAGAATCAGACCATCTTTCTTTTGGTCGATTGGATCGATTGCCAGTTGGCTTAGCCATATAAATTTTCCTCAGGCTATCGCGCGTAAGATGATCTGCCCATTTCATTCTTTGTATTTTAATAAATTTAATAATGCCAAGGTTCTTTATTAAGACGTTTTGATTCGTGGTTTAATCTTCTTGTCCAAAATCCATTTTCCAGGACCCCACCAAAAATACTTAGTAGAATTTTTTTTTCGAATACACCCAAAGTGTATACCTAATATCTAAAGGTCGTAGTCCAAACGTAAGGACAGGTCTTATTAGCACTTTGTTATTTGATCATAATTTAGTATTAAGTTTTATGAGACTTGACTTCAGAAATATACACGATACATAAAATCAGCAATTAGCTGCTATGAGTCTTCTTTGAATTTCTGCCATATCTTTTCGGGTTTTAATCTAGGAACCCAAGTAGATAAACCTATGACCATAAACTAGATGCTAAGCTTATTTTTTGTGAAATAAAATGAGAATTTTGTTTTACCTGGTTGTAATGTTTCTGATCTGTAGTCTGATACTAGACAAAAGACGATGCGAAGTAGTATTTGGTCGTGAGTCCATTTTGGATAATTTTCAGTTAATGCCGTTAATGCCAGTTAATTCCAGTCAATTTCCGTAAAACTGAGGTTTTTCTGTCAAGTAATTCAAATATGACGCGCTTTCAGGCGGAAGAATTGCCTCGGAATGCATGCCTTCCTCCCTTTCTAGGCGTCTGTGACACGGCGTATACCATGCCTCGGCTTCAAGATACTTTCTTCAAAATTTTCCAGTACACCCTGATTGTCCCTTATTCGGAGATCAGATATCTTGAATGCTAATAAATCGAAAAGTTTCTGAGCACCGACGTGGCGTTCCACTTGAAGAAGTCCACAAAAGACCTCGTTTAAATTCGTTCTCTATAACCTCTTCAGCGGTGCCAGTTTGTTTTCATACGCATACATTTGCCAGGAACGCCAAATGTATGCGTACATTTTTCATGGTTTTATTTTTTAAATTATTCTCTACTTTACGAAATAAATATAGTGTGGGAAAATTGTAAAAAGGCTTCAAATAGAGCCGCAAGTGAAATGTGGCGGTTTTGTCTTTCTTTAAAACACAAAATCAAGCTGTTGAAAATACTTGCCAAACGGTGTGAAGGAGACGCGCTTCAAAGAGAAGTATAAACAACCTCCGATTGTTCACACTGGCAGTTAACGTCTTAACATCGCAGTTCTCAGACGGTTCAGTATGCGCAAACTTTCTTTCATGTCCCAAATTATACAATGTATTGAATGAATAATCCCCTTGATAGTGTATAAAGCTATCACATGAAACACTAATTGATATTTTGTTCCAACTCGGGTGCCATTCTCTAGATATTGCGTCATGTATATGGAAATATTTTGAAATCCGAAATGAGCTTTTGTTCTCTGGAATTTTGTATTAGGGATAATCTGTTGTAGTCTCCTGTTTCATTTTTCAGCAGTCCGTATGATGCATTTTAGACTCAGAAGTTCTTCCAATGGTCCATAAAAAGTTTGTGTAAACTAGTTTTACAGGAAGTTATTTCTCGGAGGGTTCATTAGGGAGAAATTCCTATTACTTATTTAATACTTCTTAAAACTAACATGGAGTTTTTAATACGCAATTATGGATATACTGTTTTCTGTTATATTGCAAATAAGGTTGTTTATACATTGGGCAAACATTTATTGATTGTCTGTATGGAAGTCTCAGGTTGACACCTTAATATACCTCTTGTTGACTCGTTCAAAGTGCACTAACTTTGTTTCATCCACTAAAATCCTTTTAAATATCTATATATTTAAGTTGCTAAGCCGACTTTTTGGGCAGTCCGTGAGAAAAAACTGCTGCATCAATTTACTTCATTTTGGTCTTAAACGAAAGATTGTAATCTGTAGATTTGTCAAATTTGGTTTTTGTAACCGCAATTTCTATTAATTAGAGATAATTTACAGTTTAAAAAATTGCTTTCTGCGCATGCTCAGTGGCATGTTTAAATCTGGCTTTAGAAACTCACTGTTTCTCATGCTCAGTGACATGTTTTAATGATAAACACGTTTAATTCGCGGAATCTCTCTAGATCTCTCTCTGCCATTTTTATTTTTATGATAATTATGTTTGTGAAACGTAAGATTAAACCTGATGGAAATTATTTATTTTGCGCTATTTAATCAGCAATAATTTACAATTACGAAAATTGCTTTCCGTTCATGCTCAGTGACATTTTTAAATCTGGTTTTAGATACTCACTAAGCACTAGGCAGCTTAAACACATTAATTTGTTTCTGCGCATTATTACGATTTTCAACATTTGGCAATGATGTGTTGAGTATAATTTGTGTATTAGTATATTTATTTACTATCTAGCCGTCATGTTTTGACGGGTACCAACTAGTTTTAAATAAAGTACCTTCAGGCAAAAATGCATCAAACACGCCCTCATGAGAAGGGCCACTAATGCAAATATATATTCCTCCAGCGTACCTAGCAGATTTGGATCTAGGTTTCGCCCATTTTATGAACTAATCAGCAAGACACAGCCATGTAGAGAAATTTTGCATATGGAATTCTTCTCCCTACAGTTTGCTTATTAGCTATGCCTAGGGATACGTAAATTTCACATAAAAAATATCGAAATTTCGCAACAAAAAAAGTACAATATATAAAATTTCGCATTTATTCGCAAAAAAATATAAATTCAAAATTTTCGCATTTATCAAAAAAAATTTACAATTTTACTTACTTGGATAGGTAAGTATCAAAATTCTTAGTTAAAAGCTAACATTGTAGTTGCCTCCACATTATGTACCTTAAGTCTTTGCCTTTTGTCATTTAGTTACTATGTTGTACATGCTAAAATATCTCAGCATCTACTCTGTTCAGGCTTTGTATAGCTGCATATGCAAAGTTAAGGTAGCAGCATTTCGTTGCAATTAAAATCTGTATAACATCAACAGGAGTCTCTTGGTTGACTACTGTAAGTAGCTGAAATACCCTTGACTCTGGTGCTCAAGAAACGCTCTAAATCTACTAAATTGTTCCACAAAACTTGATGGTTGATTTTTACAGTTATATTTTTAGGTTCGACTCCGGTACGGGTTCAGGGTGAAATTCGGAGCAAATCCGAGAGTGAGATTTCTCAGTTAAAGACAGCGGATGGTCTTAGTTAAGCAATTATGTTAATTAACTATTACTACATTATTACCTAATTTTGCTTATAAGGCCGTTTATCACAGAGTTTTCGCCGAAAAGTAGTGAAAAAATAATTTTCGCATTTATTCGCTCATATCGGCAAATTTCGCATTTATTCGCATCTATTTCGTAAATATGAAAATTACGTATCCTTAGTTATGCCTTGAGGAATGAATAGCGAGGTGAAACGTGGGTCCAAAGCTGCTGGATACGTGAATATATTTTCCTTCGGTGAAACTATGTTCAGATGTACTAGGCACTAAACAATTTGTGCGCATAGTCTGAAGATATTATGTAAACCATATTTAAAAATATGAAAATTAAATTGACTTAGTGTTTAGACTTTTTAGCTTTTATATGACCCATATTCATAAACATCTAAAAATGTATATTCAGATGTCCGAAATTTAGTCTGGTTCGAATAAAGGATTCTCATTCTCATGCCGTAGTGTGGTTGGGTAGTTTAAGTAACACAGTGGTATAAATAATACAGTTATCTAAAATGACTGTGGCATGTGATTTCTATTAGCAATAACTCGAGTGATTTCTATTAGCAATAATCATGTGATTATTGCTAACGTGATTATAACTCATGTGATTATAACTCATGTGATTATATTCATGTGATTATAACTCATGTGATTTCTATTAGCAATAATCATGTGATTTCTATTAGCAATAACTCGAGCCTTTTTATATTGCAAATCACAAACCTACGTGACATATCCTACTTCTTCCATGAGATTTTAAACTCTATTCTTGAAATAAAACCCCTATATTTTAAACTGACATAGAGCATGCCTGAAAAGTCTAAAATTAGCAAGTGTGGGACAATTAGCACATTATTACGTGCTGTTTTCCGAATTCTTTGTAGTTAGAATGTATATTTATTGCTCATAAAAGCATGTTTTCATTGTTCTTTTTTATTCCAATTGTTTGAACGTTTGGGGGCTGATTGTGTGTTGAAGTATATTTCTATTGTACTTCAGGCGCGTTATAAATAGCGCGATGTCCATATATTTTAATTCAACTACAATTCTTAGAATTTCAGGTGTTACAACCTATAAATAAATTGTGCAGAAATAGTCTACAAGCCCTCATATTATTTATACCAAATGTTACGCATGCAACGACCTTGTAAAGAATTATATATTGGAAAGTGTTTGTGTACCTTTTTAAGTTCTGTACCAAGGGAATGCAGTGAAATATTATATTGTTTGCCATAACTGGAGTTTCTTAATATCTACTATAAAAATGCTGATATTAAAAAAAAGTTTTAGAAGGTGTTTCTATTGTGGATATTTAAAAGCTGTGCATTCATCTTATGGTAAACAGTATTTAATTTCACTGCATTCACTTAGTAAAGAGATTAAAAAGGTGAGCAAACACAAGTTTAATTTCCCACAAATTTCATTCAAGTCGCTGTTTACTATAGCCTTAAATGAGCTTTCAATAATAGTCTTGTGATAAAGTTCAGGAAAAGGAGGAAATTCCTCAAATAACTTTAAGGTATTTTCAGAAACTCTCAAGACACCAGGCTACACCATATCGTACACCCCTCTTTTAACGAAGCATGAAAATCCCTGGCAGGAACGCGTTAGCATCAATTGATTTCAAAGCTATGCTTTGCGGACACATCCAGATTCGGTATTAAACGCAACTCAAACAGCTCACGGCTTAAAACTAGAGCCCTAATATAGACAATAATTGAAACTGCGAGATACAAATGAAACTCCCACCCACGCTGAAAAAAATTGCTCCATTGCTAACCAAACAAAAAAGAGAAGAAAAATCACGCTTCGTGTGACAATGACTGCCTTAGCCAAAACGCTTGGTCAATCGCTGTTGCTACTATTCTGTATAGTGCGGTATAATATTGATAGGCAGGGAATTTCGTGTGTGTGCATAGGTGTAGCGTCGGGGGAGCACGCCCCCCCCCCCAACTTAACTTGGAACGAAATTAAAACGTTAATAGAAGTTCAGTTAAAATGGGAAAATTGTAGAAAACTGTAAAGAAAGTTGTTTTTTTTTCCACTTTTTCAAACTGTAAAATTGAAGATTCCGATTATGTATTTAGCCTTAACATATTTTTTAACAATGATGTGATCCATAACAAAAATTCGATGCTACATTTTTTTTCTCATTTTAATTATAGTATATTTTGAACTTTTGAATATTACTCAAACATCAATTCTATTGTTATTCAATTTGAAAAAATCATATTTCATATTTTAAGGACCGTCTGGCAGTCAAAGCACTGAGGGCGGCCCTAACTGAATTCAATTCGCCCCCCCCCCCAAAAAAAAAATAAAAATAAATAAAAGTTAGAAGCACGCTACGCCTATGTGTGTGTGTGTGTGGGGGGGGGGGGGTTAACGTTCCTGGTGCTGACGACTGTCACACCCCAGTCGGTGTACATATGAATACAAGGAAATAGACACATAAATCACACAATAAAAGAAGAATTTTCATTAACAAACGATCACACCAAAGCTCCCCTTTCTAGACGGGGGCTCCTTTTGCAGACGGAACACTTACGAGTTCCCCGGAATACAACCAAGTCTTACGCGGGAATCGAACCCGCGCCCCCAGAGTGCAGGCTGATGGCTTAACCACTTAGCCACTGGGCGACAGGGAATTTCGTAAAAAGCACTGATGCAGTCTATGTTGCAAAAGCAAATGGGTATAAGATGATAGAATAGTAGTGTGCTTTAGTTGACGATGATATGGCAGATTTCTGTGTGGAAATGCGGAAAGAATTTATAAGATTTGAGAAATTTTCTCCTCTGAGGAAGTTTTGCATGAAGAGACAAACCACAAGTGGGAAGAAGAAATGGAGAGTAATCAGCCTTTCCAATTAAACTTGAGTTTTCAAGGAGTCAAATCATTTGATAGTAGTGTTTATTCACGAGGTTAACGTAACGAAACCATGATATTTAGACTAAAGAGGGCAAAAATATATTCAGTCTTCAATTAAATAATTACTTAAATCTAGCTATTATGGTATTTTCACACATTAAGGACCGCAGGCATGGATTAATGTCTCGGTATAACCAACACTTGTAGACCGGAGACATAAATTAATGTCCAATCGTTTCGTTAAAGCACGCGCTCTTAATTCGTCAACGCAGGCGAATTTTTTCTCACGATATAAAATCTTTTTATATGAGTTTGTTTATATTTCATCCGAATAGTAATTTTATACGAATAATAATTTTTAATACGATTTTCAAAAGACAACAACATCAAACATGAACATATTGTACAATATATCGGCAAAATACGTATTTTCAACAAGTTTTCACTAAATAAATGTTAAAAATTTTTTTATTCAATATTTCGGCAAAGCCCGCATTTTCCAAAAAAATAAGAACTTTACATTACAATATACGTCGGGAACAACGATAAGATCTGTATAAAACGCTCTGGTCCTACTCAATTAACGCCGGTAAGGCCTATATTACGGTATCAAAGTTCTTTGACAAAGATCTTTTATTAAAAGAAGTTTGACGAGAAATATGACAGTATAATACCTCAACTTTGATAAAAGATACCTTTTACAAAAGATCTTTTATAAAAGTTGGGCTCTTCGTCAAAGTTTTATAAAAGATTTCGGTGCTCGGATGTTATAAACAACATTTCGAGCAGTGGCATGTTAAAAAAATACAAGGAAGCTGAAATTTTGCATGGTGGCTCCCCTTAAGCCTTAGATGCCCACTAAAAAATCTTTTTGAAAAATACGAATTTCAAGAGGGTTAAAAGGGGCTTAAGCCCCCTCTAAAAAAACCTATTGTATCTCTTGAACCATAGGACCTAGAAAGCTGAAATTTTGAACGGTGTTCCCCTTAACCCCCGGTGCACACCAATAAATCTATTTTTAAAAGCTCCAATTTTAAGGGTTTTAGTTCCCTCCCCCACAAAAAAAACTCACTGTATCTCTGGCACCATAGGAACTAGGAAGCTAAAATTTTGTTTGGTGGTTCCCCTTAAGCCCTAGGTGCACACCAATAAATATATTTTAAGAGCTCGAATTTTAAGGGGTTTAGCCCCATAAAAAAATAACTTTATAAAAGATCTTTGTTAAAGAATTTTGATAGTGTAATATAGGCCTAACACCGGTTAGATCTGGATAAAGCGGTCGATCCTCATTGTGTTAGTTTAAATTGAAAAATTTACATAAAATTTAAATAAATTTAAAATTTAGCAATTTTTTAAAACATTTTCAAGTGTAAAATTTTTTTTTACATTTTTTTTTTTTTACTTTTCTGGTTTTAGTGTGTAAAGAAGCTTATAATACAAATTTGATAAAAAATATTGTGTGTCTAACACACATAGTTTGGGAGTAATAATTCACATATTTGAGAAAACTGAAGTTAAAGTTGGAATAACATGGCTATGGCAACAGAGTGAGCTTTACATAAACTCTCATAACTCGAGAAATAATGCAAATTTTTTTATGCGGTTTTTTGTTCAGAAATGTCCCAAAAATCAGAATATAGCAAAAACGAAAAATCGATTTTTTGAAGTTTTAAAGGTTGTGAGCCCCCTTAAAATGATATGTCCAAAATTGAGGAAGGAATATTTTTCTGGCTTTTATGTAATTAAAGAATTTTCTAAACTGCATAAATCATACAAAAAATGGTTAATTTTTCACGCATTCAGGAGAATAAAGAGATACGCGACTTTCTTCTATTATCTTTACATCTTACATTTTTTTTTTCGGGGAGGGGGGGTTAGGAGAAAGTGCTATTAGGATTGAAATACTGCCACATGCAAACTTAATGGCTGTAAAATTAGACTTTTCACGAAACATTAAAAGATAAATTTTAGTCTTAACTCTATACCTATTTTAACCAGTATTGAAACCATTTGAATTGAATGCATTTAGGGCCCCATCTCAGCTCATAGACTGCCGGACGGTCCTTAAAATATGAAATATTATGATTTTTAGAAATTGAATAACAATAAAATTGATGTTTGAGTAGTATTCAAAAGTTATACAATGAGAAAAATAAATAATATAAATAAAATGAGAAAAAAATATAGGATCGAATTTTTGATATGGATCATATCATTATTAAAAACTATGTTAAGGCTGAAGACATAATCGGAATCTTCAGTTTCACAATTTCAAAAAGCGGGAAAAAACCAACTTTCTTAAAAGTTTCTACAATTTTCAGATTTCAACTAAACTTCTAATAACGTTTTAATTTATTTCAAGTTAAGTTGGGCGGAAGCAGATGTCCCCCGTGCCCCCTTCTACCCTACGCCTTTGTATATATATACTATATGTGTGTGTGTGTGTGTCTGTGTCTGTGTCTGTCTGTGTCTGTGTCTGTGTCTGTGTCTGTGTTTTCAGTATAACGTTGGATGGTAGCTGAAATGGCTAGAGCGCTGGCATTCGATGCAGAGCCTGTGGTTTCGAGTTCCACTCTTGCCATGGATGTTTGTAGCAGTTCGGTAGCGGCTTTAAATTAAAGGTTGGGGTCAAATTAACTCTTGTGTAGCGAAAGTTGACCTTAGAGCTCTTAAACAAACAACCTTTTCATTATAACATCATTTACTCCTCCTTTTTTTTTGGAAACGGATGACCACACATGTTGTATAAAGCAGAATGTTTATTTCACGGTTAAATTTTAGTAACGAAACAGACAGCGTTTTGTCTGCATTCAGATGAACGCAGTTGAGTTTCAAACCTTAATGCAAATTTCTTTCTTGAAGTGGATTTTGTTTGACGTAATAATTTGGCACGAGGTCGCTCATCTTAGATAACGTTGGTGCAATTTTCTCTAAATTAAACTTTAACCCTTTCCTTACGAGGTGGGATAGCATGTACCCCAAGAATGCGGCCCAAGAATGAACGAACGAACACACACACACACACACACACACACGCATATATATATATATATATATATATATATATATATATATATATATATATATATATATATATATATATATATATATATATATATATATATACTATATAATAGGCCAGGCCCACTCACTAACAACAGAGTAATATTTGATTAAATAAATGTTTTAACTATCGTAATTTGTTTTCCTGGAGAGAGAGGCACCGGAACGCCGTTTCGGCGCGTTCTGCCTCAAATCGATCCCTGTATATATATATATATATAACTTCCTTAATGGCCGTTCTGACAAAAGGGGGTATGAAATTTCCCGTTCTAAAGAGTGAATCGGAAAAACGGGCCCCGTAAGCTAAAAGTTAATGCTATCGTTTCTTACGTATCCTTATTATTTTGTTGAACGTTATTATAGCTCTTCAAAGGATCATCAAAGGCCGTGTTTTCCTGAAAAATCCTAAATTGAAGCTATCTTAATAATAAGCAGAGCCTTTATTTCCCCTTTTAATCCTTTCATCGCAGCTTGCTGCGCATTCAGTATCAATATGCCCCATCTATTTTCGCACTTCTCAACAGCCCATTAAAAGCTGTATCCTTACAGGAGGCACCCGTCCAAAGATAGGGCATCAGGAAGCTACAGGAAGCGTATCCTGTGACACTCTAGTACATGTCACTCACATCTCAAAACGGTGCGTCCCCTCTCGGAGCTCATTATCTCCAAGAAGTATACAATGATGAGTGAGAAGCAGTTAATGAGCTATAGGGTGAGAAAAAAAGAAGTTTGTTCTGGCGTACTTTTTTCTTCTTTTTTGTGGAAGATGGGGGTTTGTCTTACGTTCTCCCAGGGGCTCGAGTTTGTTGAGTTTTTAACTGAAACCGATGCTCGAGATGTATCTCAGATGTGAAGTGTCTTTTCTAATAGTCTGCTTAGACCGTGAGAAAGTTTGAGAAACGATTAGGGGAAATATTGCTTTCACAGCAGTTTTGCTTCCACGCCGTGTGCGAGAGGCATTTAAAAAGCAGTTTACTGCAAATAGAGATTGGCGGTCGGAATACAACTAAATATGTTAGCCCAGATATAGGACTTCCTGAAAGGATTTTACATTTAGAAAAATATGTCATATATTTTCAACACATAAAATAAATAAATAAATAAATGTATGAAAAATTTGTAATTATGGGAAATTTAAAACATATTTTTAATTAAATAATTGTCTATAATATAAATTTACTTCAAACTCTCCGCAAACCTTCCTTTTTTGGGGGGGCGACCCCTATGTGAAAGGTATTTAAAAAGCAGTTTACTGCAAATAGATATTTGTCAGTCTGAATACAACTAAATATGTTAGCCCAGATATAGGACTTTCTGATAATATCCGAAAGTGATTAAACCCCTCCGTCTACAGTTTCCGTGGTATAAACCACCATTTTTAGGAAATGCGAGCATTTCATGCGGAAGCACTTAATTCCCAATTATTCGTGAGTGCATAATCCATGCATTCCTTCCACCAACCTTCCACCCCCACAAAAAAAAAGAAGTAAAAATATAATATCTAAAAGAATGTTAACATTACTTATAAACAAAAAATGGATATTTTACAGATATCTTTTAGCTGAAAAAATAATTTTACTGTTAATTTTATTATAATTTTTACTGAACCTTAATTAAGACACTGTATATCTAGTCGATACCTCACAGTCTTGGGGCTAAGGGTGTGGAATAGTTTTAAAATTTCAGTATGAACAATTGAATAAGTCCCAAACGCCCACACAAATAAAGGCAACGTGGCACTCGTTTAACACTCCATTTAATACTAGTGCAAAATCAGTGAAAAACAGTAAAATAATTAAAGTTACAATTACATGCAGTGAAGAGCAACGCACAAAAGCACCATGTTTTATAAACTTTTATAATTTTATTAAAGCCGCGTTAGGCTGGAAAATTTTTATCTTTAAAATATAGGCAAGAAACCTGTGAATAATCAAATTCCTAACCCTTGACAGTCAAGGATAATTCATAAATAACCTCCAAACAGTTAATTTTGAAGTGTATGGGGACGTTTTTGTATTTTCCGTTTTGTTCAATAATTTACAGGGATAATCGGGAGTGCTTTGTAAACCAATAAAGATAATCCAGAAAGTGTGGTAACTATTTCTTGAAAGTTTGAGATATACTATAAAAGCCATTAAAATTTTTTTGATTTCTATATAATGTATGGATATGAAAAATCTTTTCGTCTATTTCTTTGAATTTTCGTATTTATTTTGTACTTATTTGATTAAAGAAATAAGTACTGAAGTATTCTTTGGACTTAAAGAGTTCTTTTTGCATTCAGTAATCTTTCATTTTTATTCTTTTATGTTATTAATGCCGGAGGTGTAATACTGTATTTTGATGCACAATTTTTAATGTTTATCCCGACTACTTGAAAATGCACTCGAGCAACGATAAAAACAATTCAATGCATTATTATAGTAATCTGTGCTGTCCACCAGTAATCAGTGATTTTGACATCTGGCATTTATAGAAGTAAAATTCTCTGTATTTTTACGGTTTTATAATTCAGTTAGCGGTAAATTAACAAACAATATATTTTATGTACGGTCAAAGCACTTGACAACTCCTGAATAGGGCTCGGCCATCTTTACATACTTTCCTAAACATACAACAACACTAATAAAGCTTCAATAATAATTTTTCCATTTTGGTGATGGAAAAACATTAGGTATAACTCTACACCCATTTAAATCTTCAAACACCAAAGAATATTTACTTCAAGACAATCAGATTTTAAAAACTGAAAAAGCACATTAAAAATACAAGTCAAATGCTATATATTTTTAGTTAAATAATTAAAAAAAATTAGTTGCATATTTTTGCTAGCATTATTATACACCAACCCTGAAAATTTTAAAGCAATATCTGTCGTATTTTCTTTTATTCAGTGTGCTCAAGTATGGATTTTTTTTTCGAACACAGAGGCAATTGTCGCTAGACATTCGCCTGTATGTACACCGCGAGACTGCTGGCCATTCATTTAAGGGGTCACCGTATAGGCGGCCAGCACTGCCCCCTACAAGCCGGTTCCGTAATTTAGAACCGAGTCAAGTGACGAGACCGGAGCACTTGACCCCGCACCTCCAGAGGTAAATTTGAGACGCTGGAGGACAGTGCAGCCACGACAGATTTTTCGTGCACCAGCCGCCATTAGTGTACACGGTGGTGGATTTGTCAGTGACGGACATCGAACCAGTGACGTTCAGATCACTGGCTCGCTGCCTTTGCCGACTGGGCCAATGTGCCTTTAGTATGAAATTCATCATTACGTATAAAATGCTTTTAAAGTTCCCACACTGGTAATGTTTACATCAAAACTCCTTTCATGTCATAGTTTTTGATTGTTATAATTGGAATGTTTTAACACTTTTTTTTAAATGATTCAGAAATGTTCAAACATTCTAAAAATGCAAAAAAATAAACTTCAATTTTTTAAAACATTTTTTTGATGACCCCCCCCCCCCCCTTAATCAGGAAAATTTTTAAATTTATATTTTACTTACAAAACAAATTGAAAAGTTCAGTGAATGGCTATATTCAGAGCAAATTTTATTCAAAATATAAACAATACTGAGAAGCATAACAGATTTCTTAGAATGTTAGATGAATACTGAAATGGCTGCACTTTAACGGAATAGATATTTTTAGTGGTAACAACGATACCTGACACGATTCATTCGACACTTTCAATCACGATTCATTTGTTTCGAATAAACTGAAAAAAAAAGCTGTGGTTCTGCATTGAGCAGTATAGTCAAAACGTGAAAATGTCTGAAAGAAAGTTCATAAAAATGTAAAAATTGTATGTGGGGAAAGTTTGTGAATCCCTCCTTCCCTCACGTACACATACACATACACACACATAAACACATACTTTTTCTCTGACATCAGACCTTGCGATATTCCTGTGGTTAGAAATCTACTGCTGACGGGATAAAGAGAAAATTAACTGAGCTTATAGTTCTATGGCAGTAACAAATTACTGTCGTCTCTAGGCGTTAAACAACAAGAACGAACAGTCCCACACCGCAATCGCTTAACACCTATTTAACGTAGTTTGCAGAGATACTCTTAAACATAACATTTAAAACACGAAAAAAGGTTATATAAATTCCAAATTTTTATCAGTCGGCTAAAAGTTTCATTGCATGGATGTTGCTTTTCCAAAATGTGGTTATTAAATTAATCTGCGTGTAAATATCAAGGTTGTACAAAAAATTAATGGAAAATCGTCACAAGACGATTCTGTACGAATATGTATTTTTATATCAATAACATCAACTTTATAAGTCAGATACTTTTCTGTTGGTTTTGTGCCTTTAAGTTAACGATGATACAATATACACGCTAGAAACAATATATACGCTGCAATATTAGAAAGGTTATACGAACAGAACATGCTTTGATAGAGCTGTAATAAATCTCCTTGAAAGTTGCTGTTCAGAATAAATTACAGTACTAGTAGGGAGGTAGGGAGTAAAAATTGACTATTTTGCGAAAACACGACATCCGTTGCCAATCGCTATGCAACAAATAGCTTTGCTTATTTTTTTCATCTTCGGCATGAAAAAAAAGAGCCTACAGCGTGACATAGTAGAGATACACCAGTTCATGGAAGACGAGGTTCTGTCTCTTCTTTCTGACGATGACAACTTTTCATTTGTCAAAAACGCGTTGTAGTGGCAGCCCGAGTTATAAACTCTAAAATAGAAACAATACCCATCCTGTACAATAGCCAAGGCGCTCGTTGTATATCAGCTATTATTAGAAAAATAGCATCAGGTTCGTCGAAAAGATGATACCCTAAGAGCTTCCCATTCGTGGTAGCGCATTTCCTCCCTCTTTGTTTGCTTAACAAAATATGACAAATCTAGCAAAAAGAAAAAAAAAATCTCGCAATATTTCATTTCGCTGTGACTTCCTTAATTGTTCTGGCAATATTTCTTAAAAGTGGTTGAAATTGCTACTTTTCAATCTCATGCTCTACTATATAAACGCAGAACCACGCAAGGAAGAGTAGACGTTTAATAGCTAGAACACAGGGCATGTGAAATGGTTTGTCTCCAGTGTATTCGGTACCTCCGACAATATAATGGGCCCAAAATAAGGGATTATATATATATATATATATATATATATATATATATATATATATAAACAAACGATACAATGTGTAATTTTAAATTAACAAATCGCATATATATATATATATATATATATATATATATATATATATATATATATATATATATATATATATATATATATATATATATATATACACTAGCTGAAAACCCGCACTTCGCTACGGAGTACATTCAAATTGAATACAACGGTCAATGTATGCAATTAATGCCAATTAAATATGTAATAAATACGACAATCAATGTATACAATTGATGTAAAAAATATATATATATATATATATATATATATATATAATATTAAAAAATCGTAAGGGATATTTTTATAGACAAAATAATATAGAAGAAAATATTCAAATTAAATCTAGTATAACATACTAAAGAATATAGTACAGTTAATATACTACAGTTTGAGGATCATATCTTTTACTGTATTTTAATATTTTTTGGATAATGTCCAATTGTCTGGCACATTAGCAGGAAAATTTTTTTTGTCTATTTAGTTGTTATGCACGTGACGATAAATTTATTTAAAGTTCCAGAAAAAGAAATCACGTGATCAGCATTTAATAAATTAAATTATAAAAATTAATCTTTAAAGATTCACCAAAAATCAGAAAAGGGAGATAAAGATTCGAAAAAGATTTCATTTTAAAGGAATTTTTATGATCTTTCTCGTGATATAAATTTTATAAATTTCAAATTATTATTTTAAATACAAACTTAAAAAAAGTTACAAAAACAGCTTAAAAATTCAATTTTAAAAAAATCTAAAAAGAATTGTTCAAAAATCTTTCTTAGTGCACCCCTACACTATAAGAAGAATCGCCATGCAAAATTTCAGCCCTTTAGGTCCAGCGGTATGGTCTGTGCGTTGTCAGTCAGTTACGGAACTGTTATATATATATATATATATATATATATATATATATATATATATGGTTCTAGGCTGCTATTTCATATACTGGAGCAGTGATGCGCAATCTTTATTCGACCTCAACCCACTTTCTTTAAATAAAAAATCACTTGACCTCAATGGAATTTTTTTTTTTTTTGGGAAGTACCAAAAATCTTTTTAATTTGGAAAATGTTAACAAAATAATAGTTCTTCTATTGTTTTGCAAATATTATAATAGAGAAATAAGCAAATTTTGACAAATTTTTAAAAAATCAATGAATTGTATATTTTGGGTAAATATTTACTTTGCATAATAAAAAAATGCACAGTAAAAAAAATGTCTCGCTTATCTTCTTCACTTATTTTTGTCAAATTCCATGTAACCTAAATTTCATATTTTAATATAAATATGTATTTGCTTTTCATTACGGTAAAAATTAAGAAAAATTGAAATTGCAAAAGAGCATGGTATCAAAATTATAAATTTTAGATTAAAATATTGAGAATTATAAACTTTATTTATTTACATAAAACTAAACTATTTCGTTTTTGTCATTAAATGTTTGTTAAAGTTCAGATTTAGATTCGATTACTGGGGCGAAAGAATTTTTCGATCCATTTAGAAACAGTGTCATGTCATATATTTTCAACACAAGAAAAAAAAAGTATGAAAAATTTGCAATTATGAGAAATTTAAAGCATATTTTTAATTAAATAATTGTATATGATATAAATTTACTTCGAATTATCTGCGAACCCTCCAATTTTTTGGGACTCCCAGTTTGCGCACCAGTGCACTAGAGCATTGGTTCTTAACCTTTTTTTTGCGTCGTGGACCCCTTTGACAATCTGGTAAAAGCTATGGACCACTCCATCTGATAATAAATACTCATATAAACGAATCTTTCCAAACAAAACATCAGGAAATGCAATAAAGCAACAAATAGTTTTAAAAATTCTAATTATATTATATTACATTCCTACTCTAGAATGGAAAGGATATGCATAAAATTAAAAACCAAGGATTACAGAAGGCGCCGAAAAGAAAATTCGTGATTTAAAAATGTCCCGTCAACTGGGGTAACTTTGGCCCAACAAACGAATAAAAGTTGTATGTGCTCTATCTAGACAAAGGAGAGTGATTATCACTTATTTATTGCAAGACTAGTTGGCAAAGGCATAGAGCCAGTGACTTGCATGTTACTGGTTCGATACCCGTCGCCGACAAAACCACCCAACATGTACACTTATGGCGGCTGGTGCACGGGAAAAATCTGTCGTAGCTGCAACGCCCTCCAAGTTCCCAAAATTACCTCTGGAAGTGCTGGGTCAAGTTGTCCGGTCTCGTCAATTAACTCGGTTCAGAATTCACGGACCAAGTATAGAAGTTCAACCTGTCTTGAGGCAATGGCACCCCTCTTCTATGGATAGTGATTTGCACTCTCCGTAGACACAACAACAAATAAATAAACAAACAAATATAATAGGTATAATAAGTATATAGGTATATAGGTATATTAAAATAGGTTTGTTGGACCAAAGGTACCCCAGTTGACGGTATTTAAACTTTAATGATGTAGGCTATTTACCGAATAACTGCCACACAGCCGTACATCTGATTGAATTCGAAATTTCTTTAATTAAAAAATCCCTTGACCCCCCAATGGAATATTTTTGGGGAGGTAGCAAAATTTTTTTAATTAGGAAAATGTTAACAAAATGACAGTTTTTTCTATTGTTTTGTTAATATTATAATAGAGAAATAAGCAAATTTTGACAAATTTTTTAATAATCAATGAATTGTATATTTTGGGTAAATATTTACTTTGCATAGTAAAAAAATGCACGGTAAAAAAATGACTCGCTTATCTCCTTCACTTTTAGTTTTTTTTATTTCCAAAATTAACGCATAAATTTTCGTTTCAAATGGAAAGACTTATGTTTTGTCGCACGAGTTTCTTGACTAGAATTCTCCACTAAGTTAGCGGACCCACTGAAATTGAATTCACCGACCATCAAAGGGGTTCATGGACCAAAGGTTAAGAAACCAAGCATTAGAGCCTTTTTCCTTCTTTGTATGAGCGTGGTTGCTTCGTGATCTCTTTACCCGTTAAAGTTTTGTCCATTTGCATAGAAAATCCAGTTCTTTACACTCCTATCGACGGGATCTTATTTTGTTCGCATGCAAAAAATTTGTGTGCTTCCGCTCATTGGATGAGTCATCTACAATGGATTCGAAGGCTATGTCATGTAGAGAAGCAGAATGAAGATTAAATATAGGTTCATGATTACTCTTGGATTCACTGAGAGTTTTAGGGGCACGTTTCGTAACGACGGTATTCGAAACCCATGTTTCCGAATCTCTAGGTCGTGTTTCCATCAATTGAAGTAATCCAACGGTGTGAGGCAGTCTGACATTTCGATCACCCTTCTTCGCATTTTCTGTTACTTATTTGTCTCTTAATTTTCCCCCACATTTCGTCAAAGCTTATTAATATTATTATTATTTTGCTGGTATGAACTGGTTAATGAAAGGAAACGATTCCGCCAATTGTTACTCTGGAAACGAAATGAATTGAATTATATCCATTGTATTCGGTAGCTTTGTCGTGAACAAGCGAGAGCCAATGTATATCAGTATAAGAGCACATTGTAAGAGCAAAACCTAGGCTGATAAATGCTAAATACACTGCAGTATTTTATTCCTTTTTCCATGAGGGTGTGGCTTCAGCATTTATAGCCTTGCTTCAAAATTTGCCTCATTCTTGGAGGAAGATTAAATTATTCTCACTGAGAGTTTGTCGATGATGAAGAAACATCACGTCACCAGTTAGAGTTTAGAGTAATTTCACGTATTTAATAAGTCATGGCTATCGTGAGGGGTACATGGCTTCTGTTGTCTGACTCTCATTAGTTTAGGTTGGGAGTTCCAGCTCGCTGGACCGAAGCAGTGAGCTACATTTTCCATATTTGTCTTAAAATGTATATTTATTTATGATCTATTTTCTCCTAAAATGCTATTCCTCCTCTAAAGCAAGTTGACGAAACATTATGTTGGGGCTTTTAAAATATTGCTTCTCATAATTTTTGACAAGGTATGATGGTAATATAATATGCTATCTATATTTGTGAAGGAGGGAGTTGCAGAAACCTTTTAAACAGCAGAAAAATCCAGTAATATCTTTAGTTGTCTAATTGGTGTTAATATTATTTACCGGCAGCTGAAGGTATTTAGAATGCAGTCATTTCTTTATCTAAAAGCATTTACTTTTAACAATCTGATATGTGGTTCAATTTATGAAGTTTCATGCATATTTTTAGATGTTTTCCCTATTTTAAACGTTCAGATGCATTTGTTGGATTGAAAAAGACTTGTACTTAGATGCGGAAATGTAGCTAAATCTATATGAATGATTAATGCAAGTTTCTGGTTTACCTTATACATATTTTCGCCACTTCTTTATGACGTGCAGAAGTAATGTTCTCTTGTACCGGAAGAAATTTTTCTCAAGCATGTTATTTTGAATGCAGTCGCATCTCTTTAATCTCCCTGTTCGAATAAAAACTAAAGCTAAATCTACAAACATTTTAATCATATTTCAAGAGATTTTCTTTCTTTATGTGCTCTCGGTAGTTCACTAATTATACGTAAATTCAATTTTATAGTTACTGAAGATTTTTAGAGCATTATCAATTCTTGCATTAAATCTTTTATAATCGGAACTGCTGCTAAAACTAAAAAGGTTTTTAAAATTCCAATTTTTCTTTTTTTATGTTATCCCAATATTTGATGAACTGTACGTAAATATTGTTTTCTTGCAGTAGATGGTATTTTGAATATTGTCGCATTTCGTGAATTAAAAAAAAATTACAGTATTATAATTTTAACAGTAGATAATTCTAAGAACGTTTCTCGCACATCTATGGATTCCCTCTTTTTTATATTATTAGCTACTGTTAAAATTATAAAACTGTAATTTTTATTGTCGTTTTTATTGTCGCTTATTGTCGTATTTCGTGAATTAAAAAAATTACAGTTTTATAATTTTAACAGTATTTTTTAACAGTTTTTAAAAACAGTATAAAAAGAGGGAATCCATAGATATGTGAGAAACATTCTTAGAATTCGTGAATTAAAAAAAAAATACAGTTTTTATAATTTTAACAGTAGATAATTCTAAGAACGTTTCTCGCACATCTATGGATTCCCGCTTTTTTATATTATTAGCTACTGTTAAAATTATAAAACTGTAATTTTTATTGTCGTTTTTACTGTCGCTTATTGTCGTATTTCGTGAATTAAAAAAATTACAGTTTTATAATTTTGACAGTATTTTTTAACAGTTTTTAAAAACAGTATAATTTTTATTATCGTATTTATTGTCGTTTTTATTGTCGCTTATTGTCGTATTTCGTGAATTAAAAAAAATTACAGTTTTATAATTTTAACAGTAGCTAATTGTAAGAATGTTTCTCACATATCTATGGATTCCCTCTTTTTTATATTATTATCCAAGTACTTTATTAGTGAGCGTAACTATTGTTTTCTTGTTACCAAAGATGCTTTTGTAATGTATATTATGTTAAATACAGTCACATATCTGGGATAAAAAAAATCCCCCCCTTTTTTTAACTGTTTCTAAATCTACGAATTTTACGCGTATTTCAATATTTCCTCTTTGATATGCTTTTTCAGTATTTTATAATGGTATCTAACTTGTGTTTTCTTGTTACAGAAGACACATAGAGAACTGTCAATAATTGAATAAAAAAACTTTCAAAATCTTAGATGTCGCCAATCTAAAAATGTTTCACGCTTATTTTCAATTTCCTCTTTTTCATCTTCTCTTAATAGTTTATGCAATTATACTTAAATAATTTTTTCGTGTAACTGGAAATATTTTGAATAAATCACATTTAACGAATAAAAAATATCACATCCTTTAATATTAAATTCTAGCTAAATATGTAAGAAGGCTTTACGCCACACATCGCTAGCATTACTGTTTTTTTAATATAGTTTCATTATATTATAATTGATATCTTAAATACGCTTAATCCTTTTTTTTTTACACGGAGGATACGTTCCAGACTGTGTCGTGTAAAAAAATACATAGCGTGCATGGTAAAATGATACATATAATCAACAACTTGCTCTTGTTTATAAAATACATTTAAAAATTTTTAAAAATTAATAAATAATTGAAAAATTAAATAAAATTATTTATTTATTTCGATATTCATGCATATTGTATGCATTAAACATAGAAAAAATCATATTCTTAACAATCTTAAAAAAACAAAAAAATTGCAGTCTCTTAAAATTCAAATTAATGAAAGCTTTATTTTAAATTTAAACGAATAACAAAATTCAAGAACAAAATAAAAAATACATACGATTAGACGCTTTATTATTCGGATTCGCTTTCTAGAACTAATCGCATCCTTTTGTGTTGCAGAATCGCTTTCAGCCAATGAAATTTGTATAGTAGCTTCCCAAGTTTTGGAATTTTCATGCAAAACTTCTGATGACTGAGGATGGATATTTTTAGCCATAAATTCCCCAATAGCTCGTTGTGAACCTATCTTGGTGAGCTATTTGTAAATTTCATTGGGGGGGGGGGGATGCCATACAAGATTTCAGATCTGATTGAAATTTTTTTACGAAAGCAAAATTATTTGACCTTTTTTTAATCGTATAAAAAAAACTGATCATGTTAAAACAGGATTAGAATATTTTCTTCGACCGTGTTATTTCAAAATCGTGTTTAAAAAAAGTCTGTGTAGAAAAGGGATTAGGTGTATTGTTAACTTGTAACGGAAGACATTAAAAGACTGCTTTCAATGTTATTGTTGCTGAACAGCCCTGGAGCTCACAACCAAACCCAAGTATAGTGCTCTTATAAAGAAGAATGCCCTTTCGAAACTTTAAATATAAACTGTTAGCAAGACTATAATAGTTTCACTCATATATCTGAATTTCTTTTTCTTATATCCTCTCAATATTTCACAACTGTACTTTGATATTGTTTATTTTACAGCAAAAGACGGTTTGATTACAGTATGCAAATGTAGGCAACAATAAAAATTTTAACAACTAGGGACATAAACTGACACTTTTTTTTACTACTAAACTATTGATTACATTTTAAATGCTTTTCCCGTATTTCGGAACTTTTTTGATTTTGAATTCTATCAATTTGTAAAATTGTGCATATAAATCATCTTTTTGCATTTGAAGATATTTTTGGTATTGCCACTTATTGCAGTAAAAAAGCCCAGTGAAAATATTATCACAGTTAAAAAGATATCTCCTTTTGAAATTTGAACTGTTGCAAGGGCGAAACTTGCAAGGGCTTCACTCAAATTACTAATTTTTCTCCTGTTTCATTTCTCTATACAGTCGAACCCTGTTCTAGTAAACCTGGTATATAACGAACTTACGGATATAACGAACGAAAATTTTGGTCCCGTCGTTTTCCTATTGTACGTAATTTAATTAGTATTGTGTCAGTTTAATGATTTTAGTCGATTTAATTCATTAATGATCATTTTTAATAGATTTTATCATTTTTTAATATATATCATTATTGAATACACATTGAAACTAATGAGTTACACATTTTGTGAACTCTAGCATTTTTCTTAACGGTTCGGATATAGCGAACGACCGGATAAAGCGAACAAAACCTTTGATCCCTTGAAGTTCGTTATAACGGGGTTCGACTGTACTTTATAACCGTAATTGTATATAATTCTATAGTCAAGGAAAATATTTAGAGCACAGTTTTTTTTCTCTATTAAAATAGCACTGCTTTTAAAATATTTACTCCTGCAAAACCTACGAAAGCTTCACGGATATTTCTGGATTTCCTAATCCGAAAACACTGTGAGAATTTATAGCAATTATGAGAAACGATTCACGGTTCTTTCCTTCTTCACGGCAAATCTCAAAAGCAGATTTCTGTAATTAAAGTCTGAAATCGCGTTCAAAAACTGCATGCAGTGAAAAACACTTCTTTCGTTGTGTTGCTGGGTGGTCCAGAATACCGCTTGCTTAAGCGCGTAAGATAAGAGTTTTCAATTAATTACTACGTCAAACGGTGAGTTAAATAGAGGAGACAAAAACCCAGAAGATTCATTCCTGCATAGAAGCTAATGAGTAATTTTGTGACGTTAATTAAAAGCATGAATTAGTATTGTTGGATTCCATGTTGATGGATGTGACGCTCGTTTTAGACTATAATCTTGTCCAGAATTCCATCCTAAGAAATTAGCAAATTTCCAGTTTTAAATCTGGATCAAATATGCGCAAGGAATTCGTTTCGTATTCATCAGAGAATTGAGCATAATATTTAATGAATGAGACGGGTCACTAATTTTGCTTAATGCATTTTCCAGATTCCTTTTCCATTGCTATCTGTACCTTATCAAGTCAGTAATCAACTAAATAGTTGGTTTTAAGGCATCTCTTCATTTGAAATAACTCTTAATGAGGTACGATATGTGTATTTGACTGAGATATAAAGTAACCAGCCACACTTACGCAGACCAATGGCAAAAGAGGAGAAAATTTAAGGGACAGGTAAATTGAAATCATTGCCAGTATTTGCTTCAACTTGAACATATCAAGGCGGTATGTTTTGTACTGAGTTTACACCGTATGACGTTGTAATCTGGCTACAGAGAAAATGTTCTTCCTGATACTTATAAAATGCAACCAGTCGTCTTTTAATGTGACGGCAATCGATTTTATTCTTTGTTCACATATACCCTAAAATCTTGACTATAATACGCACACGTGTATAATACTCATGCTTGATTTTGCGCGAAATTTTCGGAAAACATTAAAATTCGACTATAATACGGACCCATAACTTTTCAATATTTTATTTAAAAATTGCACAAATACTTATCAACATACATAAATTAAATTTGTAATAATAAAAAAAAACGAAAACGTCAAATTCTGTAGGGAAAATTTTTTTTATTCATAACAAACAATACTGTCATATTATCAGTCTTAATCACTTTCACTAGAATACAGCTCATCTATTGCTTGTCGTTTATTCAATGTTTAAAACTACGCTTTTTTTGTACACGAGTAAAATACGCACCCTCATTTTTGCAGACTTGTGAAAAAAAAAAAGAGCGTATTATACAAGATTTTACGGTATATTTTTTTCTACTAAAAAATGCAATTTTTGAATTAAAAAAAAGTCATGCACTGTAGGGTAAACTTTCAATATTTTATAAGTTATTACAGATTTTTGAAAACAACATCTGAATAAAATAGAAATAGCATTCGTTAAAAGAAACTTATTTAACATTAAATTTACTTTTACTCAATCTATATATGTACTGTAAGCAAAACGATTGCAAGAATTTTGGAATCGTTGCTCTGCTACTTTTGCATCAACCCTAAAAAATCTTCTGCCTGTTAGGCATCCGTACGAATGTTTCCCTTTACTACTAAAAAGTATTTATTCTGCAAATATAATAATTACTTTATCACTATTGGGGGATATCGGCAGCTTGGACACACAGAAAAACTATATGTATTTCGGTATGGGTTATTTAATTTCATAAGAAATTGTATTAAAGTTATCCAACATGTCATATAACGTGGAGCCAAAACGAAAGAAAAGAGAAGTAAAATCTATAAACTGTGGCAAATAATTGTAATGCACATTCTTGTTAAATTTCACACACGCGCAAAAAATTCAATCAAAGCAAGAGTAAAAAAAAAAATCTGAACATTTTTTTTTTCCAGTATCTGAATATTTTTTTTTCCAGTAATTTCCAGTAATCGACTTTTCCAGCTAATGTCTAAGGACAATGCGAAGGCCTTGTCCTTAGATATTCGCTGTTATCACCGCGATATTGCTGGCCTCTTTATTATGGGGGCTCCATATAGGTGGCCTAGCTTCGCCCCCTATGAACCGGTCCCGTAATTTTTGAGCAGAGGCAAGTGACGAGACCGGAAACACCTCCAGACGTAAATTTGCGAACTTGGAAGACATTGCAGCCACGACAGATTTTTCGTGCACCAGCCTACGTTAGTGTACACGGCAGTGGATTTGTCAGAGACCGGAATCGAACCAAGGACGTTCAGATCACTGGCTCGCTGCCTTTGACAACCGGGCCACTGCAACAGTTTAATCAGCTGCTGCTCTTTAATCAGTAGTTTCTGAATATAAGCATAGGTGATAATTGCTATTTATTACATTTAAATATCACAAGAAAACCCATGCTGATTTTTCAGCATGGAAAAATCATATTAATTATCCAACATTTTAAGAGGAATTGTGCTTCATGAATGGGACTTTAGTAGACTTAAAATAATCAGAGATTGTTTTTTTTCGTTCACCTAAAATACTCGTACATTGCATAACTTTTCATCTTAATCGTATTTAAAGCTTTGAAAAACTTTATTTATAATCTTTAATCAGCAATTTGATAGTGCATGAAATCCATCATGGTTAAAATTGCATGCTTATATGAGCGTGAAATAATCATTCTTGTTTTTTAGATTATCTGGGTAGTGTATGATGTTACTGCTATGTCGTGCCACTATAACTGTAATTGTAGGTACAATACCTCACGCTTCTAATTATTAAGTTCTGCTCCACATTCAAACAGTTTTTATTTTATTTTATTTTTAGAAAGCCGAGTACAAAGATAAGATGTAAAAATTTGAAGGATATATTGTTGGGGGTTTTCTTATACAGCTTTGTTAATATTTATTCTTATTACCAAAATGCATGCATATTTAGCTTACGGGACCCATTTTTCCGATTCCCTCTTTTTTGAACGGGCAATGCTATAACCCCCCTTTGTAAGAACGGCCATTAAGGGTGCTATATATATATATATATATACAGTGATTTCCGCTTATAAGAATCACGTTTGTTATTACTGTTTTTGATTCTTATAAGCGGTTGATTCTTATAGCCGAAATTTAGGTTTTTGGACAGGAACACACACACACCTATATACATACAGTGATTTCCGCTTATAAGAATCACGTTTGTTATTACTGTTTTTGATTCTTATAAGCGGTCGATTCTTATAGCCGAAACTTCCCTTTGGACAGGCACACATACACAAATATATACTTGTACATATATATAAACACACAGGCACATATATACATAATTTACCATTAAATATTCTTTAATTTACGTTATTTATCATTTATTAAAATAATTTTTTATAATTTTAAAAATACTAAATTTCTAAACAAATACTATAACTCAATGTCTAAACCTATAAGTAACAACACATGATTATAAAATCAACAAAAAGCAGCTTCTCTTTGACTACACTTTGGAAGAGCATCATATCTAATTAACAAGTTCTGTTTTTCAGAAAAACTAAAAGTTTTCCTTGTTTTTATCATATTTGAATTCGACTATCAAATAGTTCTAACACTAACTGGCAATTTTGTTAGAAAACTAAAGTGAATACTAGCGACGTATGCATATTACAGTCTCAGACGAAGATTCACTTTATAGCTTACGTTTCACGGTTTGATTCTGAATCAAACCGTGAATCGTTTGATTCAGCATCTGGTTCATCTGATTCAGCAAAATGGATCCGTTTACGTTTCACGGTTTGAAGTGCTGAATCCACTGTCCCGTTTGCGTAAGTGATGGTGGACACTTCGCGGAAGATTTATGTGTTTCAGGGTCCAGAAATCCGCAACCAGGAGGTAAGTGGTGGGAAAAAAGGAGTGCCTGTCTGGAGAAAAGTGAAATCGGACCCGGGAGGGTTAGATGCCCCTGGGTAAAGCTAATAAGACAGTGTTTAGCAAAAACGTATAAGGAGAAACTCTTATGTTATGTCTAAAGGAATGTATTTTACGACTGTTTTCCACCTCAAAGTTTTATCAATCTTTCTTTTCAAAAACTTAAGAAAGAATTTCGTACCTTTTGAGAGTTCAAGTGGCATTTTTTGGGAAAATGAAAGGAAGGCGAAGACTGCAAACTGATTCTTATAACCTGTGGCTTGATTCTTTAAAGCGGAAATTTTAACATGGAAATAATGCATTTGTTTTTGTTTTTGCGATATTGATTCTTATAAACGGTTGATTCTTATAACCACTGATCACTATAAACGGTGGTTACTGTATATTCATTCTTGGGATACATGCTATCCCACCCCGTTAGGAAAAGGTTAAAAAGGCCCCTCATGATAACTCTGCTAGTGCAGTATCTTTTCTGGCAACTTATCAGATTTTCGAAATCATGGATATATTAAATAATCATGCTTTTTAGAAGAACATGGTCGATGAAACTGTTGCCTTAAAGTTTATTTTAAACTTAAAAAATGTACGATAAAAATTCCATTCACATTGCCAAGCACTTTTTCTCAAGTACTTTTAACAAAGGGCAGAAAACGATTAAAAAAACATTTAAAAAAATAGAATTTCTCGTAGATCCCTCACGAGTTTAAACAAAACTACCTGGGGTACAAAAAATGAAATTATGGTGAATTTCCATTGATAGTTCCGTTTTATTTGGATAGTTTAGGAAAACTGCTAGAAGTGGGGGAGCGCTAATCTTAATTACAGTGACGCGTTTATATTAAGTGTTAAGCAAAAAACAATGGAAAGGAATACGATTAAAACTGTGAGTATAAAGAATAAATACAGTCATTTAAAAAAAAGTTAACTTCCAGAGTTTCTATCATATAAAACATTTGGGGAAAATTATAAAAAAGTAAAGTCATTAAATTCTCCTTTAAAGAATTTAATGACTTTACTTTTTAAGTCATTAATGTCTAGATGCAAGCTAATGGGCCCTTACTTAACCAAGGAATATTCCCACATGCAAATTGTTGGGAAAGAACGAAATCTACGAATTCTGCTCAGAAACTTATCATGTATTATTAATTGCGAATTGATGGGATGAGCATCAAGTAATTTTAACTCAATTGTGATATTTACAGACAGTGATTTAGAAGTTTCAACACAAAATTGCATCATATCTGCAAAATTCTTTGTATCGGTGAATTGAGTGTTTGTTTGTTATACCGGTGATATGAATGTAAGGCAACAATACATGGTGTGTATCAAGGTCAGTAAGCACTTAACCTTTTACACGCCGCACTATGATCGAAAGGTAACACAAACTATTTATTGATAAAAATCACATTAAAACTCAAACATAAGAACTATGAGTACTTTTTTTTTCAAGAAAAAAATTTTTGTATATGATTTATAACATGTTCCCAAAAGGGAACATTGGCGGGAAACACATAGTTTTTCCACATGTTTTTATAAAATATGATTAACGACCCTTACATTAAAATTTCGATTTCTGTACCCAATTTTTAATAATCATAAGTAACTTTCTAAAAGTTATAGAGTAATAGCACAGGTTAAGCAGAAAAATAGTCGGGGGGGGGGGGGGGAGAAATAATAGCAATGTGCGTGAGGTCCAGGAACAGAGTGGATTTTCAATTTCATGCGAAGCAAACACAAAGTTGCTTCTCTCCTGAGATGCGATAGTTCTGCTGTTGTACCTTTGTGCAAATGTAAATGCAAAATCCATCCAGCAGCGACAGCCATATTTAGCGCATTGCTAAATAGATTCCAATACCATTTTTTGTTTCTAAACATAGGTCGATATGATCCAAGAAGTCTGTCTCGTAAATCGACACCTCCCATCCCCTGATTATACACTTTTATCAGATGTGGCTGAGAAACATCAATTCTTTTTTTTGGGGGGTGCTTGACAAAATCGCTTGGTTTTACGATAGGCTCATGGGTCGAATAATTGGATGCTATAGTTACTACAGCACTGTCCAGCGACAAATATAAGCTTGACCATCACTTTGATACTCAACATTTCCTCTTTGCCATTTTGAGGCTTCCTTTGGTGATTTGAGAAAGCATCTTCCTGCCGGAAATTCCCAAATCGTGCCAGTTGCTTTGAAACCCTTTTTCAGAAAACTCAGTAAACAGCTTGTGTGATGAGAAAAAGTTGTCAATGAAAATTTCATGCATCTCTGGATTTTCAACACTGGATAGAAGCTCTTACACAACTCTAGATCCAAGAGGAGAGTTTTCTATTTCTGAAATTTTTCCACTATAGATTCTCATATCATATGAATAGCCACTGCTGGAACACAACATCCATATTTTAAAACCAAACTATATTGGTTTACCCCGTATAAACAATTTACCCGAATAATGATCGTAACAGGGCACTATGGATTCATCTATACTCAATTTAGAATGGAAGTGACATATCCTCTCTCAACTGAAGAAAATCGCAGAGTAAAGGAAAATAATGAGAACTCATAATCACATGTTTTCCAACATATTATGTGCCCCTCCAATAGAGTCATAAACAACATCTAACTATCAACAAACGCGGCAGCTATGAGTAATCCACTTCAGACCCATCAGAGTCCCCCTCCCCCCTCTCCGTCACGCACGTGGGGGAGAGGGGGGAGGGGTGAACAGGCGTAATGAAAGTAGATCATAGTGAAAAACATCTTTCCTTGATATGAACTAATAGCTCTTGTATTCGAAAACATTTTATCAATACTCATATGCACTGTAATCAAAATAACTTAATTGTGTTGAAAAACTAACCTTTATATGCCAATGTTCCCTTTTGGGAACATGCAAATTTTTCATCTAATAGTAACAACAAAATTTAATCTTTATTGATATAACTTATATTCTACCAAGAAAATGATCATTTTTAATTATTCCCTCTTAATTTTAAAATCATTTGTTAAATTTTGAATTTTATACGAATTTTTGAATTTTGCCCGACGAAAAGTTAGAAAAAAGCCAAAGTTACGATTTTTTCCCCTAGACACTATTTATTTTATTAACGTAACCTCGATGCCAAAAAATCAATCCATATCTTCGTTCTAAGTAATAATTTTTATAGACCAATATGAATAAAATTGTATTTTTCACAGAATTTTAAAGTTGATGTTCCCTTTTGGGAATATTGGCGTGTAAAAGGTTAATTGACGTTTAAGATTCCAGAAACTTACTGATAAATTCAGCTCCGCATTAGAAGGATGTCATCCGTGGGTGAACTCTAATAGGGCCGTGACCATAAATCGATGTCGCTTTTCACTCAGGGGAAGCGGAGATGAAGTAAACAACACAATGAAATAGTTGAAGCGCTAGAGGCGACGTTTCAGTGTGACTTCGCAATGGAACGTCGTTCTCTTTTATCTGTGTGTGATGTCACTGGTGTCACTAGTAAGAATCAAGTGATTTCACAGCGAATTTACAAGAAGGAAGTCGCTAGAAGGTTGCAACAAGACTAAACTGAACTGTCGAAATTCTGTCTGAATATGACTGAACAGTGTGATTCGCTGAGTGGTCACTTCGACGGTGTGATTGTCTCTACTATTAGGGAAATAGCCTTTCACAGTGACAATGAGCTGAGCATAAGGTAAACTTACTTTGTGTTCACCAGGACATTATATTAGGGCTAACGGCTGTGTACGAAAATGAAAGCGTATGAACTATGCTGGCCTTTTCCCCCTTTGCCCACATGTCACCACGTTCATTCATATCATGTTTGGAAATTATTTGCCACTCTCATGCAGTTTCAAATTGTGGTTTTCAAAATGGTCGGTAGATTAGAAACGCTACGGGTATCTTTTGCAACACGAAGCCTGATCTTCCCGGGATCTCTAGCTTAAGGCTGCTATGTATTAAGAAAAAAAATCGTATTTCCCTTTTCCTCTTTTTGCAGACTCTTGTGGTGGGAGAAGTCCAGTTGACAGTTCGAGAATTCCACCCCCTTAGGATTGACATTTTGAGGGATTGTAATGGTTCTCTCTCTATAGAGGGGTTAAGCCCTGCCCCCAAATTTTTTAATTTAAAATATATTTTTGTCAACTACTACAGGTACATAAATGCTGATAATTAAATAAAATTGGTATTGTCAGATAGCCTGAACTTTTCTGCAAAGCGCTACAGGATTCATTTTATAAATTTCGTTCCTCTGAAGGAATTTATGAGCGGTTAAAACACACTATACCAGATTTTCCCCCGAATCATTTAAATTTTAAAATATTAATTGCATTTTTTTAAAAAACGAAAAATGTGCACAAATATAAAATTTCTTTCTCTATGACCGAATACAATTTTTTAAAAAAATCTTTGAATCTAAGTCGGCAATCCGTGGACAAATTTTCCCCATAGGTTAACATTGAGGTGGGCGAATCCAATAGGGTTAGTACATAGCAGCCTTAAAACAGTTCCGAACGGATCTGATCACTCATGCCGATACAGCACGGTTCAATCCTGTAGACTCTGTATCCGAAGACAAGTGCTCTGGACATTCGGCCAGCATCCGGCCGTTTACCAAAATTCAAAATGCTATGCAGATAGAAGATGATTTTTCATCGCCATATTCTTGTATTGCAATCTGAATTGTACACTAAAATGTGTTAATGGATTAGTTTATCTAATCTGTATTTTCTTAATTTAATGAAAACAGGGTTATTCTCCAGCTTTAAACAAAAAGATTTAGACATAAATAACGTAGAAAGGACACGATTAATTTTCAAATATATCTTCGTGTCCGTACAAGTTTGCATTGTTTTCAACAAAACCGTAGATTCAACTTAGTTTCTTGACCTTATATATATGTATTTTTGGGGGGGTTAAATTTTCAACCCAAATAGATAAATCTCTATCCATTAATAAATTGAGCGGCAGAAGAAATGAAGAAGAGATGTAATGAAACATTTGTCTCAATTTACTCTTAACTAAACTTTCAGAGTAATGTAGTGCTTCTTATAACAGGAACCGAAATGAACAAAACTGAATAATAAGTTTAAAGAAACTATGCTAATTTCTTGTTAACAAAATTCTTCGGACGTATGATAGTTATCTTTAATTTTCTGCATCAAATTTCCTATTGTATTTTGGCATAATCAATTATTTTCATTGACATCTTCCTATTGTGTTGTTAACGGTAATAAATTTTCTGATGTCGTCGCAACCTACTCCTGTTCGCATTTTTAAATAATTCAACTTTACAGATGATTTAAAAGACGGCTAACTAATGATTCTCGTATTGTAATGACACTAACTTCGGAAGATAAATCACTTCAGAATTTCCAGCGACTTCTTACCCTACTTATTAATGGCTTCACTTACTTCAGCCACTCGGAGAATTGAATAACAAATGTTCTCATGAATTCCAATGAGGTGACGATAATTCTCGTTATTCTCTCCGCGGTCAATTCTCTTGTAAACTTTGCAATGAGGCGTTACATGCTCCGAGACGTTGAAATATCCCAGCTTGGATAAAATCCAGCTCGGAATAAATAAATGATCGAATCCCGCGCATGCTGAGGAAAATGGATTGCTCGCAGCGGGACAAAAGGTAAAGTGAGAAATTTTTCACGTGCTGCGGTCGGGTATGCTCTTTGTTCTTAGCACCAAGCAGGGCATTGTCGCGAGAGGAGTTTATACGGTGAACTAATCTGCTCGAGTTTTGCGTACGTGTGATTTAAAAATTTCAGACTTGAAAATTGTTCGTTCTGGACAATCATCTGTCTGAGACTGAACAACGCGGACTATGTTCAGCTGTCATCATAACGCATCGGGGGGGAAATAAATGAGCCCGGATATTTAGAGTGGTTGAAAATTATCCTGAAAAAGTTCCAGCACTCAAAACAGGAGTAGTATAATTAGAAAAGTGGAGACCGTATATAAACCGTATGCATCTTAATTGAGATTTATTACTAGTTAAAACTGTCAAGGTGTGCAAATATATAAAAAGCGTAACGGAGAACAGCTAAAATAATTTGAGGCTGTGTGGGTTGTTTGGTTCACATAGTCAGGTGGCATGTGATCGCATTGCAGCTTCTCATTCAAGTCTGTAACGGTATGGTAATTAACTTGGATCTCCCTCAGCTTAAATATTCTGCTGAGAAAATGTTGTTAGTATTGCCTTTCACTGTTTTTCATTCGTTTTCTACTATTTATGATTGAAATTAATTGCAATTTGGTGTAGTCCATTTTCAAACATTTAGATATAAAATAAGATCAAGGTAACAGGTTAATAATATCCATTGATAACTATAATTAACTCTAAGGGTTTAATATAATGCACAGAAAGTCATTCGATACATAGAAAAAAGTATTTCAGTGAAAATCTTTAACTTAGTATAGAATGTATTAATGTACTAGCACTTTATATATATATATATATATATATATATATATATATATATATATATATATATATATATAAATTTATTAAGTAAACAAAAATAATTTCGTAAAAATAAAATCTTTCGCTAAGAATTAAGAATTTCCATAAATTTAATTTTTATACATATATGTATCAAACTGATTTTGTTCATAAATTTCGGAGAACTTGCAATGGTTCCTTCTGGATTTTTTAAATCTTAAAAAGAGTAAAAATCTTTTTGAATACTCAAAAATGTGTCCTTGCGTTTGAGAGTCGGTTAATTAAGCTTAAGGGAAAAAAATTAGTCCTTCGGAAATTAAATATAAAGGTGATAAAAGAAAATGCGGAAGAAAATTTCAATTAAGTGTTCTTTTTTTTTTAGATTAATTTTCTTTTCCTTTTATCCTTCCTAAGTCGGTTTATCTGCATACTTAACAATTTATATGAGTTTATAACATTTTCATATTAAGGGACTATAAATGCAGAATGCTTATTTTTAAACTATGATTTTGAAAAAAAAAATTCAGGATCAAGTTTATATTCCCTTATTTTAAGAAACTTTACATTTTTCTGGAACATATCTAAGAAGAAAATTATAAAGCCGTAAATCATGGTATGCTTGTTTCCCTAGAACAAAACGCGTGTCAAATTACTCAATGAAATAACTGCTTAACTTTGACCATGAAGCTTATCTGGGAAATTAATTGCCAAAAAATACTTATCCTTTTTTAGGCATTTACAAAGTTACACCTTGACCTAACGTCTATTTTTACTAAAGTTCCCTGGCATCTAACAGAGGTACCATGAATGAAAAACCGATCTTAAAGATAGAGCCAAAAAGTTCATTTAATGCAACACATCCAATTCAGCCCAATAAAACTACTCCCTTAATACGTGCTATTCCAGGTATCCCATCTAACACCATATTGCTTTCAAACCTGAATCAACAAACAAAAAACAAACCTGCGCATCATCCGCAATTATCGCATTTTTCGTCGCCAAGATGCAGCTTTCAACTAATTGGTCGTTAATCTTCCTATTCCACCGTGATAAGATATCCCAGGTGATGATTCAGCTCTTCGTGGGCGAGCTTTGCCTACCGAAATCAGCGTAAGCTACGGCGAGAAAGAGTTCCCATATTATTGCGTTGTATTCTGATGCACAACAGGCCCGTTGTGTTCTAAATTACTATGGATGCTACTTGGGGGGCCGCGGACCCCCTTTTTCAAGAACCATCCACCTGGGCACTGAAGCTTAAATTAGAATCCGGCGTACAAGCCAATTTACAGTCACTCACAGTTGAAGACTCCTTCATAAGTAGGTAACTACAAGCCGTGGTGATAACAGCACAGCCCTCTCTTTGTCTATGTTCAGCTTGGCATAAGGTTACCTTTCAGTGAGTCTTTGAAACGTGGTGTTTACCTTAGAATTCAGGCCTATCTTGCACTCTGAAAGAGGACTTTATTCCTTGAAATGCAGGTGCTTTACCATGCGGCAATGTGAGACCGGGTGTTATTATGTTGGTAGCCGGCATTATACTGTTTGCACTCCTCTCCTCGTACTACTGGAAAAAAGAAAAAGTAGGAAAGGGGAAATGCAATGTGCAATTTTGTTTTGCTACATATGTAATACATAGAAGGAGTAATGTAGACAAGCATTATACGTTTATAAAACCCTAAGTAATTATAACTTATTGTAGAGGAACTTATTAATCGTCACCCCCCCCCCCAAAAAAAATACAAAATATAACTGTTAATGAAGTATAAATCTATGGTAGTATAAAGGGCTTAAGTAAAAAAAAGGGGATTTTTAGATAGTTGTTAGTATTGATTTTTAAAAAAATCTTTTGACTTGTATAAAATGCTGAAGCCTATCAATTTTGTATACAAAAGTACATTTCTTTGTACAAAAGACTCAGGTCGAAATTATTGTTCTGTGATTGGTATGAAAGCCAATAACTTGGTATATTTAAATCACTGTTTTTGACTTAAGCCCTTTATACCGGGCACTATAGAAATAAAAATGAAAATAGACTTTTAGAAAATCTTTCTAAGAGATATTTCTAAGTAAGAGCTTTTGAAAATAAACAAATTAAAGAAACTGCTGATCATTTATGAAACGTATTCTATCTCTTTTTACTTATTTTCCACAATTTTCTAGTTTAAATTACGTCAAATAATGTCCATTTCACTCCGAAACAAAAGAAAATCTGTATTTATTTATTCTTCATTACAATAAACATAAATTGAAGTATTTCCAATTAGTTGACATTGATAAAAACAGAAATATTTTTCTTTTATGACACTTTAAGGTTCACCTTCGCTGGTTGTTTGTTTGTTACACTAAGGCAGGGATTCCCAACATTTTTATGTTTGCGGCACTCTTTGGAATCAACTTAGAAACTTCCTGCATTCTTGTTAGAATTTTAGTTCATCAATTTTTTTAAATATAAAATAATGTATAAGGAACCTGTTTAATTTAATTTCAAATAAACATTTACTCCATTATTGATTTTATTCATTTATTGAAAGATATAAGTTATAAACAACACGACACAATAGGATGTATTAACACAGTTTAAAAAATAGCCGTGGGGTTCAGTATAGTATTACACTACAGAACTATAATGCAGATTTTCAAAAAGTGTTTTGTGTTATTAATGTGAGACTTTCAATTGAGGCACAAATGTTTGATATCAGACCTAGAAGTTGACGATGAAACACGCATATCATCCCCAAGGCTTAGCAGCCTATTTCTTGCTTTGTATTTTATGTTCGCCGTAACAGACGAGGCCTGCTCGCACAAATATTAAGTTGAAAAGGGGCAAACATAGGTCTGTTGCCTTTCTTCATTAGGTTAGGGTACTCCTCAGCCAGTCCCAGCCCAAAAAACAGCCAACTTTTGGTAAAGTTTGAGTGTGGAATCAGCGCAGAGTTCATCTCATTCGCGTGTGAGTGCATCGATTTGTGTCACAGACTGTCTGACGGACATTAGCATAATCAGTCCACCTTAATACTTACTAGTTGGTACCCGTCAAAAAATGCCGGCTAGATAGTAAATAAATGTACTAATACACATATTATACTCAACACATCATTGCCAAATGTTGAAAATCATAATAATGCGCAGAAACAAATTAATGTGTTCAAGCGTCCTCGTGCCTAGCGAGTATCTAAAGACAGATTTAAAAAGTCACTGAGCATGCGCAGAAAGCATTTTTTAACTGTAAATTATCGCTAATTAGTAGAAATTGCGGTTACAAAAACCAATTTTGACACATCTATAGATCAAAATCTTTCATTTAAGACCAAAATTAAGTAAATTGAAGCAGTAGCTTTCTTTCACGGACTGCCCAAAGAATCGGCTTAATAACTTAAATATATAGATTTTAAGTAGGCACTACTAAATTTTTTTTTGTTATCTCCAAAAAAATCTCGCGGCACACAGGTTGGAATCACTGCACTAAAGTCACCTTTTACTACTACATCTTCATAGAACTCAAAGCAATTAACATTAGGTGATTTTTTCCCTTACCTTCTTAAATAAAATAAAACTCAGCGTAGAATCCGCCTCAGGAAGACGTGAAATCAAATTATCTGTGTCCCAGACATTTTCTTTATAAAGGCCTCTAAATTTATGAAGGTAATTTAATGTATCTTCGATGAGTTAAGTTTCATAGAATAATTGATATGAATTTTGTGTAAATACCCGTATAATATAACTGATCTTGTTATAAAAATAGCTATTTTTGATAGAAACCACAGAATTTTCGTTATTGCTAGTATATAGATGTAAAACTAGAGAAAAATTTGGACGTGATGTAATAAATCATATCAAAGTTAAACTCAAATATGTTTGAAGCATAATATTGTCCGAGATTAAATGTTATTCAACACTAATGTGTTAAATCAGGTGCGATATAAAGTGGTGTATAAGATTTTTTAAGTATTGATCAATAATTATGCAAGAGATTCTTAATCTTATTAATCTTCTGGAGGGTTTGAAAAAGAGAAAAACCATTGGATATTTTTCTCGCATATATGAAATATATTTTGAATCAAGAAAAACTGCACAGGTGTGATATTTTGATGCAATCCCGATCCAATCGCTATTTAAAATACCTAATTCATTATCGCAAACTTAGATATTATACTATGATGATTTTCAAACTTATCCATTGGAGACTAAGGAATAGTCTCCACAGTTTCTTATTATTTTCTTACCTCAGGATACAGTGTATACTTTACTGTCATCTATAAATGTGGAAATTTTCAGTAAGGGCAAAGTCATGGTCAGATGGCGTTTTCAACATAGTTCTCCATCATGGCACAAGTCTTGAGCGCAGACAGTCCGAGTGACAGAAAGATATTTGAATCGCTAAAACAACAACTGATCACTGGATAGCACAGAATTATGATAAAGGTTTTATGTTACAAATATCCATCTAGTAATCAAAGATAAGCTTCACCAGTTCAATGACCCTCTAGCAGTCAATAGGTGGATATGTTCTGTCTTATACTAAGAGAGTTACATCCTTAAATTTTAGCACGTTATTAAGCATATGTGCATCACACTAAGTTTCAACTCGCAAATTAAGAACAATAAAAAATCTTTTGCGCCTTTACTATCACTTTAGAATGTTTTAATTGTTATTTCACAGTTAGTTCGGCATTTAATTACACATATTCGAGAACAATGTTGCAAAACTATCCTTCCTCGTGTCATTACAATCCCAAAAGGCTGCAGACCAAGAAAAAAATTAATTAATTAGAAAACTTATATAAAAACCACACTACACAAACTAAGAAGAAAAGTCATAAGTTCAGAAAAGTTGCCTCTCAGACTCTGTTGTTGTGTCTAGCCGGAGAACAATAGACTTCAAATTGGAATTCATTCTGATACGAAGCCAAAATGGAATCGCTCCAACTCTTATCTTTCGCCTCCTTTTTCTTGTTTTATTTTATCGCCAATTAAACGTCACCACCTCGACAATCTCAGGGCTTGTATTTATTTTCCGCTCTCGTAATTTTATTTATTTATTTTTTCGATCTTTTTATTCGTCCGGGGAGAGGATTAATTGCATAAGATGCCTTTTTTTAAATAATAGGGGAAGATAAGAAATTGGGGAAAGATTTTTAATCGTGAATGTAGGAACTCTTTTATTTTTTTATTTCTTTCCAGTGCTAGCTTTGGAAGCGATTATTTCTTAAGTAGTTATAAATTAAATTATAAAGGCATAGCATAAAGATAGAGAATTACTTGCCGTACAAAAAATAAGAGATTGAAGAAAACTTTTGCAAAGGGCTACACAAGAGCGGAACTAAAACGATTTTGTTCTTTTACCAGTCATTACCACGATACAGACTGGGATCTGTGGGACATTAATTTGGGCTCCGAAGAAGTTTTTTAAAGTTGCAGGTTATCCACCCTTTTTATTAAAAAAAAATACTGACTGAACTGCACTGCTAAAAAAACAGTGATTGTCTCCCTTGACAGTCAGCTTGCAAGGCTTTCTGATTCATGCTCTAGTAAATTCTATAATCAACTACCGGCATACTTGGCGAATTAATTAGCTTAAAGACAGCTGCTTTCTTTAAATTCTCTCAACAACCGTTAGGAATTCTCGTTTAGAGTCGTAATCACGTCGTTGGAGGCAACACATCTCGTTTAGAATCTGCGACAAAAGGATGATGCATTCAATTCATTTTGGATAATCTCCAATCATTCATCGCGAAGTGGTGGGTACAAACAGGCAATGAACTGAAAAAGCGGTAAAAATTACTCTGGCCTACCGTATAGGTAATTCTAAAGCATTAATTTATTTTTTTAATGGGGCCAGGCACTTATCCAAAGGACTTTCGTCCATCAACACGGCGAAATCTGTTTTGTGGCACCAAATAGGCGACAAACCGCTACTACCAATTAAGGTACAACACAGAAACAACTATGTTTCAACCGAGATTTAAACCCAGAATCACGTGTTGGAAGCTTATGACGCTAACCACCGTGCAAATTGGAAAGCGGAACGCCCAAGTAATTTAAAAGATGTCCCGTTTTTGTTCATTGATCCCGGACTCGTGCTTAAAAGAGGTCGGATTTCTCTGGTTTTAAAATATGGAAAGTATTTTGAATTATTTTAATTGATGTTAACGAGAGGAAAAAATATACTACGGAAACAAAATCCAGTTTGTCTCTTTATTTCATAATATACGAAATTATTATGCAGTAATTAACTGTACAGGCCTGTTTGTTTTCATTGCTGTAATACCGTTGCTAATTTTTTTAACTGTTGCCCATTCTAAATATGTATTCACATTCGTAACCAGTACCAGTTATGAAAATCAACTAAACTTAAAGATTTGTCGTATTACTATAGAACAAAAACTGAATCACAAGGGTTATAGTTACGACAGACATTATAAACATTAAATTATACTAACTTGTGTCAAGATATGAGAAAACTCATGAAATATCTTTGACTTATTGCTTCTGAGTTTACGTGAGATTTTCTTGCAACAACTGAAAAATATATCTTGGTGTTGATACTATTTCAATATAATTTTACCGTTGTCGCCATTTTTTGTTCATACTCAAGCTTATATGCATTGATTAGAGATGGGAAAAGACAATAAATGTTCTATAATCGCTCGCCACAGATAAAATAAATCGTATTAATGTAAAGTAAGTACTATATGCATATGCAGCGTACACAGCTAGAGAGGCATGTACTTCAGTAATTTATAGTGATATATATTCAAATTTAAATGTGCTATTGTAATCAGTTTTTTCTACCAAAATTTATAGTAAATTATAAATATAATTCATTCAATTAATTTAATGATATTCAGTCGTAAATTAGATTTTATTCAGTTTTACATTATTATATTCAAATTGTTTTCAATATTATACTCGAATATTATACGACTTCAATAATCTATTTATATGTTTATATCTCAAAATAACTGTCATATTTAACGCTTGAAAAGAATGTGCAAATACGACCCATATTTTGGGACACTGGGAGTAAATTATCACCATTTAAGTAAATAAGTTACTTCAAAATATAACAAATTGAAGATGAAAAGTGTGTTAAACCGAACGCTCAATTATCTTTGAGAATTGGTACGAAAAGACATCTCTGTTGTATACATTGGATATAGATGAGCTAGATTCATAAATTAAAAATTAATAATTCACCAAAAAAAATCTCTTCTTAGGCATTTCAAAGTTTGCTTAATGAATAATAAAAACGTTTTTCGAAGGACTTAAAAAGCAAAATCGACGCCGTCTGGCATCGATCTCATTATCACAAAAATGAATGGGAGTTCAGATATTTACTGATTAAAAGTATTTCAAGCTTTCAAAATATATGCGAGGATTCATGAGACCTGTACAAATTTATAACATTCTTGAAAGCTATATTGATTAGTTTTACCAGTTATTGGAGAATTTTTTTTGTTATTTGATACTTCATGAGTTTACTTAAAACTAGCTTGGAAAAGTTTAAAAAATCATTCTAGGGGTAGGTCGAAACATTTTTGTCCGAACAGAGTAGTGATAACATTCAAGTAAAATGTGTTCTATCTAAAGCTAAGTCATATTTTTATTTAAAATCTGTTCAAAAATAAGTCATGTTTTCAATGTTGTAAAGCTTTTCTCAAAATATTTTGGAACATTTGTTCTGCAGACCAACAGATTCTATTAAAGCAAGTTCACAACCCTCAGCGAACACTCAACAACTTTTCCTCAATTACCAACATCGGTGGTCTGTTTATCCCCCAAGAGCTCACTTTTACGTCAATAAAACACATAATTAGACGTTGCATCTCGCCTCTGTGAAGCATTAACAGGAGTCATCATTTCGTTATCCCGCGTTTCCATGACACTTCCATCCTTTGACAAAGCATCTGTCCGAAACAGATGAGGTAACTTAAGTAACCCCCCACTGAACCTCATTACTAACTTACAACAAATCCTAGATTTAGTTTGGTGACTTTCAATTAGTGAAGTCACTGCCTGACAGACAATATTTTATACATCTCTTTAATTTTGCCAGCCTCTGATGTATAAGAGAGATATCGAGTTACCTCTGGTCGTTGTTCTTTCGCTGGATACCTGCCAGATATCGAAATACTTTGCTACGATGGGAGATCTTGGGGGATATACTTGCTTACAGTTTAGTCGGGATTTAAGTTACATCCATGTCAACAATTTAAGCTTTGTAGTTTTGCGAACGGAACGTATTTTTTGACTGGTGCTAGGAAAACAAATTGATAAATCGATTTTTTTTATATATAGATTTCATTTGATGGAAAAGTTTAGCTGCCCATATTAAGGCAGTAGATTTACAATATAACATGGTTACATTTAATATGTAACGAGCGTATATTAAGGCATAAAATTAAATGTTTATCGTTGGTTTTCTGTTTCATAGAACTCTATATAAATACCAACTTTTCTCTGCGTTAGATCCACCGGATTACATGTTGGTATGCAATCGCTTTTTCCTCGACATAAATAAAATAAAAAATTACTTAATCTTGATCATAATGCCTAAATGCTATAATATCTAAGTTTTTTATAAGCATAGTAAGCTAATTGGTTGTCAGTAATTTTTTAGTATCAGGAGAAATATATTCTTACTGGGAGCGGTGTTTTAAATTACAAAGCAGAAGTAACTTAAAATTCGAATATAAGAATTAAGCATTATCTAGAGTTAAGTATGAATCTGTTATCCAATTAAAAATGTTGCGATTCTTTTTTTCTGCTTATAACTCTTTAAACCATTGCCACTGCAGTTGCAATTAGCTGGCTGTAAACAGCATCAGAGAGAAAGGATAGTAGAGATCCAAATTTTCGGGGCTGACTCATGAGCCTTCATCTGATTTTCCGAATCCAGCCAAAACACACTCCCCGCACTACCTTTGCAGCTGTTTCTACGCCAGCTTACGAAATATCGCTTATAAGACTTTCTTATCCGGCTATTTTACTAATTCTATTATCTTTCTTTATGCAGCATACATCCAAGTCAGTGGTAAATTCGGAGTGAAAATTATCTGAGCGTAATAAATATACTAGAGATATAATTAGAATTTTAGGAATAGAAGAGGCATATAATTTTAAATTTCCATTTCCAATGCGTATGGAGCCAGGTAATGACCGAATGGCTAGGGCGCTGGCATTCGGTTTAGACCCTGTGGGTTCGAGTCCCACTGTTGGCATGGTTGTTTGTAGCCGTTCGGAATCGTCTTTAAACCGTAGGTCCCGGTCTAATTAGTCCTCGTGTAGCAAAAAGTTGACCGTAGCGCTCCAAACCAAACCCAACCAACCAATGCGTATGTAAACTGAACGGGATCAATTAGTTTGGATTAAAATTTAAGAAAAGACTCAAATATCAGAGCTCGCTTCAGTAACAATCAAATAAAACTGGTGACTTGGCGACAATGAGCAGCAAAAGGCCAGGTGAATCAGCTAGGATATCTATGATCCCTAATAAAGAACAAAAAATAGCACTTATTACACTGATATTTAATATCAAGAACTTTTTATTAGCATTTCAAGCTTATATTATAAATATGGCTCAGCCTTTCATCCCTTCAGTGGGTCGATAAAATAAGGACCAAGCAGGCTTGGGAACTAAACTCTGGGGGTCCTACGTCAGGCTGACCATCTGACTGAGACGTATGATGTATGGCACCTCAAGCCCACGATCTAGAAAGTGGAGATGGGTACCGCCAGCATTAGTCCACAGGAGGACTGTTGCGCCAAGAGTTAAGTTTTTACTATAAATATGGAGCAGCAAAAAATTCTCTTTCTAAAGTTCTTCGATAATGGTTTATTAATATTGAATTGCGTGTATTGACCAAGAAACGTAGGTCCCTAATTAATACTTTAAACAAAATATTAATCGAATTATATTCTTAAAACTCTTTCAGAGTTTTCAGTACGTTACTTGAAAATAGTGTAAATTAATTAAATTTGTATCCTACTTTAAATTTTTTCACAACATTTGCATTGACGTTTTATTTTGTCAAGTCTTTTGCATTCAATTTCTGATACGATAAGCATGTATAATATCATAGATTTTTTTTGTCTTTCACAGATGGGCCTCCAATGTCGCACCGCAACTTTCCACCTTCCTTCTGGAATAGCAACTACACACCCATCTCAAACAGTTCCACAATGGGGCCTGGTACCCTGTCCAGCCTTCCTCCAGACATCACCTACACAGACCCCTACCACCATGGTACACTTCTACATCACCAAAACGACCCATGGCATCACTATACTCTAACTGGTCAAACGGGTCATTTCGGACATCACAGTTCATACCATCCCGGTATGTCTAGTGTGCCAGGTGCATCCAGGTTTACTCCACAGTACGGGTCACTGCTGTTGCAGCCCAGTGTCCGGTCAGCCGCCAGGCTTGGGTCAGCGGCAGCCTGTGCTAGCTTGGAGAAGTCGGAGGCCTGGGGTTCAACAAGGTACCATGATCCGATTGGAATGGAATCCAACTATGGAGCGTACGGTACAATGACACCTATGCCAGGTAAGATATCGTATTTCGAATAGTTAAGTTATGAAAGCATGATCATTGCTACGGCAGTTTTATTCCTAATGTTTGTCAAAAGAGTTCAGGATTTTTATAGTAAGGCTGCTATGTACTAACCCTATTGGATTCGCTCACCTCAATATTAACCTATGGAGAAAATCTGTCTACTGTTTACAGCTACATAAATGCTGATAATCCGATGAAAATGGTATTTTCAGATAGCCTGAACATTTCTGTGCTTTGCAGCAGAATTCATTTTAGAAATTTCATCCACCAAAGGATTTTAGAAACGTTTAAAACACAGTTATACCGGATTTTCCCTCCGAATAATTAAAATTTTAAAATATTATTTGCATTTAAAAAACCGAAAAATTACCCAAGGTTTTTTTTCTCTATTACGGAGTATGATTTAAAAGGGAAAAAAATCTTTCAATCCAAGTCGGCGATCCTTGGACAAATTTTCTCCATAGGTAACATTGAGGTGAGAAAATCCAACAGGGTTAGTACACAAGAACAGCCTTAGGGGACTGGGACGTCAAATACCTTCAAAAAATTTATTTTTGAATTTGTGGCTTAAAAAATAGAGCAGATTACAAATATATATAATTTATGTACTTTTTGACACTCTAACAACAATTATTAGCAACTTAAAAATGTAAACATACATTTAAATCCCATATAATGGGAAAGTGTTTTTTGCGTTTTTCTCAAAATATGATTTTTCCATGTAATGGTACACTTTCTGCAAAATCTGTTGCAAGTACATCTCTGTAATTTTAAAAGTCAATAGAATAAGTGCTGTTGTATCAATATAACCTATATTTTTATTTTTAAACCTTAAGATATTTTTGTAAATGGTGAAAATGTATGACAAAAATATGCAGATTTCTGATAAGTGAAATTTATAATTTTTAAATTTTTTTTAAAAAAGTGTAACAAAGATTTAAATGGGTTATCTATATAAAATAAACTGTGTTTAATCATCACACAAGATTTCAAGGTAAGATTTTCCCTAAATTTTTGAAAAAGTGTTACAAAGTGAATACCTCAAAAATTTCAGGGGGAAAATTATGTTTGTTTATATTGTTATTTTAAATTTACTTTTCAATCCAAAAAGAATTTTTTTTTATCTTAAAATATTGATAAAGGTCTTAATAAATTAACATAAAAAATCATAATGATACATGCATATTTGTATACGATATGGGCTTTAAAAGAATAGCCCAAATTTCCAACTTCTTAGCTGTCGCAGACGTCCCAGTCCCCTTGGGAAACAGCGTAAATTTTGTTGTGTGAAGGTTATCGGAGAGTAGAAATTTTCGTATTAATGCTATAGAATAAGTAACAGGAAAATTTTCGTTGTAACTAAAGCTAGGATTAAAAGAAGTTTTAAGACAGTAAAAATAATTCCACAAATTTAGCAAAAGAAGATTTTTTTCGAAAGTTATACTTTTAACTCATTTTCTTCGCGGTGAGCCTGCAGCCAGAGTTGTTATTCATTTAGCACCACCCAGGAGGCACGTGTGATTTAAGGATATCACGGACGCGAGCAACATTACCTCCCTAGTATCATCTTCAAACCAAACTTCATCAACCCCAAACTTCATCTGTTCAATGCTTAGTTCTTTGCTGTTTGTGTTGCCTGTAAATATGGATTAATTTTCCAAATAAAGCCATAGGTTATAAGAAATAAAAAAAAAATACTTTTAACTCTTTACTGTTTTCTAGTGTGTAAATTATGGTGTAGTTGAAAGCCAATAAACCTTTCAAGAAGGTTTCTCCCTTTTATCGCACAAAAAATTTTGGTCATAAAAAAACAAACTTTAAATGGTTTTCATAACCCTCTTAGAAAAGATGATGGAGGAGCAATCGAAGAAAGTCCTTCACAAACGAGTAATAGAATTACGATTTTTTATATCATTAAAAACCTTGTTACAACTGTTTCTCTCAGTTCCTCACTACGTTCACGGAAATTTACTCTTTTATATGAATGCAATCTTAAATGATAAAACTAAGATTTTTTTATGATTTTTTCTGTCTTTATAATATATATTATGATTTTTATCATTTACAGAAGTTTTATAAATTGTAACTCCTGTAAGACCATTTTTTTAAACAAACCTGAGCAAATGTATGAGACTTGTTGACTTTCAATACGAACGGTACACGGGATATGTATAAAACACTGAATATAATTTTACATATCATATTATATATTCGAATCTAACAGTACCAAATAAAAAACAGTTTTCAGTACAAATTGCAAAGTTCTTAAAAATTCTTAAAGTTTTCAATGCAAAATGGGAAAAAGATCTTCCAAAATTTATTTTCCGAAAATAAGAATGTTTCTTCGGAACCTGAATATCTTTGAATGATTTTGTAGGGATATTTTCTATTTTGATTAGAAACTTGTTGATTTTCGGGGTATGTTAGGACAGGATAGAGCAAATATGTTTCTGAAGTTGTATTTGAAAACAAAAAATTTACTGTTGCTATTCTTGTAATACGAAACGAATTCACAAATCAGAGCTTTTAAGGTAGAGGTTGTTACTCATTGATAGTTTAAGGAAGTCTGAATCAAAAACAGAATATAAAAATAGGAATTTTCCAATAAAAATTCCTATTTCATATTTCATTCGCCCAGGAAATCTCTCTACAGGATAAAAAAAAATATTATCTTTCAGAATTTCATGTAATTTTTCTTATATTTTTTATGTCGTTTATTTCAACGGCACATGATGTTGAATTTATGCTCATAATTTTTCAAATAGAATTAGAAATATATTTTTTCTTCAGTTTCACTTTTAGTTGAACTTAAACAACTCATCTACACGTGTTCATTTTTATTTTAGTTGTATCTTTTAATCATAAACTATTATTTCAAGCAATATCTGAGGAAAACTTAAATATTTACTTCATCCATTTAACAATGATATTTAAATTGGAGAGGCAAGCCATTATTACAAAGTACTATAAAAGTTCACAATCTAATAAAATTACAAAGTTTCTGTATAAGCAGAATTTTTTTTTTCTAATTTCCACAGACTCAAACAATACTGGTTATACAAGTATGTACGAGCTATACAAGCTGCAAAGTATTCAGAGGCCATATCGATGACAAAGAGTTATGTCTAGTATGTGAAATTTTTTTTATGTTCAATGGTGATGGGTTTTGGATGGTGAATTTTAATGTGCATGTTTGGTTTTGGTGCTGGAAAATTTGGTATAATTATGTTTTCGTTTCAGGTTATGAAAATGTCTCATAAATACACGTGTTATGTCTTAAATATCTTTTATCATATTTTCAAAGTTTTCTAAATTTATGTAAATGTATTAACCCCTAGTTCTTCCCTCCATAATTCATTAACTCTTCGCCTAGATAGCTATTCCCTTAATCATCGTTTTTTCAGCTGTTCAGTTAATATATCATCTAATTATGTCGATAAATGTAGATTGCTACATTGAATCAGTGGCGAGAGCTTTTGCTTTTTATCTGTAAAAATTACGCCCAGATAGCTATTCACTTAATCATTGTCTTTTCAACTGTTCAGTTAATATATTATCTACATAAATGTAGATTGATAAATTGAATCAGTTTCAAGAGTTTTTGCATTTTGTCTGTAAAAATTGTGCCCAGATAGCTATTCATTTAATCATCGTCTTTTCAACTGTTCATTTAATATATTATCTACATATGTCGATAAATGTAGATTGCTAAATTGAATCAGTGGCAAGATTTTTTACGTTTCCTCTGTGAAAATTACGTCCATATAGCTATTCACTTAATCATCGTCTTTTCAACTGTTCAGTTAACATATTATCTACATATGTCGATAAATTTGAATATTGCGAATATTTGCGATAAATTTGAATATTGCGAAATTGAATCAGTGGCCGGAGTTAAATATTAGCCTAAATGTGATTAAATATTAGCCTAAATTAGCTTATCAAAGGTAATTGACTAAAAAACTATCCATTTGATTCAACGTATCTAGAAAACCTTGTAAATTGGCTTTTAAGCAATTAAATCTGAACAACTTGAGCAAGCATATGTTCACAGATTATCAGATTTAGATTAAATATTAGCCTAAATTAGTATATCAAAGGTAATTGAATAAAAAACTATCCATTTGATTCTATGTATCTATAAAACCTTGTATATTGGCTTATAAGCAATTAAAATCTGAACAAACTGAGCAAACATTATATTCACAGCCTATCAGGTTTAGATTATATATTAGCCTAAATTAGCATATCACAGGTAATTGATTCAAAAACAATCCATTTGATTTTACGTATCTGTAAAACTTTGTAAATTGGTTTTAAGCAATTAAATCTAAACAACTTGAGCAAACATCTGTAAAACTTTGTAGATTGTTTAGATTTAATTTCTTAAAACCAATCTACAAAGTTTTACAGATGTTTGCTCAAGTTGTTTAGATTTAATTTCTTAAAACCATTTAATTTCTTAAAACCAACTTGAGCAAACATCTGTAAAACTTTGTAGATTGGTTTTAATCAATTAAATCTAAACAACTTGAGCAAACATATGTTCACAGCTCATCAGATTTGCTGTTAAGTACGGATTCACATCTATATATTTAAGTTGCTAAGCCGATTCTTTGGGCAGTCCGTGAGAGAAAACTACTGCATCAATTTACTTAATTTTGGTCTTAAACGAAAGATTTCAATCCATGAATGTGTCAAATTTGGTTTTCGTAACCGCAGTTTCTATTAATTAGCGACATTTTACAATTTAAAAAATGCTCTCTGCGCATGCTCAGTGACATGTGTAAATCTGGCTAGATACTTACTGAGCAAAAGGCTGCATAAACACGTTAATTTGTTTATTTCGAGGAATCTCTCTCGATCTCTTTCTGCTATTTTTATTTTTAATTCTGTTTATGAGATATTGAATTGCTTATTTTGCGCTGTTGAGTAACCATATTTCTTTTTATTTGGTCCAATAGTGATATTTTTAAAGTGTATTTCGCTATTCTTAATATTATCACTTTCAACATTTGGCAATGATATGTTGAGTATAATTTGTGTATTAGTTATTTATTTACTATCCAGCCGTCATGTTTTGACGGGTATCAACTAGTAATGATAAAAGTTTGTTTTCACTTACTGCCAAAGTTTATTCACGCTCAAATATTATAAATAAAGCAACAATGGGGTTTTCTAGAATTTAGAAAACAAATAAAAAAAATGTAACAGAAGAATTCCAAAAACGCTTAAACGAAAGAATTTAATCGCGTTTGTTCTGATCAAATAAAATTCCATAAAAATGCAATTAATTGCGAAAACATTTGTTGAATGTCAAGTAATTTGTTAACACTTTCGTAAGGGGAACCTCTATAATGAATTATCAGAACGTAAATCAGCACCAAGGACTTATAATTAAATAAGCCCGCTTTTGAAACTTTTTTTTTTCCCTTCAAAGATGCCTTGATAATTTATCTTTGAACATCAAGAAGAAATTGCACAAAACTTCAAAACTAAGTGTCATTCCTTGGCACAAAGATAAAAATCTATTCCTTTTACAAATTAGAAAAACTTCGTAACTTGAGATTGGAATGATGTATTAGAAGGAAAGATAAATTATAATAAGTTGTACTCGAGTTTGGGTAAGGCTCTAAATAAGAACAAAAGCAAAATGGCACGCCTAAAGAAATATAATTAATTATCCGTCTTGGAATTGTTTCAAAATTAAATTAAAAAGTTTGTTGATATTTTCTGTCTTCTCATTAGATCTTTTTTTGAAAATAAATGATCTTGGATCACAACTTTTGATATCACGTACATTGGGTCATAAAATATTATGAAAGAATATTGGCAAAACATTTTTATTTGTGCTGTAAGACTTAAATGCTGATATAATAGATGTTTCTTAAATTTTTTTTTGAAAATAAATGATCTTGGATCACAACTTTTGATATCACGTACATTGGGTCATAAAATATTATGAAAGAATATTGGCAAAACATTTTTATTTGTGCTGTAAGACTTACATGCTGATATAATAGATGTTTCTTGAAGTATTTGGCCTTACAATAGAGTATTTTTGATTTAGAGCATATGTAAAAAATATTTTAATGTAGAGGATATAAGTTAAAATGAGCGTGGCGTGCTTGGGAAATAATATATCGAGTCATTTTTAATTAGATATGGTAGCATTCATTTTACTAAAATTTTTACAATGCTTTTTCTGTAAGCTTAAATTAATTTTAGAGCAATAAATAAATATCATTGTCAGTTTCAGTCATGTTTTTAAACATTCATAGGCTTCAAGGGAAAGTTATCGTTTTATGTATATCCACTAATATTAGTGGCAAGTCATGTTCTACATGCAGGAATTTGTATCTCATTGTCGACGATATAGCATTTTTATTTAATGGGTTTTAACCATTATTGTGCGATAATTAATTTGCTTATTTCATTGAAGATCAAATAAACTTTTTATAACTGCCAAAAAATCCACCAAATCATGCTATAATGGTCACACACAGAAAAAAAACACCCACCTTTTGTTAAAAGAGCATGTAGTAAGGCTTTCGTTATAAGAAGATATTGGCAGTGATTTACATATGATACTGCTTCTAACCGTAATGAGTGATTAATGTTTTTACTCTGACTCCTGTAATAATTTAAAATGGTTTACTTTGTATATGAGAAAAAACAAAGAAGATCTTGGGCAAAAGTAATTCGTAAACGTAATGTAAAATATCGAGTATCTTTCCGCTTATAATTCTGAACTCTCGATTATCCCTGAGCAGATTATTCATTTTATTAAAAAATATTAGTTATAAATTCGGCTCTTTTTTCAGAATATAAACTGATGATCATGTTAGATTTTATGAGCATTTTAATCAAATACCACTAAAATAGCATACTTAGTTAATTCAGAACCTTTGAATATATCACACTTTACAGGCTTATTTTTGATTTATCCGTGTTTTCTGGTAATCCTTGCATTTTACCAGATTTGTATTTTAATACAAATCATAATGCATGGGTGCATGGATAATACATAGGTGCAGTTGCACCCATGCATTTTAAGATCAGGTATTCGCGATATCAGTGTATTTACGGTTTAATATACCCATAGTCAATTTAAGGTGAAGGTAATATGAAAAACTTTCGGTTTCAGGATAGATTCTTTTAAATAGAATCAAATTTACATTCGCATTTCTTTTGAGTAAGATTTTATCAATTAAAGACATTTAAATAAGCTGATTTCATTAGCGTAGACATTTTTATTACCTTGATTTGGGAATAATAAAATGATATATTTGAGAATAACGACATTTTCGTGTAATTTTCGTGCAATTTTTTTCCCTGCGTGAGGATTCCTGAGAAACTGAATGTGGAAAAAAATGTACTGATTGTAAAGATCTTATAATTGTTTTTTTAAGACCTCGAAAACGAATTTGAGTTGATGATAAAACAACATTCATACTAGATCTTCCCACACACTGATTCGAGGACTTTCAAAATCTCGCTTTCCAAACAGCTTCAGCAATTCGCACTCAATTTGAGGAGATTAAGACCTCCTCACTTCATCACAATGCTGGTTATTCAAGCAATCTCTGTTCTCTCATCACCCATTGTGCCAAACTTGATTTCCAGCCGTGCACTATGTACAGTATCTCAGCTAAATTACCCTAACACAGAGAGCCTCTCGTTCCATGGGACATAAATCGAATGCCGAACGCTCTCGGGGAATGACAGCTGATTGGTTAACTCACAGGCCACTGAGGAAAACAAAGAAATATTTTGCCAAACTGTCACAGCTCATTTAACTCTCGTTCGAGTTGAGCTGTCTTCTCTTTTCTCAGTTCCAAAGAGTGTTACAAGAGAGATGCCAGAGCGGGCTAGACGAGAATAGAGTTTTGTGGCGAGAATTCCGAGGATTTTTGAAGCTCAAAATGAGCTTTTTTTCTTATCTCCGCGTTTCTTTTTTTGTGCCAACCACAGTGTCTTGTTCACGTCTTCTATCAACGAAAAGTGTAACCGTATTCACACAGTTTCAGTCACCGTTGTCTTGGATGGTATTCCAGACAATTCGGATGCTAGTCCCTGGAGAATGGCAATTAGGGGAAGAAAGTCTAAACGAGCCCCGTATTCCCGTTCTTCTGATTCTCGGTCATATTTTTGTTGCTAAGAGTTCATTCCGGTAAGTCACTTTCGTACCCAACACCAAAGTTAATTAATTAATTAAATGAATTGGGACATTCTAGAGAATGATATGTAGTTTGTGCATTAAACATTTAAGAATCGAAGTTGTGATACATTAGTAATATTGCTGTAATAACTTTTTATATTGTTGATTTGAAGTAAGGCGAAGGTCCTCGGAAATATCACTTCAAATAATTAGAACTAAAAGTTAAAAGTCAATGTTAATTTTATTATTAATATTATTCGATTAAATCAATTATTTCATCTAAAGACGATTTCATCGTATCATTAGGTTTTTTACAGCACGAGCATAATCCAATTAGAATACTATTCAGATACCTCTGAAAAGTAATCTGTGTGGAAAAGACAACCTGCAAATTTTCAAGCCAGACTTATTCTGAGTGTGATATGACTGTTGACTAACTTGGGGGAATCTCGTAAACAAAGTATATGTTCTTCGATTTCCGAATCTGGTCCTGAAAGCTATTTAAGGCTTACATACCTTGGAAAAAAACAGTTAAGTATTCTTCTACATTAGGGTCCTTAGGATTAGTACAACTTGGAAAGTTTACTCTATTTCTTTCTTTTCAAATTATGAAAAAATTCTTAAAATTATTCTGTTTTATGCAGTTTCTACTAAGACGAATCTTCCGCGTCGCGTGTCTATCGCTATCTATTGACAAAAGAACCATTTCTAAGCTAGCTGTCAAAATCTTTCAAATATTTTAGATTTGATTGACATAATATTTACCAAGAAGCTTGCTTTACTTATTTTCTTTTTTTGCATCATAATTATTGCTTTTTATTAATAAAAGCAGGATTTGATAAATATTTTCTGCAACCTAATTTTTAACCAAATGAATACAACAGATTTTTAAATGTTGTGCTGTTAAGTACTGAAAATGATGACTCTGTAAAAAGTTATTCAACTGGTGAAATTGCCAAATCTTTGTTATTATTTTTAGAGGATTTCTCTCGAATGTTAATTTAAAATTGTAAATTTTATGAATCCTGCAAAATGAATGAATTTGGTACCTTTGCGTTATGAATTAGTTGATTTATCAGGTAATTTAAGTAAAAATAGTAGTGTTTTTGAAAAATCAATTTATATAGTATTAGAATTTTTTACATATTTAATCCTATATCTGTTTAAATATTTTTAGAGATTTTAATAAAAGCTTAAAATTGATTCAGATACTGAAAAGTTAATTATAAAGGTATTCCCCCTTTCCCAAAAATAAATAAATAAATAAATAAAAACATAATCGTTGAAATCAATTTGTCTTTGAATTGAGAATCTGAAGTAAGAATAGTTTTACTTCCCACATAAACCTATGAAGTTCGTCAATTGCTGAATCCACAAATTTTGAAGTGATGCGTGTATATATATATATATACAGTCAAACCTCCATATATCGAACTTCCCTATATCGAAATTTTCTATATATCGAACTCTTAGCAAATCTCCATGTTCATTACATAGAAAAACTGTTTCCATATATCGAAAAAATCTCTATATATCGAAATTTTTTTTCAAGACATATTGGGAGATTTCATTCTAGTTTAGAATAAAATCTCCCAATTTTTGGCGTTTGAAACAATACGTCGTAGACTTCAATTCGCGGAAATGTCCCTGATGAAGTTTTTAGTGTACTGAATAAATGCGAACATTTCTTTGATGAACTTTCTGCAAAACTGGCTGTTCTGCAAGATATTCGTAGTTTTTTTAAAAAGAATGTAACTGTGATCATTGTAACCACTGTCTGGATTATTGTTTTTTAAACGGCATGTAGTACTCAATAAATCTTTCATATTAATTCATTTTTTTTGTTATTAACTTTCATTTAATGTGATTCGCATATAAATTTGAAATGGAGGTTCGTATACGAAACTCCATTATGAGTTTTAGGAGAATTATGATAAAACTAAGATAATTTTTTTAGTTATTAACTTTTATTTAATGTGATTCGCATATAAATTGGAAATGAAGTTTCGTATACGAAAATTAGCTTTAATTTTAATGTTTTAGGAGAATTATGATAAAGCTAAGATCAATTCTATATATCGAAATTTCTATATATCGAATTTTTTTCCGGCACTTTGCTACTTCGATATATGGAGGTTCGACTGTATATATATATATATATATATATATATATATATATATATATATATATATATATATATATATATATATATATATATGTGTGTGTGTGTGTGTGTGTGTGTGTGTGTGTGTGTGTGTGTGTGTTGGTTGATATTTAATAGCTACATTTGCATTCTTCAGCATATATGAAGATAAATATTATAAGATGTATGATACACAAAGAAAATTAATATCTTCTGTCTCAGTTCTGAGAAAAATCCGCCTCATCTCCTAAATATGTAACAGGTATCTTATACTTAAGATGAAAAATGGCTGCAACTTCATCAACTGTCACTTCGCAAATGTAATATAAACACAACTCCTGCATCTACATAGCTTACTGTCGCAATTCTAATATTAGATTAGAAAGTTCCGTTACGACCTAATATTTCTTGCGAAGCCTCGAGGAGCATATTATAGGCAACCTGCCAGCCTCTATTATTTTTGCCATCGGATATCTCACTTTATTGCTGTACAAAGAAAAGAATGCTGTCTGTAGAAACATTTTGCTACGAGAGACGTATGACAGAGATACATTCATGGGAGAAATTCGAACTCACAACCAACACATGAACAAAAGCTCGGCTCGGCTGCATTTCAATGGGATGAATATTTTTAAACTTTTTGACAGGTTTTTGTCATAGATATCACTCGTTTGAATTTCGGTATAATTTACTTCTTTAAAATTGGCAAAAATTTTCAAATTAAAGCCCAATTAGCTGTGTAAGTAAAATTTTGTTTTCCTATGAGTAATAGGGATGAGTTTTTCAGGGTAATTAAAATTTGTGAAGCTTTTCTTAAATAACTTTTCCTCAAAATTAAGCATTAAATTGTAATTTCCTAAAATGAATTTTTAAAATAAAATGAAATCCAAAAAATACTTCATTACAGAAGGTTCTGATAAACCAGTGCAAAATATTCTCTTCCAATGACACTTTCCTCTAAGACTTTATTCAGAGTGGATTACTTAATGAATTTTCCTAAAATGAATTCTTCCTAAAATGAATTTTAAAGTAAAATGAAATCCCAAAAATACTTCGTTTCAGAAGTTTTTGATTCTCTTTCAATGACACTTTCCTCTAAGATTTTATTCAGAGTGGATTACTTAATGAATCTTCCTAAAATGAATTTCCTAAAATGAATTCTTCCTACAGTGAATTTCCTACAATGAATTCTTCCTAAAATGAATTTTTAAAATAAAATGAATTTTAAAATAAAGTGAAATCCCAAAAATACTTCATTTTAGAAGTTTTTGATTCTCTTTCAATGACACTTTCCTCTAAGATTTTTATTCAGAGTGGATTACTTAATGAATCTTCCTAAAATGAATTCTTCCTAAAATGAATTCTTCCTACAGTGAATTTCCTACAATGAATTCGTCCTAAAATTAATTTTTAAAATAAAATGAAGTTTTTGATAAACCAGTGCAAAACATTCTTTTCAATGACACTTTCCTCTAAAACTTTATTCAGTGTGGATTACTTAATGAATCTTTAATTTTTTAACAGTACAATTTATATAAAATTCCATTATATATTAGTGTTATGTGATAAATTTAACTAACTTAGTGTTAAGGTTTCTTTTAATACAAATTAAACTGTATTTTAATAACAAGTAGAGAACACCCTTCTCATGTGTATGAATAAAGTTGGGTGAACAAAATGCCAGCTAACAACTGGAATTATTCTACATTCCTTACTTGAGACCCCACTAACAAAGAGTTTCGTATTTTAACAAGGAAGTTCTTACTCTACTGCACTAGCCACGGCTTGTTACTCTATTACACGTGGCTCTTCATAGTCAAATTTAAATATTGCATCATCTTTTAATGCAGTAGTCTATACAACAGTTGACACCTCATGGAAAAAGACAACCTCCTCCAGTTGAATCTTTCTGCTGCAAGCATTATTAAAACTTATCTTTCGACTTACTATGGATCAGTCGTTTACCAATGTCACACTCCGAGAAAGCATACCTTTGACCGCTACTTTCCGCCCATCTATGACTGAGGGACTGCCGAATTAGTGCCAAGATATGGAAAAATAACTTGATGGAAAAATAACCTGAAAGGATTAGAAAAATACTAATGTTATACCTTATAAACTATATCAATTCATAAAAGTTGAATACTGGTATAATAATAAATTTTTGTAAAATTTCTAAAAGTTAAAACATTGAGTCGAAATGTGTAATTTTTTAATACTAAGTTCTCCACAGTGCAGAATGATTTTTATGTAACAGGCATAAAACTAATGTTTTCCTTAAGATATGTATTTAGCATCATAAATAGTTAAATCATTAAAATTATTAACACCCTAATTTGAATCATTAAATGTTTCTGTAAATAAATTAGTGGGACAAATAAAACTGTATTACAGGCAACGGCGGCTCCAGGGGAGGGAGGGGCAGTAAGGGCAATTGCCCCCCTCCCCCCAAAAAATAATGCCCGGCGAATTTTTTTTTTATCATAGCCTAAAATTATATAATCCTAGACGTAATACTAAATGAGTTTAAATTTAAAATGAGAAGATGTTTATTTGTTTTATATATATATATATATATATATATATATATATATATATATATATATATATATATATATATATATATATATATGTGTGTGTGTGTGTCAGAACTTAGCTGGGAAAAGAATGATTAATCTAAATTTAAAGGGGGATTGGGAATTAAATTATATTCGTGGCGTAATTCGTCTCTAATTTTTCATATTTCAAGACGCGCGAATTGGGAAAGGGAAATTCCTCTTTTCATTATATAATCTTGGCGCGTCTGTGGTTAAACGTTCGAAGAGAAAGTATTATATAATTACCCTTGAAGAGATGTCTAGATTGGGCTCTGCGCATGTGCAGAGAGAGTTGGCGCACGGAATTGGCCGTGAGATTTGCCAGAGAGCGGGATAAAAGTCAATGCCGTCGGACGTATGTTCGCCGCGTCTCTAAAAAGGAAATGGCGCAAAATGAACGCGCTGAGTTTGAGCTTTGGTTCA